>NQII01004463.1:360337-390986 GCA_002778355.1 Clitarchus hookeri
GGGGGGGGGGGGGCATCGGCTACGCAGCTAGGCAGCCGTGTCGGTACCAATGTCCATGAAGCCTTATGTTGAATGGGTCACCAACAAGGTAAGCTTCAGCTCCCTTGTTGATATATCTCTGTGTTTGGATGTACAATTTTCTGCGCTGATATTAATGTTGGATGTACGGTATTCCAGCACAGTCATAATTTTCAATGTAATGTGCTCTAAGCATACATGCTCTAATAAAAATACAGCAACAAACACCTTAGCTGTAAATATTTCCTGTCTTCATAAATAGGCAAAAATCCTATTTATGTCATACAGTTACAGAGAAACTGATGATAATGCTGCACCCCAAATTGCGCAGACAAATGCCAAATCTAATCAAGATTTGCCTTCGTTGCGAATAGAATATGAATATTCAGATAAAGACCCAAAAATGTTGCTTGCTTTATTATTTTTTCACTGCAGTTGTTTTTTTGTGTGTTATAAAAATTAATTGGTTTTTACATCTCGTTAATGTGAGTTGAAATAGGAGCCTTAATTTGTAATATTACAAGAACATTTATTGCAATTTTGGCAAGGAAACTTTTTGGAGCACTACAAAAATTATTTCGGCAACTGGTTTCCTAAAAAATTCTATTTTTACAAGAATTTTGATTGTATTCACATGCCAAATCGTAAATGACAGTCGATGCAACTGACATGGGGTGTCGTTTCGTGAAACAATCTGAAGCAAAACTGCCGACTTCGTAATGACATCTGCTCAAAAGCAAAAAAAATGCATGAAAGTATCCCATACTTCACTAACTCATTGAAACCATTATTAAAATGCAGTCAACGGGAAGAGAATAGCATCAATCGCTAATAGTTCATGGTGGCACAGATAAGCAAGTGGAATGTCTACTGATGATTATTATAAAATTGCAGTTGTCTTTGGTGTGTCTGTTAATTAGTGTCACAAAAAAATTTACTTTCAAGCCTTTTTCCCCAAACTAACACAAAAGGTGTTTGATTGTACTAAAAAGGATAACAAGCATACTTCACATACACATCCGGAATCTAACCCGGATAGCAGCGGCGTGAGTAGGTAACTTTTACAATCACCTAGGATTGCAGCCTTCAGTCATATTTTCTACTAACAAGTAAAAAATTATTCCCCATGAGAAGGCGCATCTATGGACCAATGCTCTAATTAGCCAAATTAGCCACTTTAGGTTGAGTAGTAATAGTATTTTAATAAATGTATGTGTGGTGTCCAAGTAAATAGAATAGTCACCATGTTCAAATCTTAACTAATTGTAACGAAAAAATGGAACTTTCAGACTGTTTATAATAGCTATGACGAAAGAAATATTTATGAATCAATCTTCAAAGAAGAGAACACTTTTACTAAACATCAAAGACAATAACTAACATAGACAAATCATAATAGCCAAATTAAAAAGTCAATTGAATTGGTGGTTTTTAAAAGGGCACTAGTCAATAAAACAAAATTTAGACAAAAACACAAAAATTTATTTTTCCCCTTAGTTGAAAAAATTAAGATATGAAATATATATATATATATATATATACATACAGGAATATAATGCCTACAAAATACATCCTGTATAGTATTTTCAGATTTGTAGCACCAATAATTAGGTCGTGAAACCATTACAAAGTGAGCTGACTCGTGCCCTTTTCAAAACTAATGAACAGATAAACTCAAAATAGTTGTAATGCTTTGTATTAAGTGTCTCATGCAGTGGTAAAATTCTTTAATTATCTGCTTACATATTACTGACAATGCTACAACTAATTTAACAAGCTTTTTTTGTCTTTGTACAGTTAATTTTACACATCACTCACTGAAATCCATTTCCCAAAATTTTGCACTTTAATCATCCTTATTCTCTCCCTGAACAGTGGGCGAGCTACCAATCTCTTGACAAAATTAAGTGAAGTTGTCAGGAATATAGGATTTTAGCTTGTGCAAATCTTCAATTTTTTTTTTTAATTGATTGGGTATTTACCATCATATGCCTTCTTGGTTGGGAAAGGGATGGCTGAGAATTTCGCCAACTTTAAATGATAATGTATCAATCCATCAATAAACTGATAAGCTTTTTCCTCACCAGAAAAGCTGTTGCTGAAATCAAACATGTAGCATTTGGATATGTTAAAGCCCACTTTATCACCTTATGAGAAACTTTTTCACCTAAAGACTCCATTGCCAAAGTTGTTTTCTTGAAATATTGTTTCCACCAGTTATTGTAGTCAACAGAAAAGTTTTCTTCATGCAGTATGCTTGTAAACTTACAACTTCTGCTAGATTCTGCCACCATTTTTGCATACTCAACTGGTGAGTTGATGCGATCAGTTTGCCTAATGTACCTCTTGATTACGCCAAAATTGCGGTCACAAGGAAGAAAGGAGTGCCCCTGGATTGGATAATACTGAAGGATTATTTCAAATATTCCTGTTGCTACTAGGTTCATTAGATATCGATTCAACGTACCATTTCTATCTTGTCCCCTGCATGCGTCTGAAAACAAAAGAAGCTCTTTTGCGGACTGAGGCACATTTTGTGTGATGTATTGATCAAGGAACATACAAACTTCCATTTGGTCCCCTCCTGGCTAATCCTTCGTGGCATAAATGGTACTCTTGACTTTCCACTGGCGACGTCACGTATACAGAAAAGATAAACCCAAAGTTGCCGGAGATAAAGCATCCTGAACCGGGATTTGTGTCAGTGGTAAATTTTGCATGTATTCAAAGCAAATACATGCAACATCTTATCGCTGACTACACAGCTGACTAACCTCTTTCATTTTATTATACACCTTTTTCACATGACGCTTATGAGTCATGAGTTTAGCTGCTGCCACACGTTTCGCATTATCGTTTAGGAAGTTACTTCTTAGTTTTTGGCCTAGCTCTACACAGGTTGCACACTCATCTTTCTGTGGTCTGCCAAATGCATAGTCAAAATGTTCTTTAAAGTACTTTAAATAAAATCCATAAGTTACTGTAGCATTTGGGTGTTTTTGTTTGAATAGAGAATGCATTATCTTTTCAGTCAAATCAGCACTTAGGTGCTTAATACTTCAATTAGCATAGTGTGTTTCCCTAATGGGAAATGATTCAATGTGCTCGTGAATTATCTGACACAGGTCTCCTGGAATAGCTTTATTTCTAGAGCTCTCACTCTTACAGGAGTTTCACCCACTGCCAACAAGGATATAAGACTCCTCGCTCTTTTAGCAGTCACCATACAAGCTTACGAAAGCCTTCTTGCATACAATACGTTGATTCCCTTCCAAAGAAATACTATATTCTACATTGTGGGTTCTGGACTTTGGATCTTCTTTTCATGGTCGCCTAATTTTAACAAGGTTTATAACCAAAATCACCTGAAGAAAAATATCCTGTTCACTCTTACTTTCAATAGCATTGAGACTTGCTAACATTCTTATCTTTTGCAGGTCGTCAAACTTGTTGAAACTCTTCATCTTACACCTGAAACACCCGTAGTTATGTCCAGATTTCATGATAAGTTATTGAGTAAGTAAGAATATTATGTAGTTAACGTAGTAACGTAATAGACTGACCAAACCATTAATGAAGTTACATTAGGATAGAAAACCGAACATGTTAATATGGTCTATAGCCTATCTCTGAGAAAGGTAACACAAAACTTAACGAGATTATCACAGAGACTTGATAAACATTATATACAAATACAAAAGAAAAAACCATTGTAATACTTACATGCAGTCACGTCCAATAGCTCTTGCTGAAACCAGATTCCCAAAATGGTTCATATGTTGTTCTCCCTTCACTTTACATGTCTTGATAACTTAATGTATGTTTTCTAACTTCTTTTTTTGCTTTTTAACATAAGAACTTTCTACATCACTTCTATCACTGATACTTTCCATGTTGACAGAAATAATAACTTACACCAAATGACAATAATCATATAAATCTTGATGTGTTTCACAAAACTCCAGATAGGTTGCAACAGGCTCAGTTGTTTTGTAAAGGGCACAAGTCACTGCCTGAAGTCTGACGCGATCGTATACCAGAGCTGTAATGTAATGATTATAAATTGCCCGGCGCCATAGCTCTACGGTGAGCCAATGAGATTATTTGGGTCGTTCAACCGACGGCCCAGGGGTCTCTGGTAATACACCGTCAGATATTAAGAAATTGCGAGCTGTATGGCCGCTGCGCACGCCTGAATTAATAACGCACTCAAGTTTTGATGTATATAATGGTTTTATTGAACACTTTGATCAAGCACGTGGTGACCGCGTGGTCATATAAACACACTGCTGGATTATAATTACTTAAGACGCGTGACGCTGCTCTCTCCTCGGTGAGATTTAACATAAAAATACTAGTTGCTTCGTGAATGATATGATGATGCGATTGCTGAGTGAGGTTGCAGCCTGAGAGGCTGGTACCGAGGTTCTTGTGAAACGAGAGACTTACCACGTCCGCTCGCGCCGAAGTGATGTTGCCTACTGTACTGAGCAATGCATCGGCTCGTGCCACCTAAGCACGGCCGACACCTGGTGGTGGAGAGATGAAACAAATGCGACTTAAAATGCTAATGAGATGTAAACATGATATACCTTATATAAACATAATTATACACAATAAACATAATAAAACACAATTACCCTTGTATTTACATAATAAAACACCATTATATTAATATTAAATATAAGTATTGACTCGTAGCAGCCACTGCATTGCCAACTTGAAAATGTCACATGTCCCTGGCTGGCTATGTATGTGATGACTGTTTTGACACACAATAATTATGGTATACATCAATACTGAATAAATACTAAACACTAATGCACGATACTGACGAAACTATATTGGTAAATAATAATGATTAAATTGTTAAACTGAACAATTAATGACACGGTGCACTATCACACATGGACAAATACACTTGATATACACTGAACACACTATCATTCTTGCACACATGTGCGCTGGTATGGTGCATCTGGAGTGGAGGACACTACTGCGGCAGTTACAGTGGGCACAAAGGTAACCGTGAACGCCTGGTTCACGTCAAGTCCTCTTCAAAAAACACATTATTTTCACAAGCCTGTTGCAATACTACACTGCTGACTTGTTCCCTTTTCATACAAACTGGTAGATTTATGCCTCTAGAGTGCAGTGCCATGCAGAACTCAATTTTGCCAAAATGGTGACTGATGCCCTTTTCAAAACAACTGATTCAATTTATTTTGCTGGCTACACATAGGGCATATTTGTTTATAGTGCATCAGTAATACATTCACAAATTTATGCAATTTTATAATAAACTTATTTATAATAGCCCTCTTCTCCATGTGAATAAACTACCTTTTTGCATTGGTTAAAACTAAACTTTTTTTCTTTTGGTTTTGGACGGCGGTGATGCTATTCTCTGAACATTTTACACACACCTCGTATAAACTGGAACATAATTTCCAATCAGAATACCTAAACAGGTTAATCAAGAAAGCATGACTTACTATTAATATATTCAGCATGTATATTGTGTATTTCTAACAACAGTGTGGGTCGCAGTCAACGTAAATGCTAGAGTGCTCGCCTCCCACCAAGGCAAACAGGGTTCAATTCCCAGCGGAGTAATTCCTGGATTTTCGCTTGTAGGATTTGTGCTGGATGCTGCTGGGTGGCAGGTTTTCTCAGGAATCTCTTGTTTCCTCCACCTTTGCATTCGGTCACTGCTCCAATCCACCTTGTTCCACCCTCAACAGCTCTCAATACCTCATTAAAAGCCACCTAAACCACTCCACTAACAAGAGTACATAATTATAGAAAGAAGTGGTTGTCATTCACTAACTCATCAATACGATCCGATTTCTGCATGATAAATGTGCTTTTAACATGTGGGTTTTCTCAGGGATCTCCTGTTCCCCACCCTTACATTCTGTTGCTACTCCACTTTATTTCACCTCTGATGTGTTACAGTTTTCAACTGCCCTCCAAACATTTCAATTCATAACTATAGTATTAACAATACGTTTCTTTAAAAAATTAATTCCTACAACATTTTTAAACATAGATACAGTAGTTAACATCAATGAGAAGTTTCTGCACCATTAGAAGTATATACAAATCATTAAATTGTAGTATCCAACATTTAAGGAAAAACACGTTAAACATTTATTACCGTACCAAAAATGTTATTCCGAAATAAATAGGCCTAGTCAAACCGTTTGTGAGTTGAATAATTTTCCTTCAAAGAGTTAATCCTATATTCAAGTACATTACTTATTGAATAGTTGAAAATGATGTCAAAAATCAATCTCAATTTTCATTTGCATGCAGTGACTGCAGGTTAGTAAAAATAGAATTTAAAAATAAGTTACATAAGAAACCCTAAATATTTAGTTAAAAACCACATGTATTGCAAGGAAAAAGACACTTGTGCAACTACTCACATTGTAATGTACTATTTTTCCATTTGGGTGAAGTGGAGGTAACCACGACACAAATACAAAACTGGTGCGGCTGATGTTATCAAAGCGACATACAAGGGTCACATTTTCTGGAGGACTCGACTCTGAAACAAAAATTTAATTTGTAATCAAACTTTGTAAAGGTTATTGATGATTATCATACCCTACCACTTAGGAACAGTATTACTAACCAACATGTGACTACATGCACGACACCAAAAAATACTAGGATGATGATAACTTTCCTAAAAACAATTTTATAAGCAGCATAGTCAAAACCAAATTAATTTTACAATACTGAGTATTTGTATCAGGTGAACTCGAAATGGCAGTCACTTTCAGCAAAATAAACTCAAATTTCATTACAAAATAAATGGAAATACTTTGCATTAACACTGTTTCAGGAGAATAAAAATACTTGAATTATACAACGAAGACAATTATAGAAATAAAATGTGTAATCAAATTTACACTTTTCAGATTTAAAGTGTCAGGTACCATGTTTCCTTGTATAATTGGTCTTAAAAACTCAAACTTGGCGTTTCACTTTACCCTACATGAACAATATTTTCATAACATTTTTTGGACAAAAAGCATTGAACAAATTCAACCCTTTACCTTAGTCTGAATATGTTGAGTAAATTTTTTTTGTTTGGAAAATAGATCTGAGAAACAATACATTTTCCTAAGTCCTGTTGGCCATCATTGCAGTTCACATATGAAATGGAAACTGAAAGGAGCATTCCATTATTGGGTGTTCTAGTATCCATGGGAGAAAAAATGCAAAATTACCTCTGAAGCATACAGAAAATTGACCCTTACTGGACAATACATTCACTTCAATTCAGACAACTCAACACGGACAAAAACTTGTATAATAAGTACTTTTGCTAACCAAGCAAAAATATTTACTCTTAACAAAAAATCAAAAGCTGATTAAAAATATGACAAATGGTACTTACACTAGCATAGCATAACACATGAAAAGCACTAAATACAATGTCAATTCCAAAAAATACTGTAAAGTCGTATAAGTTGTTAAGAATTTCTGAAGTCTCTCAGGAATCTGGGTAAAAAATATGGTTTACACATGCATCCAATAACTATTTTCTACATTACAAAGTCATTGTTACCAAGATCAAAACCTCCACAGAAAAAATATAACTATAAATTGTGTTTATCAGAACCTTTGCGAATATAGATGATGCATGTTGTGTATGGACTAGAGTACTTTTTTAGACTGCACATTATCACGTGCCTTGTCACGTTGTACCAAAGAGAGGCCGGTGCCCACAGACCCTTGAACATGATACCATCAGTCTCCAGAACCAGCAGGAATCCTAAGAGACGTAAGAAACTTAGAATAACTGAGAGGAGCACTCAACATAATTAGCCCGAGCACACACACACAATAATTACATGAAAGAGGGATATACGAGATACAGCAATGTAATAGTGTTGCCCATAAGCGAGTGCCACATACTGGCTCACTGTACAAGGAAAGCAATCTCCAGTCTTTCGCAATCACCAGTCCCACGCGCAGCAAGGACGCACCAGAGAGAAGAGAGGGGAAGACTGAAGCCTCCCCAGCAGAAGACAACCCCAGCCAGGTGTTTATATGGCAGCGCGACCCCGAGGAACGACAGTTAATTCCGGCAGCTCGCCCCAGCACACCTTGTGCTGAAGCGCTCTGCCTACCCTCCCCTTGAGAAGCCACCACTTGTGAAGTCATCAGCCCCCTTCTAGCGACCAGCAACCCACGTAGGACCCAGCAGTTCTGCCCACCGACTCCAGCGCNCGTCAACCAACCATGAACATAAACTATCATAGCTAAGTGGTACCAGAGTCCCTTCAGGACCTACAGTGTGCCTCCAGTTTGGGACTCCAGTAATCTTTCATTGGACAGACCAGTTTATTGCTCTTTTATTCTGACAAACCCCTTCACATGTCTTTAACATAACTTCTGTAGGTTGTCAACCGATACAAATCTAAGAGGCAGTATGGCTCACCAGGTTTATTCTCAAGAGAATAAATGTGTTATGATCAAACCTCTGTGTATGGTTTCTAGGGTGAATTCTGTAACCTTCTCCCAAACCCTGGTAAGCATCATCCCTTCAGAGGAGCGGCAGGTGACAGCAGTATTTACAATCTTATCCGAACATAGATTAGGACCACAGGCCGTCCCATATCCGAGGACAGCCCGTGCATCGAGCAGACTCGCACATTCATAGGCCACCCATTCTGCAGCCAAGGCACGTCAAGGTACCGAAGGCATAGTACAGTGGAACCCCCTACAAGAAACATTACACGACAAAGCAGTTAGGACACCTAAGTCAGTTAACCCACTTCATCCACTCCGTATAAATCCGTCGGTTGGAGTGACAGGCCTGACGAAGCGTTACCTTATCAACTCTGGGCACTGATTAACTAGGGAACCATCACCTGGCCGCTCCTTGAGGACATTAACTGTATAACCTACCTTCTCATGCTGCTCATTCACAGAAGGGGTACACAGTAGAGCGACTGCAAGACTGCAGCTGTCCTCTCAGCTGGTCAGTCTCTGGACATCTGTTGTGAACTAACCTTAAAATTCACTATACCCCGAGAGTGAGTGCAAGCCGCTGAACAGGAAACGAGGCCTCAAAGTCCACCCCAACGGACTGTTCGGACCACTCATCAAGATATCAGAAGAAGCACATCCAATAGTAACCCGCATAAGACTGGGTCTGCCCATGACCTTGGGGATCACCACAAGGAGTCACACGAGCAATCAGTGCCTCATATCCAGCACACCTCCAACCCAGCAGACACTTAAAGACCGCAACTGGGGGCCCCTACAGACTGCTGCGAAGACATGAACCACAGCCTCAAACCAGTCGACATGCAAGTCTTTNCCCAGCAGACACTTAAAGACCGCAACTGGGGGCCCCTACAGACTGCTGCGAAGACATGAACCACAGCCTCAAACCAGTCGACATGCAAGTCTTTACATGTTATTTACAGAATTTTTCTATATTTTTTTGGGTTCAAGGTTATGGGCACCATGTAAAGGTCATTGAGGTTAAGGTTATCAATATTCAACACATGGGTCATAGTCAAAAACATAATATATTCAATAATTTATTACAAATATTTACTCAATTTTTGTCTTAAAAGTTTATTGGGTTAAGATTAAGGTCACCAACATATAACATGGTGTTCAAAGTCTTAATTTTTCAAATTTAAATTTTTTTTATAATTGCTAGGTGACGTAGGTAGGNTACATGTTATTTACAGAATTTTTCTATATTTTTTTGGGTTCAAGGTTATGGGCACCATGTAAAGGTCATTGAGGTCAAGGTTAAGGTTATCAATATTCAACACATGGGTCATAGTCAAAAACATAATATATTCAATAATTTATTACAAATATTTACTCAATTTTTGTCTTAAAAGTTTATTGGGTTAAGATTAAGGTCACCGACATATAACATGGTGTTCAAAGTCTTAATTTTTCAAATTTAAATTTTTTTTATAATTGCTAGGTGACGTAGGTAGGNACATATAACATGGTGTTCAAAGTCTTAATTTTTCAAATTTAAATTTTTTTTATAATTGCTAGGTGACGTAGGTAGGTGTAGGGTGTAGGTAGGTGATGGGTAGGTGGTGTTGTTAGGATGTTGGGGTCGAGTGGGTGGAGGGTGAGATAAGGTTCTATGTTACTCAATTTTATAATTTTTATATTTTGATTCCTCTGGATTTTTATTGGATGTGCAGAGGTGAGGGTGGGGGGTGTTGTTTATGGTGGACAGGGGGAGTGAGGTTAAAATATGTTTCTAGAATTTTAAATTTTTTTAAATTTTTTGTGGTTCTTTTCTTGATTTATTATGATTGCAATGGGGCGGAGAGGTGGTTTGGTGAACATGGGGTGAGAGGGGTGGAAACCCACAGATTTAAAAGCCAATAGCAATTGGAGGGGGTCAGTTTGCTGGATGTGTGGTGCTAGGGGAACCTCAGAAAATAAATTTTTTTAAATAATTTTTTTTAACATTTTGAAAATAATTTTTTAAGAATTTATCTAAGGTCATATGCACGGGGTTAGGTCACAGATGTGAGGGTAAGGTCAAGGTCATGCAGATCAAATATGGCAGCCAGGTGACAACATAACATGGCAGCGAGCTGCACCGTCCCGGCTCCTATTGCCCCGACTTTTCCAAATTATTCTCCTAGCGGAAGGAGAAAGGAAAGCAGCAAACTGATGCCTGTGCTGAATAAATTACATCCTCACCAGTGCACGAAAGTTCCTAACCATGCCTCGCCACAGCACAAGCACAAACTAGTTCAGATTCCTCTTTCTAATTTATTTTTAACAATCTGAGGGCTGCTATTTAATCACTAAATAATATTACTAAGTTGTTACCAGGCGAAGCCAGGCTGGTTCGCTAGTGAATTATAATCACATCCAATAATTTGGGATTCCAGATGTGATGCATATAGCAATAAATTGTTGAGATGAAGGACACAGAAAGAGTTATGTAAAATTTTTATCCAAGATTTTAAAAATCTGGATGTTGCAATAAGTGTTTGTCGTCTTCTATGATGCCACCATCGCCGCAGGAGTAGAGCGAGAATTAATGGAATTTTGTCTCCACATTACCCACACATGAAAATCTGGGTGACCTGCCAGGTATTGTACCCAGTTTACCTTGGAGGAAGGGGNTGTCTCCACATTACCCACACATGAAAATCTGGGTGACCTGCCAGGTATTGTACCCAGTTTACCTTGGAGGAAGGGGAGAGGAGGGGAGGGGAGGGGAGTAATCTGACTACTACACCATCACGACCCCCATAGGCTGAAAATACGTCATTGGTTTATAGACACACTACATACAAAACTGACAAAAAGTCAATATTAATTTTATAGATTGGTGACCCTCAATTTCTGGTCCTCGAGCCAAGTCNTGTCTCCACATTACCCACACATGAAAATCTGGGTGACCTGCCAGGTATTGTACCCAGTTTACCTTGGAGGAAGGGAGGGGAGGGGAGGGGAGGGGAGTAATCTGACTACTACACCATCACGACCCCCATAGGCTGAAAATACGTCATTGGTTTATAGACACACCACATACAAAACTGACAAAAAGTCAATATTAATTTTATAGATTGGTGACCCTCAATTTCTGGTCCTCGAGCCAAGTCNACATACAAAACTGACAAAAAGTCAATATTAATTTTATAGATTGGTGACCCTCAATTTCTGGTCCTCGAGCCAAGTCTAGCCAAGCTGATTTTAATCAAACTTGTCACTGCAATATTATTACAGACCTATATAACATTTGTTACTTGCAAACAACAGATTATTACACACATGCTTCCAATCATAGATACTGTATTTTATCGCATATAAGTCGCCTGCGCATATAGGTCACACCATTATTTTCAAAGGGTGTTAAAAATAATAATATTTATCGTTTATAGGTCACGCTCATCCTTGTTGTAAATCCTGTACAACACTGCCTGCACCACGGGTGGCTGATGCACGCGACCTTGGCGAAGGTCCTGTGGCAGCTGTGTGTCCTTGCAAGCAAGCGGTGTTGCCAAGCGTACAGCGCAGACACAGTGTGCCGCAAGTTTGTTGGACGTAGTTCGGCTGGAATGTTCTGATATAGCGCTCGAGATGCAGCCTTGACTGCCGGAGTGTTATGTTATAGTGGTAAACGGATAAGTAATAAAGCTAACTAAATAGGCTCGATTATAAAGCTGAGGTTCAATGACACAGTTTAAGGTAACTTAAGAATCAATCCTTGCNAGCTAACTAAATAGGCTCGATTATAAAGCTGAGGTTCAATGACACAGTTTAAGGTAACTTAAGAATCAATCCTTGCTGAACATTAAAAGCTTGCCTTGACTTGTCTCTGGATTTCAACCTTTTACATATTTATAATTAAACTGAATCCTTCTACAATTACAGTTACATAGCTTCAAAAAGTAAATNGATTTCAACCTTTTACATATTTATAATTAAACTGAATCCTTCTACAATTACAGTTACATAGCTTCAAAAAGTAAATCAACATAAGTGTATACAATATGCCACAGCTAAGGTAGACAAGATTTAGGGCATTAAATATTTTGAACTGTCAGCAAAAGAGACTGTACCTCCATCCAATGTAGTTCCATTTACTTCTTCGGACCAGTTGCCACACTTGGTGTACTCGTTGCATGCAGCAACTTTGAAATGGTATATAGTTGCTGGTTCCAATTCCACAAACAGATAAAGATTATTTAACTGTGCATCAGGAATGGCCTCTTTATGGATGTGATTGTCCCGCACGTTCAGTGTATAATAGGTCACGTGATCCTTCACATCATCTGGTGGTGAGGACCAACCAACTGTTATGGAATCTCGTGTGAAACCCTTCACTGCTATTTCTGGAACAAACCTTGGGTCTGGAATAAAAAAAATGTTTTTCTCATTCACTTTTTGAATCAGCTAAAAATAACACACCACAATTTTCAACTCATTAGGAAAGCATTACCTTTATCTAAAGTTTTTACCCAGTATGCATACTGTGTAGTGCTGCTGCCATGAATATTCTCAGCAGTTAGTTTCAAGTTGTAAGCAGTATTTGGTTCCAGATCTTTCAACATGTAGCTTGTGCGATTGCCTTCAATTGGCTCATTATTGTACGTCCATTCCTTCGAACCATTTTTTGATTTCTATACAGGAAAGAGAAAAAAAATTGCAATTACCAAAGTGTAGTACGTAAGACAACAGTATAGAACTCTCTATATTACGACAAGCAATAAAATGTATCTGACAAATTTTTTTTAATGTATTAAAAAATTAAAACCTGTCTGCATGAAAGTATCTAAGGTATTAAATAGCACAGAAAGTTTTTATCTAACAATATTATTTACTGCAGTTCTAGAAAATGTTTAATAATTAAAGGCTATATTAAAAAAGTTAATGTCAAGTGTTTAAGCTTAAAACAAGTTACTTGCTTAAAAAATATTAATTTGTCCTTTAATATAAATGTTTCCAACAGTAAATTGGTGAAAATTTATCCTCGTTTGGGCAAGTTTGTGGTTGAAGGACAGGGGACAACGAGCTCACACAATAGCTGTATCTACTTTGTATTGCTGTGCATAACACCAGTACATACAGGTAGGGAGTTAAACAGTGAAGACATTCCTCTCTGTGTCTAGCTTTGGCGCCCAGGAGCAGAGTCAGTGAAGAGCAGAGTCGTGATCTTCAAAGCGACAATAGGCCTAATTCACATGTTAAAACTTATTTGTTTGTACGTTTTATTGAGTTATGTATTATTATTATTATCATCATCATCGTCATCATCTGTGTTTATCTTTACAATTGCCAAGATTCAAAGTTGGTAATTGAAATATGGAATAGGAATTACATTCACAAGAATAACAAAACTGTAATGAAGGTGGCNAAGATTCAAAGTTGGTAATTGAAATATGGAATAGGAATTACATTCACAAGAATAACAAAACTGTAATGAAGGTGGCTGCAGTGAGCGTAATGTGTTGTTGCGCGCCATGCTTGATGTGTATGATAATTAACTACATTATTTAGAAATAAAACGTAATGTTGTGTTGAGAAAGGTTACAAAAATTTCAGGATTCTAAACCACGTTTCAGTATTCATAAAACACTTTTTTCGGTTTAGAAAAGTCAGACAACGAGAAGAATGGTCACAGTAGGCCTAAAGCTAGCACGTTAGTCACTACCCGACACCGCTCGNAGAAAAGTCAGACAACGAGAAGAATGGTCACAGTAGGCCTAAAGCTAGCACGTTAGTCACTACCCGACACCGCTCGACTTCTCGAGCAGCTGCGAGATGGTGGCAGACAGAACGCCACGCTGCCGGCTGGCAAACCTGTATTTCCACGTTCCACCTCGTTTCTAAACACTAAATTGAGGCCTCGAATATAGTGTTTAGNCCGGCTGGCAAACCTGTATTTCCACGTTCCACCTCGTTTCTAAACACTAAATTGAGGCCTCGAATATAGTGTTTAGAAACAAAAAAATTATTTAAAAAATAACTTGCATATCTTATTGTTTCTTATGTTTTGTGTACCTGATATACCTTTTATCATTCTGACGTCACAATAGCTGTATCTACACTTTCTTTTTGAACTGTAAGAACTGTACACATAAGCTGAAAATATAGATATGGTAGTTTGAGAAACACTCAATACCTGGGGTGAGATTAAATACAGCAAAGAAAATCTCTAATAAAAGCTTAAGAATTTGTTTTATTCTCAAAAACTGTTTTCTTTCTGTTTATTTAAGGGAAAAGGTTATAAAAGTAACACAGCTCNAAGAATTTGTTTTATTCTCAAAAACTGTTTTCTTTCTGTTTATTTAAGGGAAAAGGTTATAAAAGTAACACAGCTCACTTGCGTAAAACACGTAGACTATTTAGTGTGAATTTTGTGGACCTCGTCTCGTAATTTTATGTAACGTCCATCTCAGTAACTTGGAAAAAAGGGGAACAGAAAATGTGAAAGTAAGATCATTCTTGATAAACATTTTTAAAAACATGCATTTTAGTGTTTTGAAAGTAAAAATTGAGTTTCTATTTAACTTAAATTGTTAGGTTTATGAAAGTTAACTAGAGACAAATCAAAACAACTTAAATTTATCAGAAATTGCTATGTTTGAGAAATACTCTATAATATGAACCAATCCTTTTGCAAGAGGGATTCTGAGCCCCACCGCTGGCCTAAATAATGACATGTCACAATGTTAAGCCATGCAAATTAAACATTAAATTATTTGGGTTAAAGCATTACAGTAAATTGTTTTTTAACAGGTAAATTTTATAGTTTTTGTAATATGCTTTCGTATATCTAAAGCAATCATATTCCATGCATTATTTCCCTTAGTGTGATTCAGACTGCTGATTTCTGAATAGTTGAAATTTCCCTCTACGTCAAATATTTTACATTACTATCATCCCATTTGCAAATACCAGTAAGCATATAATTTACAGTGATTCAATACAAAATTACTAACCCTATTTGCAAGTATCATTCAAAGAAAACAGTACATATTAAAAATGTTCATAAAGCCAGTGTTTACGTTACAGAGATTATTTAAATGTTCATGACAATTCACCATCAAAGTTTAAAAATTGTGAACAAATAAAACATCACGTTTATTTCTCATCATAGACGAAGTACAATTACTTTCTGTAGTCGAGGTGGAATAAGTTTTAGACATGTTTATACAAAATAATTTTGAATAATTTTTCTTTCAAGTGAAACATATTTCAGGTAATAGAACATTACATTTTGGAATAATTCAAGTTTTCAATATGATTGTTGAATAACTTTTTGTCCAGTAATATACCCTTGTCCTTGATGCAACCAGAGGTTGCAATAATGGTCATCCCAGTGTGTTTCAATGTCTTCTTCCTATACATTAAAAAAAATCAGATAAGTTATTCTACTGTTTACTTGTTATTGTTACACCAAGAATACTATTTTTTTTACACATACTACTGTAAGGATGCATCATTATGGATTTGCAATATATTTTCAAAAATGTGTAACTATTGAATGACCTATCTTTTAGAAATCTGTGTTCGTGATTGAAAGAAGTAAATTTTTAGCATTTTAAAACTTAGAAAAACTATTAGTACTGCAAATTTGTATAAAATGTATTTCAGTATTATATTTCCTCAAAATTCATTGTTAATAATTGTTTCTTTCCACAAAGAGGATAAAGATGCCTTTATTATAAGTGCAAATGTGAAACAACTCTTGACANGTTAATAATTGTTTCTTTCCACAAAGAGGATAAAGATGCCTTTATTATAAGTGCAAATGTGAAACAACTCTTGACAAGAAAGTTTCAAATATTATCTACATTCACAACTAAAATCTGTTTAATGCCTTAAGAATTTGTCATTCTACCAATAATCTTGTGTCTGTGAAAAGAGCTTAGGTCATCTGACAATTGACAACTGCTTCATGCCACACACAGTCTAGATACATAGAAGAACAGATTGGAAACAGGATGCAAGGGTAAACACCCTACTCCACCTTCCCACATGATACCCCATCCCCTAAACTTTATTTGGTTTGAACTGTTGTAAAGAAACCAGCTGAAGCTTGTAATGACGCAATAGACTTAAATTTTCGGGACTTGGGTGTAGAATTCTTTCGTGTGTACGAAGCTCGGGAAAGTTTCATAATAATTTTAACGGGTTTTCAGTAAAGCCGTGTTGGCTCGTTTCCCGTGTTTGTTCGTGTTCGTTTATCAGGAGTCCGGTTGTGTTTCATCATTTCAAACATCGTGGTTTTTTGGAACGCGTCATCATTAGTTAGATTAGTTCCTCCGGCGCCGTTTTGATATACGAGAAGTTCGTTATCCGGAGGTGAGTGCGTCAACAAGTTTTTGTGGACCGCGAAGTTCGTTTTTGTTGACAGCACAGTTTTAGTTTCCTGCGACGCAGTTACGATATCGGTAATGGGCGCAGCACTATCGATGTCAGGCTGAGCGTGGGACAGCGCAGTTCTCACGCTGCTGCGAGATGATAGGCACTTATCACAGGAGAAGGGGGCGATAGGCCAATATATACTGGTGGTGCCTATCGCCTGGGGAAGAGGACGCATAGGGCGTGTGACGACGCATCAGGCGTGAATAATTTAACCCACACCGGCAAGCACCCGCGACCATTAATTCTTTTCAAATCATTTCTTTTCAACTTTAACTAAATTCTATCTACTTATTTCCGCCGGTGTGGGGGGTCGTTAGGGTGCCAGGAGGGAACGAGCATCCCTCCTGCCTTCTTAAATTAGTCTTGCGATGCAAGCTTTGAGACATTAACATAAACGGTAAACCACTGTGACACTGTTCTGTACTTGGATATTTATCTGAACGCTTCGTACTCTGCATACTGGACATTCGTATGTGAACTGTATCATTCAAAAAATGATAAATAAAGTATAGAACAAACTAACTTCGAACTTGAACTGTCTTTCATAATCAACGAACATCCAATGGTACTGAGTCTCGTGTTTCTACCCCGAGCAAGCCGAGGCAAGTAAACAGTCTGTAGTGTACGCGGCTGAACGTTACAAGATGGCGACCGTCCAACTGTGCGGCATTATTATAAATATATTGTAACGAGCAGAGGCTCGCTTCATTACAATATGGCACCCAACGGCGAGGCTGCATGTTTTTAAATAACGTATTAACGAACGCACTATCCGCTTCATTACAAGCTGCTTATTATAACACTGTAAAATAATATAAATCAATAACAATGAANTAACGAACGCACTATCCGCTTCATTACAAGCTGCTTATTATAACACTGTAAAATAATATAAATCAATAACAATGAATGTTTTACAACATTATCCCACATGTTAATTAGCAGACTTCAAGAAAATTTTAAAAGAACTATTAGCGTTTGTAAAAAAATCACTATGTTAACATGCCAGTAAACTCTGTAGCTAGGCATAATAGTACTTAGCTTGCCCAAGATGACGAATATTTACAAAGAGTAACTGCCAACATGCGGTAATGATAATGACATACCTGTACAACAAAACGTATGACTGGATCATTATCGTTAAAGGTCCAATTCAGGAATATACTGTGGGCACCAACAGCTTTAACGTCATCTATTTTCACCTGTGGCCGACCTGCACAAGAATTTTGAGTCTTCACATATGAATTAATCCATACTGTTTTACCCATCATGTACATCAAGCAAGCACTTACCATGTATAAAAAGATGTGCAGGTGCAGTTACTGTATTCTCCCGTCCCACAGCTATGCACAGGTATGTGCCGTTATCCTTACGACTAGTTGTAGAAAATATTAACTCTGATTTTTCCCATGTTCCATTTTCCCCTTTAGTAACATTTATTGTGTAAGAATGCCTGTGGAATACAATTAAAACAAGCATTACATTAAACATCTCCAGCAACTGCAAATACATTTTTCTTACCTCACAGCAGAAACTATATTACTACATGGATATCAGTGACATTTCAATAGAATATTAAATGAGAAAATAACAAATTTTTCATGAACTAACCAAAGAGCGAGCATTATGCAGATTAACGCAGTAAATTACCTTGTACCTTTCACGTACAATCAAAAGATTATTTGGATTACCATATTTCATAGCATAATCATCATATATTANATTACCTTGTACCTTTCACGTACAATCAAAAGATTATTTGGATTACCATATTTCATAGCATAATCATCATATATTATTTATTTAAATTTTATCTGAAAAACTGGGGTGCAAAGATTGTATAATATTAATTTTCAAGTTGGAGTAAAAATGGTGGAAATAAAAAATGATTTGATGCATAACAAAATAACAAATCTGGTAATTCTGTAATTGCCCACCTTCTTATCAGTTTAGCATTGTCGAACGGAGCTCTTTGGTAATGTTCATTGCACTAGGCTTTCAGAGATTTTCAAAGGGGGAGCCACAATAAAAATAAATAAAGCCTTCAAATTTAAATCAGCAAGGNATTACCTTGTACCTTTCACGTACAATCAAAAGATTATTTGGATTACCATATTTCATAGCATAATCATCATATATTTTTTATTTAAATTTTATCTGAAAAACTGGGGTGCAAAGATTGTATAATATTAATTTTCAAGTTGGAGTAAAAACGGTGGAAATAAAAAATGATTTGAAGCATAACAAAATAACAAATCTGGTAATTCTGTAATTGCCCACCTTCTTATCAGTTTAGCATTGTCGAACGGAGCTCTTTGGTAGTGTTCATTTCACTAGGCTTTCAGAGATTTTCAAAGGGGGAGCCACTATAAAAATAAATAAAGCCTTCAAATTTAAATCAGCAAGGCCTCAAAATATGCTAAAGGTTAGTGAATTACTTGGTAAATAAACACAAATAACCAGGCTTAGTTCTGGAAAACAACCCATTATGTTTGTTACTTTCTAAACTACATATGCATGTCTCAGTACAAGTTTTAAAAGTCCAAAATCAATAAAAAAAAAGAATAAAATAATACCAAGTTAACTTAGACATGGTTACAAACTTTCACTATGGCCACAAGTTGTCCAACATTAAATTTACATTAAAGCTCTTCATTGCCCTTTTACAAAATATTTAGGGAATTTATTTAAGTCATAAACTAATATCAAAGCTTTGTAAAGGGGACTGGTCTTCCTGTGAATTAACTGATCTCATCCATTGAAGATACAGCTGTTCAAAATTATTTGTATCTCATGTGTTCAAAAAAAATTTTTAAGTCCTTACACAGGATGTCTAGTGAAACTATAAATTGAATTTTCCACACATTTCACGCTTTTTCCTTGAATTCCCGTACACCAAAAAAGTTATATGAGAAACCATTAAGTAGAATAAAAGTTATGCAATTTTTCTGTTGACGTTTCTGTTAAACGTAAAACTGGTATCATGATAAAATGACACGATGCNATTAAAGCTCTTCATTGCCCTTTTACAAAATATTTAGGGAATTTATTTAAGTCATAAACTAATATCAAAGCTTTGTAAAGGGGACTGGTCTTCCTGTGAATTAACTGATCTCATCCATTGAAGATACAGCTGTTCAAAATTATTTGTATCTCATGTGTTCAAAAAAAATTTTTAAGTCCTTACACAGGATGTCTAGTGAAACTATAAATTGAATTTTCCACACATTTCACGCTTTTTCCTTGAATTCCCGTACACCAAAAAAGTTATATGAGAAACCATTAAGTAGAATAAAAGTTATGCAATTTTTCTGTTGACGTTTCTGTTAAACGTAAAACTGGTATCATGATAAAATGACACGATGCAGCACAACATGTCCGACGCCGCCAGACAAAATTCTATGAGTTTTCAATATCAAGGTCTGCGACAACGGTCATCTCACACCATGCTGCTGTATATTTTTCAGTGAATAAGTTACTACCATTAAGGAAACCATACACAGGGAAAAACCACATTTAAAACCGAATGAATACAGTTGTAAACAAAATAAGAGCGAAGCTGCGTACCACTGCAGTAAATATAAACATTCACATGATTTATTTCCTACCATTTTGAAATAAGCTTTCAGGTAATGTATCTTTTATTACACTATACTACACCCATGCATGGCTGAATGGCTTGCAGAAAAAAGTCAATTTTCAAGACAGTGTCAAAAAAGCTCACTATTCTAAAGTATGTTCTCATCACCGCTGCAAGAAAGATAGCTTCATCATCACGGCAACAAATTAATATAGCCACCACCGGCAAAAAAAAGTATTTTATTTGGTTACCATGTTCTAATTCCTTCTGAGTTTCGTTTTTTTGTAATTTTGTAAGATTTTAGTTGGACCACCACGACATTTAACTGTCTAGCAGGTCATGCTACTATTATTTTGGTGTTAGGATTCCAAAATTTAAATAAACAGTAATTATTCCCGAAAGTTATTAGAGGGCTGGTTTGAATTTAAAATTAACAAATATGATGCGAAATTGTTACTTAAACTGTGTAATGAGAAAATATGTTATTTCACAACTATTTCAGCAATTCGCTTTGTGAAATAACTATTGTTGAGTGGCATACACATTTTTTTATTCCAATAACCTCACCTATACATGTATTTAAAAATTTCAAACAGGCAAAACTAATATGGTGGTGATTTGGCAATATTTCAGCTTTGAAGTTAACAAAATGCAAAATACAAATTTCAAAAATACGCCATAGATTTTGTTGACAAATCAGTTCAAGTGGCCATTTTTAGCAGTGGTACACAAAACTAAAAATGGAAGTAAACTTTCCTGATAATTTGTCCACTTAAAATTTTGAAGAGCTGCAGGCATTTTGGGTTAACTTTAAATTTTAGTAACATAAGTAAGAAATGATTGCAATTGGTAGTTAAAAACTTTTAAAAACTCTGATTAAAATCTGTTTCAAGTCCTTGACTCTTCCTCTGTTGCCATTAGAAATTCACGCATCAAACTCAATGTTTACATTGAAGGCTAAATTTATATATTTTGTTAGGCCTATAAAGCAATAAATAAAAGGTATCTACTGTGAGAGTAGTGCAAATATGTAAGACTTATCTTTATTTAAAAACATTATATTTACAATTATTTTATTCTAAGATAACAATGCCGCAACTCTTAAGTGCAGTTCGGAATCAATGTTTATACATGTCCAATGATTATAGAGAAACTTGTGACCTGCACACCTGTCACATATTCGAAAAATCACCGGTGCATTTACCAATGTACACCGGGTGTTTGAAAACTACTGTTTCAGTTGAGTTCAGTTAAACAGACTAATCCACCAATTCAACCGGCCTGAAAATTCATTGGATCTGGTAGATATGCAACTTAACATCAACCAATAAATTTTTGAACACTTCCTCTGAAAAATACAAGTGAACAAACCCTCTCCTCGTAATTTTCTAGCATTCCAAAATATACAAAATAATTTGAACGTCGAGTTTTAAAAATCAGCTATGAAAACTTTAGAATTTTTGAGTAATGGCATTAATTTGCAACTGGGAGCAAACAAAAATGTCACTGAAAATAAACCTAATGTTGAAAAAGGCCTCAGCAGGAGTACGATGGTGTATCAACCACTCTTGGATCCGCCAATGAATTTAGGAATACGTGACTGGCTCTCCGTGTAAACTCGTTTTCAATTCTATTTCATAACTAAAATGTTTGTGAATGAGTTGTTTATTTTGAACCAATTTTGTGAAACGCGTCTGCTAGTAATGATGTCACAGACAGCCATAAGCAATTCATGATTGGCTACTTTGTGGCCAATGGCATGGCGCAGCTAGGGAACAGCTTGGAGGGGAAAGGCAAGAAAGAGAATGAGACACATGAAACAAAGAGAAAACAGCCACCAACAAGTATATGGCTTATTATTTTAATTTAAAATTTGATAGTAAATTCTACAACGAATCTGGATACTACCCATGTAAAATAAAATCTACTTAAGATAAAGTCTCACACGTTCTGACATATATTTACACGAAGCAGTGATCTTCTGATGCCACAAATTAGACTACTTCCAAAGCTACATTTTTTGTTCCCAAACAAGATATGGCATGTCCCCACATGACTCATTCAAAGTGACGTAACAAGCTGACAACAGAATACAAAATAATGCTTCCCACTCCCCAGTTCACTTTAAGGATTACTTCCGCAACACAGGGAATATGAATGTTTTTAATGTTTTGTGTACAGTTGCAAGGCCCTGTGAAATAGCTGTAGTGGATGTTTAAATTATTACACATGATTAATACGAAAACGTGCAGCCGATCATGGTGCGAAAGGTAGAGAAGTAGGAGGTATTTATAGCATAAGTTGAGTTGGAAAAACATTTTAAATCACGTTTAAAATACGTACCAGTATATCAAACCACATTGAATTATATAATTGCAATGCAATCCCCTGCTTCAATTCTTCAACATGTCAGTCGTCTGCCAAAGACATAAAGTAAACTCGCCCAAGCATCCAAATTGACACATGCTGCTAGGATATTTTTTTTGACTTCACATATCATGCGATGCTACATAATAATAAAGAGAAGCGGGCCAACTGCAAGGCCTGAGCCAAGGTACCACATGCCTACAAACCCGACAGGACTTTCAGAGATGTGACTCCTTGGGGAAGAGGAGTTGGTCGGGGGTACCATGGCTAGCAGCAGTCTACTGGTCTTCCTTTGATGGGGGGAACCCCTCGGGGGAAGGACTGGCTGGAAGTACAGTTGGGTATAGCTGCTAGTTGGCGGTGGTCGTTCGGACGGTGGCTGGTCGTCCTCATGTGGTAGCCCCTGAGTAAGGAGGAGCTAGCAGAACCCCAGCACAGGGAGGTGCTAGGGCGAGCTGCCTCAGAAAAACTGGCATTTGCTGGGGGTGCATGGCCTTATGTTCTCCTGGCCGTTTATGTCGTCTGCTAGAGTCTTTGGGTCACCCCTTCTTTTCCTCGATGGCCCGTAGTACTACTCTATGTCAGAAAAGATTGTATATACTGCGGTCATCTGCCGCTCCTTTGAGGGGCGATGCTTACATAGGACTTTGGAAAAGGTTAAAGAGTTTACCCCAAGGACTATACACAGTAATTAGATCATAAATGTGTTGGTCGTTGGAAGGTGGCTGGTCACTTCACAAGTGGGACCTTCAGCACAAGGTGTGCTGAGGCGAGCTGCAGTGATGAATTCTTCTTGAATTTAGGATTTTGTAAGGTTATAGTCGGAACACCACGACATTCAATTGTCTAGCATGCCATTCTACTATTATTTTGGTGTGGGAGATGAACACCCTATACTAATTAGCCCGAGCGCACACGCATACTAATTACCTGAGAGAAGGAATACCAAATGCAGCCACATAATTGTGCTGTCCCTAAGTAAGCACCAGATACTCGCCTGCCAAAAAAGGAAAACTACCCCCAGCCTTTTGCAATCACTGGACACGAGCCCCAGCGATTCTGCTCACCAACTCCAGCCCAGAAGCGTCTTCAAGCACCCTTGACGTTNCAATCACTGGACACGAGCCCCAGCGATTCTGCTCACCAACTCCAGCCCAGAAGCGTCTTCAAGCACCCTTGACGTTTGACATCAGCCACACACACACACACATTGCCTTATCACAGTTAAGTGGTATCCAGAGTCCCTTCAAGACATTCAGTGTGCCTCCAGTTTGAACTTTGATTTCTTTACGTGATCAGTCAAGTAATTTGCTCCCATATCACTACAGGCCCCTTCACCTGTCTTTTAAACATAATTTCCATAGGTTGTCAAGTGATTGACAAACTAAAGAGCATACAAGTCGTTTATAATTTCAAGAGTACTTCAGAAATGAAATTTTTGTTTGGTGCAAAAAAGAAAATCATTGTAGAAACTTCATGGCCTTTCCTCCAAGAAAAGTACACCATAAGGTGTTTTGTGTAAAATTTCCTCGAAAGTTTTTATCTGCAGTTCTGAGGAATAATTGTAATCAGAACATGCCTACATTTTAAAATATTTCGTAAATGTATAACATCTCATTGTCTACAAAACTGTAAACAAAACATCTTATTGAGCACAGCTTTTTATGTCAATTCAAAGTCCCATTTTTACACCAATTTTAAAGGTTGTGTGTGTGCTGATATCTGCCTTTTTGAGGTTCTCCTGGGCTGTAAATACTGATTTACTCTGCCCCTATCAAATGCAGGAAAATAATCCTCACTTCCCTTCCCCTTCTTGCTGCATCATACAAATTTTTAGCTTACAATTTTTTCGTATATATGAATGATGTTTAGCGGTACCTTTGTAGCTATCCAAACTAAGTATATTGGTTTCCTAGTACTGAATTACTGGACAAGCGCTATAAAAAAAATAGTATAAACCTTTNAGCTATAAAAAAAATAGTATAAAACTTTTATTTGTAATACTGCATGTTTTCACCTCATCTGTTGTCCTAATAACTTTTACATATAAAAAAAACTGTATCTAGATAGAAACTTGTACTGTAATTAATCTATTTGTTAACAGCCGTGTAATCTTTATTTCTCCTTTCAACAGTTCAGTCCAGTGATTTTGTTCTTTTGTGGTATACTAAAGAGCTGTCTCTGGGCTAGGCAACTCTGGGGCTTAACTTAAATAAGGGCAGGCACCTGTGGGTACACATTGGTGACCTTCATGGAAGAGGCGGACAGTCATGTGTTAGTGAGTGGTGTCTATTTTAGATCTTTCCCTCTTCCGAGTTATACCATAGTGGCAAAGAAAATCGCAATGGTCAGCAAACAAAATAAATGCAACTAACTTATATTTCTGCCTATTTCCTTAAATTTTTTATGCAATAAAATACGGCACTACTCATTACAAGATATTTGTTGAAGTTTTATAAGGAACTAATACTGCAGTAGAACCTCAGAAACTCAACCTAATGTGGACTATGTAGTTATTGAGTTGATGAAATGGTGAGTTTTACTGATTTAAACGTGAATATTTAATTAAGAACTTACTACATGAAGCAAAGCATAATTAGTTTGTTATCAGATATGAACACAAAATATGAAATAAAACATTAAAAATATTATGTAGCATTTAAAAAATTTTAACTAAAAAATATATAGTAAATTAATGCAAAAATCATATTTTAAATAATGTGAATAGTTAAACTCGCAGGTATTTTCTTGTTCAAAATGTATCACTATTTGCAAATAATACTTATTTTTAGTTCAAGTATGAAAAAGTTAGCACAGAAATCATTACAGTAATACACTACAAGCATAAATAATTGATTTCAAGTGAATTTATTATGAGGATATTTCCTAGACAATTGCATTTTCTGCTTAATATAATTTTATGATAACTGCCAAACCTACGTTGCTGCATTATGCATAATGTCAGGTAATTTTCAGATATGGACTACACCACACAAATTTGTGATCAAAACTAAGTAGAAAATACTAGTCGGTAAAAATGCATAAGATACTTCATTTACAAGAAAAATGACATGAAAGGTCCAAAAACCATTGTCGCTAACATGTAGTATTCCTATTAGATGCAGGTGAGGTGAGGTTCTCCGCACTGTCCGGCATACTGTATATCCAAAGTACAAGTTGGCGTGTCTCGACCTGCTACTGCTTGACAGAGACGACATATACCAGGTCACCATGCACGAAGCTGCAAGGTGGAGCGTTCCTGGGCGCTTGAGAGCTGTGTCAGTCGTAAGGCATACGGTAAGGAAACGAGCAGAGCTCTCAGTAGTGCCAAATAGGCCATGGAGTTCACGTGCAGTTAGTATTGGGACATGGCAATGGCCATGGGTGCATCTGGCTGCCAAGCTTAGTTCATGCTACATGCATCCAATGTGCGGAAAGGTGCACTGCTATGGACAGAGCAAACTTAGAACACCTGTTATGATGTTTCAATATTTTGTATGATGATACTGTTTGCTGTGCTTAACGTGATATTTTCTTCAGCACACCCTCCTGGAGCTATTAGACGATGTGCCACTAGCTGTGAGGAACATCATGTGGTTTCTGCATGACGGTGCCCCAGCCCAATTCACATGTGCTGTGCGACAGCATCTCAACGACTCCTTTCCTGGACGATAGGTGGGGCGTGGTGGACCGGTCACTCGGTCCCCATGTTCGCCGGACCTAACACCACTGGACTTCTTTTTGAGGGGCTACATTAAAAGCCAAGTCTACGTGACGCCGGTTAAGACACAGGTGGAATTACATTAACACATAACGGCGGCTTGCGAACAGCTGCATGATGAGTCACGAATGTTCACAAGAGTGCGAGACAACATGCTTCGGCACTGTAATGCCTACGTTGAGGTTGATGGGCAGCACTTCGAACATCTGTTGTGGAGGCAGCCCATTGGGTTGGCGCATAGGTGCGCGCAGTTGCACCTTTGCAGGGTGGCATTTCCGGACACAAGTTCCTTAACACAATATGCTTGTTTCGCGCTATTTACCACACATTATATTTACAACCACCAATTCCTGAACATCCTGTATAGAAAATAACTTTCTTACTGTAACATAATAAAAAATATAATACAATAAAATCTTGTAATTAACTAGGAAATCAATTTACTGCTGACCAACATGGAATGATGTGAAACTGGTAGGTTTATAGCTACACCAAGAACTTGAGATATTTATGAAAATTAAGGAAACTTATACTGAGACACACAAGCAGATTCTGGACACAAATTATGTTGGTAAATTATAGTATCCACACTCTAGCTTTCAAAGAAAAGAATGCAAGCCGTGTTTTTCAAATCTCTGAATCATGCATTTTGTCAGCCCATTTTGAAAATTACAATTCACATTTATTGCTACAGATGATATACTCTCCTAATGTGACATAGTTATGCTCGTAGATGAAATTAAATATTGCAACATACTGCAGTTATATTCAAGGTTTAATACAAAACAAAGTAAATTTTTTTAATTATTGCCTTTTAACATTCCCACTGTGCACCAACAAGGCATATCAGGACAAGGTTTATCTAAACTTAAACATAGGAAGACCGCCACACATTTATGGTATACCTTAAAGTCTACACTGTATAATACAGGCACTGTACAGTAGTGATCTTGGCAACAAGAAATTTCATCCACACGTGCAATAGGGCAAGGACAAATAATTCCATTCAAAGGATAAACAAATTGTAAAGGTNACAAGAAATTTCATCCACACGTGCAATAGGGCAAGGACAAATAATTCCATTCAAAGGATAAACAAATTGTAAAGGTCATTCAAAATAACTGTGCAAGGTGTTAGTAATCGTTTATAAAATACATTTTTCAAAACATAGTGTACTGGAAGTATAAAAGTGACAAATTACCACAGGAATTCAACATGCAATTGTAATATGTATCATGTTAATGAAATGGGCACTACTCCTAAATACAACTATAACCAGTAACATTTATTACTGAAGATTTTTACCTATATAGTACAATAGTGTGCATGCTGACAAATCTTTAGCTTAGAAGAGGATGTTCAGTTTATAAATGAAGGCCATATGAAAAAATGCAGTGACTTCAGAGACATGAAAACACTACGACAATCAGTTTCTTCTGATCATCATTATGAATGTGTAATAACATGGAAATGTGGATAAAAAGAGAAAAACCACAATCATTCTAAGAAATAATTTTAAATTAATAACTACATTAAAAATCTAGTAATATCCCCATTGTAACCCTTTCTGAAATATGACAAATGATAATTACTTTTGTGAGAAGATATCGCCAAATTTCTCCCATTTTACTTCAACTATCGGAAAGCCTTTCACCACGCAAGCAAGTTTTGCTGGCTGGGTAACATTCCTATGTTCGCCACGGGTGCTCACAATTTCCACTGGCACTGAAACAGCACAAAAAAAAAACTTTAACAAGTCTCAAAATTATTGATTTAACTTTTTGTTACTAAAACCAATATTAATTACATTCAACACTTAAGTTGGTACAAACAAAGCAAAATGAAACGCGGACCTGGATGACGATCCAACCCAGAATATATAATGTTACGTACCACGAATTTCCAACTGGCAGTGCAACATTACAATATCACATTGCACCTTTAATGTTTCCAAGAGAAGATTACAGGATAGGGAAGAAATACTGAACCAAAAAACTTAAATTCTAATCAATATTCATTCATATTTTCCATTGTTCTAGTCTACAAAACTTAACTACATACAATAAATCAGTAGCAACTGTTATGCTCCTATGAAAATCAGTGGTAGCTCATCAGGTGAAGTCCGAGAAAAGCCACAATGCCCATATTTTTCAAGAAAAAAATCTGTGCATTTCAGTGTTATTAGAAAGTTAATATGATTTTTAAAAAACTGACGATGACATGATAGTGTACGCTTAAAAATCGCCAAACAAAATGTTATAGACATTCTAGACACGACACTTTCCTGCCTACATGGCCTTGAATTGTATGTGCAGTAGCCCTAGGAAGTGAAGGAAAGATAAAGGAAACACTAAGCTTTCCACAGCACTTTGAGGACAATGGCTATGGGTGGTTTTATACCTTACAATGGGATTATTACGGCCACTGACTGGTGGATGGAGTGAATTGACTGGGATAGTTGACTAGCCACCTTGTGGATCGAGTTCCTAGAGGTTGGCGCTCTACCATACTGTAAACCAGGTGCACAGTATGGGTGGCCATCTAATTGGTGTGTTCGCGACGTACGTGCGCCCGGTTAAGGGACCCTGCAGTCCTACTCTAGGTTCGGAAATTGGGTTATAGGGATGCTGTTTCCTGCTTTCCCCTGGTGAGCGGACATCTACGGGGGATACAATTCACAGTCACCCTAGAATCAGTACTCGGAGGTTCGACAGAATGTGTTTATTCCCATCAGGAAATAGACATGGTGGCCATACTAACTCCTAACTAATAAGGACTTTAACGAAAGTAGACTACGATAAACCAGGTGAAGGAGACCTGGGTCTAAAATAGAGAAGAGCAAGCGACGTACGTGCGCCCGGTTAAGGGACCCTGCAGTCCTACTCTAGGTTCGGAAATTGGGTTATAGGGATGCTGTCTCCTGCTTTCCCCTGGTGAGCGGACATCTACGGGGGATACAATTCACAGTCACCCTAGAATCAGTACTCGGAGGTTCGACAGAATGTGTTTATTCCCATCAGGAAATAGACATGGTGGCCATACTAACTCCTACCTAATAAGGACTTTAACGAAAGTAGACTACGATAAACCAGGTGAAGGAGACCTGGGTCTAAAATAGAGAAGAGCAGNCTAATAAGGACTTTAACGAAAGTAGACTACGATAAACCAGGTGAAGGAGACCTGGGTCTAAAATAGAGAAGAGCAGATGCAGCTGGGTAGCTATGATACTAACTGACCCTAACTAGCTCGATGCTGTTGTCCAGAAGGGACTCTGGTGGCACTACCATAGGTGTAATGGGTGTTCAAGGGATGAAGACTTCTTCGGGGGTTGCTGGTGAAGGTCTTGAAGTGTCTGGTAAGTAGCAGTGGTCCTACTGGAGGACGTCTATGTCTGCAGAGGGCTCGAGCACATGAGGTGGTGGAGCGTGCTGCAGAGAATGAACTGCCATTCTGTGGCTGTGCACGGACATAAAATATTCCACCTGCCCACGGGCTCTCTGTGGTGCGGAGGTGAGCTCCTCCTCCCATGGGCGGAGATGTGCTCTCTGGCGCCATCTCTTACAGTCCATGACGAAATCAGGCGTCTCTGTTATGCAGGGTCGCATCAGCAGCATGAGCTTAGGCGCTTAGCTGGGCTGCTCAGCTGGCTTGTATCACACATTGGGTGTTGGCGTGATGTCTGACATAAAGGCGGAACAAACTTTGCTAAGGTGTCCATAGGTCTAGGGGTGCTGGTAGGCTCTGATAACAGATCTTTCAGAGTTCAAACCCCACCTGGGGTGATGTGATGGCATGTGAAGATGAAGCGAAGTTGTGTTTAAATAAATGTCAGTACACGTTACACATCAAATTAATGCCTTTAACTATGGTCAACAATTCCGAGGTCATAAGAAAATATGTTTNTGTCAGTACACGTTACACATCAAATTAATGCCTTTAACTATGGTCAACAATTCCGAGGTCATAAGAAAATATGTTTGCTTTAGGTCGTCAGTAGAGTAGCAGAAGAGTTATTATTCTTTTTTCCAGTTATAAAAACAATTCTAACATGTTTCCTGCAT
>NQII01004464.1:0-204198 GCA_002778355.1 Clitarchus hookeri
GCGGAATCAGTACCCATAAATGCAGCAAGATGTATTGGCGGCAACACTTCCTGCCTCTCAAAAGAGGAATCCTTGCTATTCTTGGTGTGGTTTTTTCAATGTACCACCTTGCGTAAATGACATATGTTCATTGTCGTAATGTTTCCTTATGAAAAAAATACTCTTCGTACAGGTGGTTTTCTCATGATGCCGAGCATTTTGACTGAAGATAAAAACTATCGCAGACTCGACNAAATACTCTTCGTACAGGTGGTTTTCTCATGATGCCGAGCATTTTGACTGAAGATAAAAACTATCGCAGACTCGACACCGACAACAATCAGACAGTAATGATGCAGTTCATGGCTCCATGCTCTGTTAGGTCAAAGGCAGCCCTTCGTAGTCACAATTCATCTTCGTGGTATGACGAAAGAGCGCTTCCAAATCGATGTTAACTTCTCAACGTCTGAACATCAACTAAGGTATCAGCGTGCATCACGGCTCTATATAAACATTCTCCCGACACTCAGAAAAACCATCAGAATTTTTCTACTTCTACGAAATCATAAATCTTTTTTTTTACGTTTACTGGCTTTGAACTCAGGTCCCTACGCCGTACCTAACAGTTTCACATTGATTAAAACTTTGTTTCAGTTGCGCAAGAACACTAAATTGGAATTGGAACGGGCTTATTAATGTCCCCCATTGATATGCCTGTAGGCTTATTAGGGGACGGTTTATAAGCTAACTTACGACCTAACTTAACCTAACACCCATGCCTTGCCTAGGATTCGAACCCAGAACCTCCCNCGGTTTATAAGCTAACTTACGACCTAACTTAACCTAACACCCATGCCTTGCCTAGGATTCGAACCCAGAACCTCCCACACCCCAGACCGGCGGTTCACCAACCGACTGCGCCACTGGAGATCGGCGTGAATACTAAAGAGTGTGAAATTAATGTACGAACATCGCCTATATTCTTCCAAAACCCAGGTAATTAATCTAATTGAAAATACCTTATCTCACTTTGATTCCTATACATAATGCCTAGAATATAGATTTATTCTTTATTCCTAACACAATTTTTCGAAACACTGGGAGAAATTAACACATTTTTATATAAGTCCGAAAGAGAATAAATAATTATTTTTTATTTCGGGTCTCAGACTCGGCTCCTAACACCGTACCTCGCCTTTGGAGATTGCAATCTCGCATCGGTATTCGAACTGTGGACCCTTTATCTCTCTATAAGATCTTTATTCTTCGTCCAAAATGTGTCTAACAGTCTACATTATATGTTTTATACATCATGTGTTATACGGGATTTATTCCAGCATTTTTCACTAAAAGTGTAACGTAAGTGGTTGTGGCATGTAGACTAGTCGAATGATTATTATGGGGAGTTTAGGACAACTGATGGCCATACAACTCCTGCTACAAAGAAAAATAAATTCAATATATAATACAAAACAGGGGGCGAAGATGACCATCAAGACAGCATTGGTGAAAATGATCATGAAGACAACAATGATGCAAAAGACGACAGCGACTTTCTCAATGCACTGACACGCTTCTCTACTACATTTGCAGCAACGAGCGACATGAAGAAGGCAGAAAACGCTGAGATTACTGGCTACCTATTTCCGGAAGACGCGAATGAACTTGTAGATAGACTCAAACATTTAATTCCTTTCTAACAGGGTGAGGATTTGTTGCACATTAATGAGACATCTTCAATCATTAGAGCTGAAGGAGAGTGGTTCTATCGCATGGTGTGATGAACTGCTTACTTCTGAAACTGTGTTTACAAGAAATTTATAAATTTCATTACAAAATAATTTTTCTTCTTAATTTTTTGGGTTATAGCCTTTTTTATACAACTTTAAAGTGGATCTATGAGCACTCGACTATTTAAGTGAAGAACCTCATACACAATGTTATTGAAGACTATGTATAAAAATGTGTAGGCAGTGGACTGCATACAAAACATTAATGGAGTCAAGTACAAACGTGTGTAAACAGTTGCTGAATGAATATAATTTCTATACATATGGGTGGGTACAGTAGACAAACTCAGGGATTGATAATGGTTGATCGAAAGATTGATGGGGAGATTGGAAGATTGAGGTAAAGATTGATGGAAATATAATGAAAAATTGATGGAAAGATTGCGAAATATTGATGGAAAGATTGCGAAAGATAATATTTCTGAGTATTGCGAAAGATTGATCGAAAGGTTGCGAAATATTGATGGAAAAATTGCGAAAGATTGATTGAATGATTTGAAGATTGGTGGAAAGATTGGAAGATCGATGGAAAGATTGCGAAATTGATTTAAAGATTGTGAAATATTGATGGAAAGATTGGAATATTGATGGAATTATTTCTAAAGAGTGTTGGAAATATGGGAAGATTAATATAAATATTTCGAAATCTATCGAAACATTGGGAAATATTGCGAAAGATGGATAGAATGATTGGAAGATTGATGAAAAGATTGTGAGATTTATTGAAATATTGATGGAAGTATTAGAAAATTTATGGAATGATTCTAAAGAGTGATGGAAAAATGGGAAGATTAATGGAAGTATTGCGAAATCTATCGAAATATTGTGAAAGTTTGTGAAAGATCGCGAAATATTGTGAAAGATTTCGAAGGATTAATTGAAAGATTGCGAAAGTTTAATGGCAAATGGCGAAAAATTGATGGAATGATTGGAAGATTGATGGAAATATTATAAGATCGATGGAAATATTGCGGGATTGATTGATAGATTGTGAAAGATTGAAGGAACGAAAGTGATCAAAAGATTTATGGAAAGATTGGAAAATTGTTGGATTGATCGAAAGATTGGACAACTGCTGTATGGATGATCAAAAAGAGAACGGAAGATAAGACTGTTTACCCCCTCCCCCTAGCCATCCTCTTACATTCTAAGTCTCGAGGGCCTAGCTCTATTGGTAATTAAATTATAACCAAGAATTCTTATAAAAGTGTTGATATATACTGATCCATACCATTATTAAAACATATTTGTGAAGGTAGCCACTGCTCGTATGATGGGCTTAATCCAGTTACACAAACTTATGTTTAAAAAATTCGTGTAGGGTACTTACGCCTACGTAACAGTAGAAACAATTAATAATTTAGATATTGTGACATTGTGTAATATAATGAGACATTAAAAGAGGAGACTCACAATGTAGTAACTGAATGAGAGACTTTTGCATGGTTCTGGCAATACTCTATGTACAATTTCGATACAAATTGAAAAAAAAAGAAAAGAAAAACTTGAAAAATACATTTTAATAATAACAAATTAGTTATTTTAATCAAAATGTTTTAAATAAAAAATAATTTCCAAATCGAGTAATAAATCTATATTTGAAATTTGACACCCCCTATGCCTATACAACCAATACGGCTACTTGCTCCCAGAAACAGACATATATTATTGAAGAGTTAGTGGTCGTAACTGCTGAGCACATTCGGGTACATTGGGGACTGCAGTGGCTGAGCGGTTAGCCTTCCCGTTTCCCACAAATGCTAACTGGGTTCAATCGCCTACCGGATCTCTCCCGGATTTTCGCATATGGGAATTGTGCTGGACGATGCCGCTGGTCGGCAGCTTTTCTCGGGATCTCCCATTTCCCCTGCTTTTTAATTCCGGCGCTGCTCCATACTCACCTCAATCACCCTCATCGGCTCTCAAGACCTTGCTGTTAACAGCCGCCCAAATCTGCTCACTCACTCATTCGGGTACCTTCGACAACCCCGAGTCGAAGGCTTCCGAGCACCTCCTGAGTCGAACCGCATAGCCGCCTAGCCGCACAACACCCACTTAAAATACATTAGGTCAGACTTCCCTTTATCATATTTCTCACATTTTATGGTTGATTTTTTCTGATATATAAGTTAAATTTTTCGGAGAATGTGGATTTCAATTTTTTTGTTACCTCAAAAAACTATTCTGAATATCAATTTATAGAAAAACAACCTTATATTGTAATCAAATTATTGTTGTATTTACTTTTCCAATTTTGCTAGTCTCGTTTAACAGAATATAGTTTTAGCCACATCTACACAGTATCTGATATATATATATATATATACACTGTATATATGTTCTTGCCCATTCTCCAATTCTCCAATATGTTTACAGAAAATGTTGAGTTAAAAATTTACATTATTTTTACTAGTGCATAGGCAATAAAAATTATGGTTAAGTTGTTAAAATGGTTTTTCAATATAAAATTGTGAATTCTGGATATACTTAATTTTATTTTGTGTTTTAACTTATATTTCAGTGTTACGTGCTATATTAACTTGAATTCCGGCGTTTGCGGTGTAACTTGAATATCGGTGTTATTTCGCTTTTGTTTATATTCGCCATATAAACTTGCCGCTATAGTCCATTCATGGTTTCTTCGGACGTTTTGAAACGAATCTTTGAAAAATCACCCTAGGAGTAACATGTCAACCTGTTTTTTCTAATAACTTTTATACCACAAATATATATAACCGTGATCAACTTTAAAGTATTGTATTCTTGAATAAATAAAACCTTAACTTAGCATCTTCTATAACTTGCAATATTTATTTCGTATTAAATACGAATTAAAAACAGCGAGAGCAGCGATGTGTTGGCAACGACTAGTAAGAAATAGTTCACTGTTAAAATGTTGTTTTTACCTAGTTTTTTTGGTATGATTTTTGTCAATTAAACGTTGCCTACTGATATATTAAAATTTTTAGATAGCATGGAAGGGAACATATTCCATTGTTACAGTTTAAAATATCAGCGCTAATTATGGTAAGCTCTAGTGACATGGTGTTTTTTTTGTCGGAGGAAGAAACTGAAATAGGCGGAGTGTTGCTTGTAGCTCTCTCTCTCTCTCTCTCTCTCTCTCTCTCTCTCTCTCTCTCTCTCTATCTATCTTTCTTTCTTTATCTCCCTCGGGAAGTTTCACACCACTAGCAGTAGCAGGAAAATGATACATGTTTTCAATTTTAGCATGTTTCATACTTATTACAGCAAAAGTAATGATTTTTAAATTTATTATTTACATATGAAACTAGATTTTATTGTTTGAATACTTATTTTAATATTATTTAGACGTGATGCCACGACAGTTACATCTCCGAAGTTGGCAGAAGTGGCGGCTGGCGACATGAAATAGTGTGTTTCTGAACGAAACGTTAGTTTCTCTTCTTGTGAAAATTACTTAAAATTACCACATCAAGTTTGTACACGTTGTGTTTTTTTTAAACCTACCTAGTCTAGTTACAATGTTGTGATACATCTGTTTAACGATGGCAGGGATAAATATACTGTAACATGCGTCGTGACCGCTTTGTGTGTGAAAGTGTATCGTTGTCATTACGTTATTTCGGGCCAAGGTGTGTGTGATTGCAAATATTGGACGTACGTCATTTATACGTTTTATCCGTAAACTGTTTTTATGACGAAATTATTTTTTTAAAAGTTTCGTCCGTTTGTTTATCATAATGTTGTGACTTTACCCTTGGTGTTTGAACACCAATTTTGTAATGTGCTTACGTTTCTGTGATTTGAATGTTCACCACAATCCCAACAAAATTCTAAGCCCAACCATATAAATTTAAATAAATTATGAAATAAACCTAGAAAAAAAAGTAAGTACAATTCATATAAATATGAGCGGAACATAAGTTATGGTAGGTCTATTTGTATGCATGTTCACCACTATCTTGTAAGTTTGTCACTGCAACGTACAAAAAATAAGCGACACGAGTTGCATGCTAGAATTCACTGTGTCTTTTCGTTGGACTGGTTGTTCCTTCGTTTTCATTTTTATTCCAACTGAGGCCGTCCTTCCAACGCATATCAATAAGAAGAGGTTAAATACTACAGTTATTTCCCCCGCAGTTGAAACAGGGCTAAACACAGTCGCGGCAAAATATTAACGTGTATTACGTGTAATGTGCTATGTCGTGTACAAAAAATACGTTAACAATGTAAAATAATAACCGTAAGAACTATCGTCAATACACATATTGTTAAAAANGTCGTGTACAAAAAATACGTTAACAATGTAAAATAATAACCGTAAGAACTATCGTCAATACACATATTGTTAAAAAGTCATAAAGCTGACCTAAATATGGTTAAAGGCCTAAATTGTGAACGTTCGTACGAAATTGCTTTCGAAATAAGACGCAATTCATTGAACAGCTGAAAAAAGTAAACAAAGCATTTGACAGTTAAAATGTAGAAGTCACATGGCAGTGACTATGTTTACATTTAGCGGAAGTGATTATGTTTACATTCATTATATGCAAGATGACTGATACAGAATATTCAGAATTGTATGATTTCGTAATAAGTATTTAAAAAAAAAAAGTCATAAACATGAACTAATACGAGGAAACTACCGTATCTCCGAAGTCGTTCTCCATAGGCTCCCATTATTGTTTTTTGTTACCGCTGCTATCATATACTGCAATTCAGAGTGAGTGGGTGAGTGAGCGAAGATATTTTGGCGGCTCTCAACACCGAGGTCTTCAGAGCTGATGAGGGTGAAGCGAGGTGAGTATGGAGCAGCGCCGAAATGCAAGGGAGGTGTAAACGGGAGATCCGCAAGAAAACCAGCCGACTAGCGGCATCGTCTGGCACGATTCCCACATACGAAAATCCGGGAACAAGCCCGCCAGGAATCGAACCCGTTTTGCCTAGGAGCGAGGAGAGTAGTCTGACCACTACACCACTGCGGCCCCTTGCAATTCAGAATATTCGTTACCAACAATACTCTCTTCACATGCCAAATACACCGTGTTGACTATGCTCCCTACAATTACAAGGGTGAGTCAAATATAAACCTCAAAATTGCGATAAAATTTCGAAAAAAAGTTTGAATGTGCAACATCCAGTAAGATGTTAGGATATAGGAGCACAGTGTGAAGTATAGCTGACAAGTGGCAAAACACAGCTGGCACGCTACTCGAAGGTGCGGCAGTAGTGTTCAGATGGCGGCATCATTGCCAACATGCAAGAGGAGGAGCGTTCCGTTCTTATTTTTCCTTCGAGTAGTGACGGGATCAAACCCATAGAAATTCATCAGAGAATGAAAGTGTGGTATGGCGATGCATGTTTCAAGTCCGGCGTAGAGGTGCAGCAGGCGGTCCTACAAGTGGCCACACAAAACGCCACAAGAATTATTTTCTCTATGTATGCATACGCTAACGACATAAGCACCGGAACACCAGTATTGAATGGCAGGAGATCTATGTGCAAGAGTAATGTATTCCGGCATCTTCTATGTTCAGTAAATTACGCGATAAAAAAACTATTTAATGTTTTCATTTTACTCGCTCTCGTATATATAAAGCGAACTTCAAATGAAGGTAAAGGCTGTTCATGGTACACGTAGCACTTTCTAACGCCCTAAGATCTACTTGTACACACACTGTGTATTCTTCCACTACATTTAACATTAACACTGCCATGGGCCTGATCAATTCATTCGTGCGTCTGTCAAGTGAAACTATGAAATAATTAGAAAGGTGAAAATTTTACAAATTTGCTAATTCTTACACTCCCAAACACAAAGCAAAATAAATTGTTTCAGTGTTCATGGATGTTTACCTGACACATTTAATTCAACGTTAAGAGGTGGAAATACTTTTCCTTACCCGCCAATCACTGAGCCCGTTAAAACATATGCATGTGGGTGCAGTGAAATTTTTCAAAGGTTGATTTCGAAAGTGATTAGTGAACCGTGAACAGTGCTGCGGCACAGTGAGGTAATACTACATGCCAGTGACTGGCACCAACAGCACAAACTAAACACACTCCCCCTTTTCATGGCGTAAAGTAAATTACAATCGTGAAGGCTCCGGTTCGCCCCTATTGCAGAAATTATTATTTTTCGCATTATCATTTCATATTCATAGTAAATACTAACAAAGTACGATTGCAGAAAATTTACATTTTACGAGTTTTTAAATATTTTTGTGCATAATTTTAATTGTGTGTTATCTGTTTGTTGTAAAAATTTGAGAACTTATTAATAAAATATTGAATTGCCAGAAGTAACATTACGAGAGGACAAAAGTCCTCTTCACAAAATAACTTTTCAACCAGCATGATGGGGAAACCCAACAAACATACTACTCCAGGGAGTAACCAATCTCCAGCGACATCAAGTCGTTCAACTAGGCAGTCGGATTCTGGAGAGCCTAGAAATCATGCGTCGGAAGAGTCAGAGCTTCCCAGGACAATAAAACCAAAGAAAACACACTTAATTGGCACAATAAACATCAACACACACATGGAGTTGGGAAAAATCAAACAGCTCACGGACACACAAAGCGAGAGAAACATCCTAATTCTAGCACTACAAGAAACAAGGTCTCTGATGAAAACTCTTTTGAAACTAATGGGTATCGCGTATATAAAGGAAGGCCTGCAACAAAATTCTAAAGATCTCCCAAATCAAGATCGTTCCCAACTCTTTTCGGCACTGCCTTCATGGTGAAAACACAGCTAACGAATTCAATCACTGGATTCACCTCACCATCTGAACTCATCTCAACGGCCTCATTTCGATCAGGAAACAAAGGATACACTATAATCAACGGACACGCCCCAACAAACCAAACCAACAGACAAAACCCGGAACGCGTCGACCACTTCTGGGAAATCATGGAATACAGGGCCTCCAAAATCCCCAAAACATCACGTCAAAATCCTCGTAGGGGATTTAAACGCCCAAATTGGCAGAGAAAAACGCTATAACAAAATTGTAGGAGACTACTCAGTCCACAAAAGAACAAACAAGAACGGACAACACCTCATCGCCTTCTGCGAACAATTCGACCTCAAAATTATGACCACCAGCTTCCAGAAGAAACCCAGATACCAAAATACGTGGAGCTCACCCAACCAAAATCTCGGATCCTACCAATTAGATCACGTCGCCACCTCCCAGAGAAACCAACGTGAAATCACGAACACATGAGTCAGACGAAGTTTCAACATCGACTCTGACCGCGCCTTAACCGAAATTAAAACCCGATTCCAACCCAATAGACCAAAACATACAAAGACAAAACATCCCCCGAGAATATCCACAGAACTCCTCTCGAAATACAGGGAAGACTTAATCTCCAACTTCAACCCAACTAACATAAACGACTGGCAAACACTCAAAAAAGAAATCCAGGAAGCGACCAAAAATATCGCACAACCACCGCGAAAACGAAAACACCGCTGGTGGAATGAGACATGTGACGAAGCCATAGAAAATAGGCTAAGAACTTGGAAAGCCTGGAGCTATCAGAAAACACCATAAAACTGGACAAAATTAGCCCAAACACATAAACAGACATCCAAAATAATCAGACTTGAGAAACGATAACACGACAAAGCCCGTCTGGAACAACTGAACCAAGACTTCCGTAAACACAATACACGATAATACTACAGAGTTTTAAGAGAAGAATTTGCAGGCTACAAACCACCGTCGCTCCACTTCAAGAACAGCGAAGGGAAACTGATCACGAACAATCTCGAGAAGTGCAGCATGATCGCCCAATATTTTGAAACACTCCTGAATTGCGAGGAGCCACTTGAGCGACTAAAATTCTTCCCACCATCCAACTCACACCCACCATCGAACCCACCAACACTGGAACAAGTCGAAAGATACATCCTGTCCCTGAAAAACATCAAGGCCCCTAGTGAAGACGGAATAACAGCAGAAATTTGGAAAACAACCAGAGAGGGGACTGCTACAACAATTCACAAACTCCTCAAAAACTGTTGGAACACAGGCAAAATCCCGCATGACTGGAAATTGGCATTCATCCACCCAATCCACAAAAGAGGTGACAAAACTGACATCAACAATTACAGAGAAATCTCTCTGCTAGCAGTCATTTACAAAATTCTCTCTAAAGCCCTCCTCGAAAAAATAGAGGAACAGGCTGAACACACAATCGGCGAGTACCAAGCGAGATTGAGAAAAGGCCGATCATGTCCCGAACAAATCCACAACTTAAAATCGATCCTAAGGATTCGATCACTCAGGAACAAGAACACCGTAGTCACCTTCACCGATTTCATGAAGGCCTACGACTCCATTTACAGACACAAACTCTTCAACATATTGGAAGAACGCGGAATAGACATGAACACTCGAACCCTAATTGAACAGATCCTAACAGACACAATGTCTAAAGTAAAATTCCTAGGTGAACTGTCTGAAACTTTTAAAATCAAAACTGGAGTCAGACAAGGCGACGGACTCTTCCCGATCTTGTTCAACCTGGTTCTGGACAAAATCGTGAAAGAATGGGAGAAATAACTCAAATCAAAAGGAATTAATGGAATCTTCATGGGAACGGGACAAAATAAATTGGAAGTACGATGACTGGCCTTTGCATACATCACTATACTCTCATAAAACACAGACTATGCAAAATAGCAATCGAAACCCTCCACAAAATTGCCATGAAAACCAGCCTCAAGATCTCATACGAAAAGACCGAATACATGGAACACAAACCCCAAAATAATTCCATGAAAACAGAATTTGGCAAGATCAAACGCGTAACCAAATTCAAGTACCTCGGAGAGTGGATCGAGACAAACGGCCTAGACAAATCCTCAACCCAAATTAGAGTCCAAAAAATTGAATGCACCTACAAAACAACACAAAATCGCTACAACAAAAAGACCATCTCATGGTAAGCAAAAATCTGACATTACCAAACAGTAATCAGATCCGAAGCCACATACGGCTCAGAGACGCTAACACTAAATAAAATAGGCGAAAGGGAAAACCTAGAGAAGAAAGAACGTAAGATCCTCAGAAAAATATTATGCCCATGGAAAACAGAAGACGGATCCTACAGACTCAAAAGCAACCATGAAATTTACACTAGATCAGAACCGATTACAGGCAATATTAGGAAGAGAAGGCTCAAGTTCTACGGACACCTACACCACATGGATGAACATAGACTGACCAAGAAAATCTTCAACTACATTTCGGGCCTAAGAAAAGGCAATCGAATGGTTCACAGAGGTCAGAGCGGACTTGAAAGATCTCAACATCACAGAAGACGCCATACAAGACAGAAACACTTACAGGAAACTGATTGACTCCACAAAATTTGAACCTAAAACCAGAAATAAACGCAACTACATATTCACAGAAGAAAGAAAACAAGCACATTCAGAGAAAATGAAGAGGTACTGGGAAGCAAGACAACTCAACCAAAATGGTTCATTACGCTCCTAAGGTGGGCAAACTTGAAAAAAAAAATATATAAATACACTGGTGGACAATGGAAAATGAACACCCGGATGCCATGGTCCCACATAAATTAAGGTTTTATTTAATAATAATAGAGCTTGTACAGTGTATATGAAAATGATCACAAGGTCGTACACCTATGGATAGAGGCTACAGAGTGTCTTGAACAACAATGCCAGTATCATGTGTAGCCTCCTTTAGCGACGATGCAGTCCTGCAGTCGTGTGTAGAGAAGATTATAAAGGTGCCGGGTGTCATCTTTGGTAATAGTGTTCCACACTTATTCTCCCTGTTGTTGCAGTTGGTAGAGCGTCGTTGCCTGTATTGCAGACCACACCAAATGCCATCCCGTCATGTCCCACACATGTGCAATGGGGGACAGGTTGGGTGATCGTGCTGGCCAACGGAGTTGACGAACACCTTCGAGAGCACTTTGGGTAACACGAGACGCGTGTGCATGGGCATTGTCTTTCTGGAAGGGGACATCTCTTTGACATTGTAGGAACAGCAACAAAATGGGCTGGATGATGTTCTTGATGTAGCGTTCACTGTTTCGTGTTCCCTCAAGAAATACCAGAGGCGTATGGTCATTGTAGGCTATTGCTCTCGAGACGACAATGCCAGGAGTTGGACCTGTATGTTGCTGCCTTATACACTCTGGTTGTTGTCGCTCTCTTGGTCGATGCCGCACTAGCAAACGAACGTCAAAATCTGCTCTCATCACTAAACACAACTCCGTGCTTTTAATCCCTCCAGTTTCGTCGTTCGTAACACCATCCGAGGTGGTGATGAGGTATGAGAGGAAGCCTGGCGAGCGGCACCCTTCATCGTAGCCCAGCGTACAGCAAACGATTGGTGATGGTCCTAGCTGACNATGTGCATGGGCATTGTCTTTCTGGAAGGGGACATCTCTTTGGCATTGTAGGAACAGCAGCAAAATGGGCTGGATGATGTTCTTGATGTAGCGTTCACTGTTTCGTGTTCCCTCAAGAAATACCAGAGGCGTATGGTCATTGTAGGCTATTGCTCTCGAGACGACAATGCCAGGAGTTGGACCTGTATGTTGCTGCCTTATACACTCTGGTTGTTGCCGCTCTCTTGGTCGATGCCGCACTAGCAAACGAACGTCAAAATCTGCTCTCATCACTAAACACAACTCCGTGCTTTTAATCCCTCCAGTTTCGTCGTTCGTAACACCATCCGAGGTGGTGATGAGGTATGAGAGGAAGCCTGGCGAGCGGCACCCTTCATCGTAGCCCAGCGTACAGCAAACAATTGGTGATGGTCCTAGCTGACACCCTGGGTGCAAAAATGGCCCTATCTGTGCAGTGGTCCAGGCGGGAATTCGTATGCTGCTGCCATCCAGAACCAGGTTGACGAGCATGTGCACCATTGCTGGACTGACAGCGCTACCAATGATGCACAGCAGAGATTTTAAGTCCAATGCGCTGGCCTTCCTTAGGCCCACAATACGACCTCGTTCAAAGTCCGTTAATTGCAAGAAAAGTGGTCGTCTATGCCATCGTGACATGTATACTATGCTTACTGCATACAGGTCGATGCTTGAAACACTACTCTTTCACCGAGTCAAGAACAGTTGTATTGGGCTCAGCGGTGTTATGGCTAGTACGCGATTCCTACTCTGTCTACAGCACAGTACTGTTAATCATTGCATTTACTGCTCTCAATCAGTGCCCCATGCACATATGGTGTTTCTATGTCACCACTCTAGTGGTGTTCATTTTTTATTTTACACCATTGCATGTTCTCGACTTTTACAGCAAGCAGACAATGTGGTGGTGAGCAGCCAAGCGCCTAGTACTGGTATCGGGTGATTCTGCAATGGAATGCAAAATCACATTTCTATTTCGGCGCTCCTCCGATGCCATGTTCTACCAGTGTCCACCATCATGGGTTTGAAGCGACCTGTTTCTCTCAACCGACGCCCCAGGGCCATAAATATCTTAGGGTTTGGACGCCGGTGTTCTGGATACTGTTCAGTATACACACGAGCGCCGCTGTCATGTTGCGTCTTTATTCACTGTATATCATTATCATAACTGTATGTTCGGTGAATGTGTAATCTCCCATGCCGACTGCACACAGTATGGACGTACAACATACTGAATGTGCAGTAATGTCATGAGTGCCTGTTGTTTGCATGTGTGTACAGGGAGTCAAATGGTCCCTTGTCATTTCCACTAAACGTGTGCTATTACCTCGCAAACTGTGTCTCTGAAAGAGAGAGTTAATGCGTGTTTTGTCACACTTAATCCAGTGTGTAGATAATTCGTTGCTCCAGCGATAGCTGACCTCCGTGGCTCATTCGGTAACACGCCGGGTTGCAGTATGAGAGGTTTTGGGTTCTACACTCTGGTAAGGCATGGGCGTAGGAAGGGTTTTATGCTGTAATGGTAGGTTACATTAGTTTGTACGTCACCCCCGACATGCCTACATTTTATAACATTAGGCGAGTTAATACAACAGTTTACAGCGACAGTGACTGCGCAATGTGGTAGCAGGAGACACTGCGATGTGGTCAAGCAGTGATACGCAAATTGTTGTTCACGTACGTACTTTCAGCTGCATAACATACTCCTGGCATTGTTGCACATAAATTCATTGTAATAAAATATTGCTTTTCCGAACATTTTGTTACTAGGATTTTCTGGCTATTTAGGCCCTCATATGTTGTGGCTTTATTTTCTGCAAGAAGTTAAGATACTATATATATATATATATATATATATATAGTCAATTTTAAATTTTAATTAGGCGCATTACAAAAATAACGACTATTATTTGTAAATTATAAAATACATGTATTACTAATAATAGTCATTATTTCTTTTATGCACCTAATTAAAATGGACACTTCGAATGAAATAGTTCATTTTAATTTGAATCAAATTCGCCTTGTATTTTGTGCTACAGTTGATCATAGTAGTATTTTCCGTGACAAATTAGAAATTAAACTACAGTTTAATCTTTAATGCCGCACACTAAACACGCGATATGAAATTTAAGGTACAAATGTAGGTTTAAAAATGGAACTTAACTCCGCTTTCACGTCGTTTATACCGTATGCAATCTTAACCTTCCAAAAATCTACGGTATTTTACCCAAATTCCACTTCCGGCTAATGGTATAAGACATGGGTGTCCAACATAATTTTGCGGCGGGCCAGGTCAAGCATGTTTGTAACCATAGCGGGCCAAAAGAAATACCCAATAGCAAAGTGAGCTTTAAAATATTAATAAATGTAAATAAAACGGAATTTTTTATATTATGCAATATGGATAATTTATTAAAAAGAAAACCTTAGTTTTACAATGCTTACACTTAAATAAATCAAAACCAATCTAATGAGATACCTGACATTTTTTTTGTTTACTCAGGGCATCTATGTCAGCTGATATTTTAGATGTGGCTATGCGCAGAATGCCTGTAAGATGGATGTCTGATAATGATGATCTTGTTTTGGATTTGTTGTGTTTCATGCGGGAAAAAAGCTGTTCACAAGTATATGTACTACCAAATAAGGAAATTTGTTGAAGAGCTAATTTGGTCATGTTTGGGTATTGTTTTTGGTCAACATACTTTTTGTAAAATTCAACCAACCCATTCGGAAGACAACCATCGTATGCGGTTTTTAGAAGAGAATTGCTTTGTATTTCAATCAATTCCAACTGTAGGTTTAGCCTGGCGCTTTCAACTTCAACATCAAAGGGATTTTGGAAGACTTTCATGGTGGGCAGTTGTAATTTGAAGTCTGCGAATCTCTCATCAAACTCATTCCTCAACCTCTGCAGTAATGATGCGTACTTGCCTAACTCCAACGTCTCTTGGTTTCTTGAAGACAAGGTCTCCCAATGAGCCAACTGCTTTTGTTCCAGCTGTTTCTCCAATAATAGGAGCTTCTTTGTGAAAGCTTGAACATGTTCATATAACTGCGTACATAGTTGATCTTTTCCTTGCAGTTTTAGATTAAGATCAGAGAGGTATTTAGTTATGTCTACCAGGAAAGCCAGATCAGCCAACCACTGCTCATCAGTTAAAAAACTAAATTCTTGGTCTTTATTTTCAAGAAAAGTTTTTATTTCATCAAGCAACGAATAGAATCGCTTCAGTGTGGTTGCTCTGCTGAGCCAGCGAACGCGACTAAAGTACACTATGTCTTCGTGATCTGAACCTACGTCAGATAGAAAAGCTTGGAACTGTCTGTGATTGAGTCCTCTTGCGCGTATGAAATTAACGGTCCGCACTACTTTATCCATCACGTGCTTCAGTTCAAGAACTTTTGAACATAGCTGTTCTTGATGAATAATACAATGATGCTGGATAAACATGTGTTTGATGCTCTTCCGCAGTAAAGCCACAAAACCATTTACTCTTCCTGTCATTGCTGGTGCACCGTCTGTAGTAATGCCGCAAAGGTTTTCGATTTGAAGTTCATATTTTTCTATGCAACTCTTTACTTCTTCGTAGATATCTTTTCCTGTCGTTGTATCTTTCATTGGACGCAAATCAAGTAATTCCTCGACCACGGTATAGTCTTCTGTCACTCCTCTCACGAAAACTGCCAACTGCGCCGTATCCGACATATCAGTACTTTCGTCGAGAGCGAAACTGTAAAAAACGCATTTCTTCAATTGTGTTTTTAAAGATGATTCAATATCTATGGCCATGTCATCAATTCTTCTTGCTATGGTTTGATGTGACAAGCTTATATTTTTAGCTACTGCTTTCTGCTCCGGACACGCTACCGATGTAAATATCTCCAAACACTCCTTGACAAATTCTCCGTCAGATAGGGGTTTACTTCGTTTGGCAATAGCTTCTGCTATCATGAAACTAATTTTTGTAACTGTCTCGGAGTTTTCTTTTGGTTTTTTGAACAACGCCTGTTGACCGATCATATTTAGCTTCAACGAATTTACACTATCGACTCGAATTTGACCTTTGTACGTATCGTATTTAGAAGCGTGTTTTGTAGAATAATGCCGCCTAACATTGTATTCCTTGCAAACTGCTATTTTGTGATTACATATAAGACACAGTATGTTTTCATTATGTTCTGTGACAAAAAAGTCTTCAGTCCAACTGTTTTTAAATATTCGACATTCTGTGTCAACTTTACGCTTTTTCTCTGTTGACATCCTGATCTGAAACAACCATAAGACAACACAAAATTATGCACCTACTTAAGTAAATATGTATCTCAAAATTTACTCAAACAATGTAGGTATGGATAACAAAAGACAATCGTTAACCGTAATTAAATAAATATACTTCATCTATTTGTTAAGATTTAAATTAAGTACCTACGTTTATTCACCACTTTTCACTACAAGAAACTTCATTCACTATTAATTTACAAATGAAACACAATCGCGATCGAACAAAACAAACCAAATAAGTAATTACTCGCGTCGTGACAAACTTTGCCGGCCAAGTGACTTTGAGCGAGCGACACGGCGGCGGTGCTACGAGCGCGAAGGTGAGGTGAGAGGGTGGGGCGCGTCTCAGTGCACGCGCGGATTTGATACCTACGAAGCGCAGTTCGTGTTATTGTTTATAAATCGTAGGTAAACATTATTTACTTGCCTACAAACATGTGAATATTATTCGTAGTCGATAAAATAAACATATTATCTAAGAGACTTTTTAAAGATTGTTTGCGCAATATTTGTCTATTATATGTCATCATCTATCTATGCTATGACTTTAAAAATTTTAACTAGCTCGCGGGCCGGATGTAGGGCCTACGCGGGCCGGATGGTGGCCCGGGGGCCGGATGGTGGCCCGGGGGCCGTATGCTGGACGGGCCTGGTATAAGACCTAAACGTATTCAGTGGGCAAAACANGGGCCGGATGGTGGCCCGGGGGCCGTATGCTGGACGGGCCTGGTATAAGACCTAAACGTATTCAGTGGGCAAAACATTTCTGCAGAGTTGCATATTTGTAAAGCATCTACAAGTAAATTTCATAAATTAAAATAATTTTTGCAGAAGCTGGTAAAAGCACAGAAATTTAAAAACACATTTGATATGCATTCGTTTTACCTCGTAATCTAGAAATTTTCATCTGCAGTAGCATAATTCCATCAATAATTTAATATCTGGGCCGTGTTCGAATTTTCCCGCTAAGAACCCTTACCTGGCTTCGTGCCCTTGAAAAGTACATCCCGGGCATGATCGCTGTTCAAATTCCCGAACTTAGAATGTCCCCTTCACCTAAGGACACGAGTCACTTGACCCTCTCAAGGCCTAAATCGTTTTCGATGTGCAGTTGTTTGAATAATTTCATATGTTTGCGTTTGGTTTGCGTTAACTACTCTGCACGGCCGCGGAAAACACTTGCAGACTCGAAAGATAAATGAAACTCGCGTAGAGTGGATTTACACAGAGTAAAACTCAAGATGGAAACGAACACAGGCGTCCAAATTCACAAACGAACATTTCTCATGAAGATAACAAGGGATCGTGACACAGAAACGGTNAAACGAACACAGGCGTCCAAATTCACAAACGAACATTTCTCATGAAGATAACAAGGGATCGTGACACAGAAACGGTTCAAGGGCAAGTGGTCAATTAATGGTACATTGCACTGAATTTGAACACAGCATATTTCTGTAACCATATTTGCTCTTCTAATTTCAGTTGCCTACATGCAGCGATCGAGTCAGTATTTATCTGCTATANAAACGAACACAGGCGTCCAAATTCACAAACGAACATTTCTCATGAAGATAACAAGGGATCGTGACACAGAAACGGATCAAGGGCAAGTGGTCAATTAATGGTACATTGCACTGAATTTGAACACAGCCTATTTCTGTAACCATATTTGCTCTTCTAATTTCAGTTGCCTACATGCAGCGATCGAGTCAGTATTTATCTGCTATANTATTTCTGTAACCATATTTGCTCTTCTAATTTCAGTTGCCTACATGCAGCGATCGAGTCAGTATTTATCTGCTATAAAAGGATTTACGACATGAAAAAATTAAGCAGTACGCAGTAAGAAGTAAGCAGAATGCAGTAGACTTCAGAAAATGCATTGACACTATAACGACTCTACTGCCTAAGTTCGACCGAAAGGAAATCATTTTACAGTGTGTTATTTGAAATCAAAATAGAAGCAGGCTTGTTATTCAAATATAATTTTGCAACTGTCAAATATGTTTAANCAGTGTGTTATTTGAAATCAAAATAGAAGCAGGCTTGTTATTCAAATATAATTTTGCAACTGTCAAATATGTTTAGCAGCAGATCAACAGAAATAAATGTTGAAAATTTGTCATTTGAAATCAAATTTAAAATGTGTGTTCATTAAAATATTTGCTCCTCTGTGATGGCTAAATTTAAGACTGAGATACTTATTTTTCTAATTTCAATTTTATTCACTGTGAAACTTAAGCAGTAAGAAGTTGCAACTCCATTGTGTATAACTAAATTTCAGTCAAAGTTATAGAAAACTTAACTTAGGACCAGTTACGTCAGCGAAGTTCAAACGATTTAACCTCGACAGGTCGCTACATAACCGCAATTAAGCATAATGTGCTTTCCATCATGTACTTAAACCAGATTTTTTTTTAGTTAAGCGAGATTACCCAATGTTCAACATATTTAGCCATAAGTCGGAGGTCACTGTAAAGAATCCTGTATAGAATGAAGATGGTTCCTTATAAAATGCAACTTGAGGAATTGAAACCTCAAGATTTTCAAGCGCGCTACACATATGCAGTTAAAATTCGCTAACTGGATACCGAACAGCATGACTTCAAGCACAGGCTAATAATGAGTGACGAAGCCCATTTCCATTTAAATGTGTTCGTTAACAAACAGAATTGCCGGGTATGGGCAACTGAAAATCCTAGGGAAATGCATCAAAGACAGTTACATCCTTTAAAATGCACAGTGTGATGTGGTGTAACATCTGAAATCATCACAGTCCCATATTGTTTTGAACATTAAGACGGCACCAATGCAACTGTGAATGGCGTCTAATATCGGACCATGTTGGAGAATTATGCGAGACTACGGTAGAATTTCACCCTGATATGTGGTTCCAACAAGATGGAGCCACAGTTCACACAGCTCGCGCCACGCTGGCTGTTTTAAGAGATATTCTCTAGCATGCTTCAGCTGGAGAACAACATCCGTGAAGAGATTCGGGCTATGGAGCCTGAAATTCTTAGAGCAATGATGGAAAATGCTTTTGAACGTGCTCGTCTCCGTGAAGAAGCTGACGGCTATCCGGCAATTCTGTTTGTTGACGCACCTATTTAAATGGAAATGGGCTTCGTCACTCATTATTAGCCTGTGCTTGAAGTCATGCTGTACGGTATCCAGTTGGCAAATTTGAACTACATACATGCAGCGTGCTTGAAAATCTTGGGGTTTCAATTCCTGCACAAGTTGCATTTTTTAAGGAAAAATCTTCATTCTGTGCAGGATTCTTCGGAAAGACCTCCGACTTATGGCTAACTTTGATGAACGTCGTCCGGTTGATGTGTCTGCATCATCCGCAGTACTCTGCCGCACGCGTTCAATATTGTGTGCAGTGACAGCCGAACCTGGCCTTCCGAATCTGGGACGATCGACACCACCACGTTGTTGTCGACAACCCGCAACCAGTAGATTAATCATATGCTTGGATGGCGGGGATAGCACTCCAAGACGACGGCGATACACCCGTTCAGTTTGAATAATAGAAAATCCATTTTCAAAGTGAAGCTTCTAGAATTGTGGAACGCTGCTCTGTTTACTATGTGTTTACTATGATTCTCCCAGATGTCCTATATACAGCCCTGCAAGAAACAATTAAATACCAATTACAACCAGGAGGTTATCCAGGCTTCAAATCGGCCCCTGACTTCCGCACCATTCTTTATGGATCGCCCAAGCTAACATATGCAGTTATACATAAATCGCAACGTTAATCAGCGAACTGAAAATGCTGGACTTATATAATTATTCTAGACATTAATCCAAACAAAAGTGGTTTTACTTGAATAATACAAGAGTAGAGAATCTAATGCAACTTAATCTTGCAACAATAGTTTCACTCGTAACCTAGGAAAACTTAAATCACCAGGTTTATCAGCTAACCTATTCTACCTTTAATTTAATTTCCGTAATATATTTTTTGTAACAAGAAAAAGGGAGACATCAATGTAAATAATTTTTCTGTGGAAAGTCACACTTTCTATCCAATTTTCATTGTTGTCACTATTTTCGTCATAATTGCAATATCAGAATATTCTTACCCACTGCGAACAATCAGTTAGACGAGAGAAAAAACTGCATTCGGTAGTCTTCGCTTATTGATCGGGTATTTTCGTCACAATTAAGGCCTATGTGTAGAAACGAAACTTAGCAAAGCCAAGTTTAACTATTCTCGATTAACGAAGAGTACTGTAGTGGAACGCAACACGACTTTAAGCTTATGTAACGAGTTTCGTTACTCTCGCTTAGAAGCAAACTTAATATTTGTTGGTGAAACCGGCCCTGTTACTGTTAAACGGTTGGCTTGAATGGCACGCCGTGCTAAGTACTGCACAGAGCTTTGTCCGCTGAACGCGCCCGCCGATCGTAATTTCGCAACTTGCGTGCAGTGTTGCCAACACTCACCAATGCTTCCGGCGTCGCTCGCCTAACCAGCTGCAAGAAACCGTACAAACTGCCGGCTTGCGTCACGGCAGGCACTGGTGTAGGCCCCTCCCCCCTCCTGCACAATATGCATCCATACACTTCTCCTTCACAAGCTCGCGCACGCAGAAAGTGACCTTGTGTACGAAGAGAGAGCTTGGGGTTTCCCGCGGTCTGCCTGCGGTCCTGCAACACTTCCTCATCCCAGACCCGGTTCGCAGAACAAGAGACAGCTGGCGTTCGCGTCTCGCCATAGCTACTCGAACAGTGGAACGAATCCGGTCTACACAATGAAAAATTGAAACCGTAGGCATTAAGCAGTAGACTCCCCAAATTCCTGCTTAAATTCGACCAATAGAAACGCATCTTAGTGTGGGCTGTATTCGATTAAAAAAATTGAAAAAATTGTTTATTTATTGATATTTTCAATTTCGGTGTTTGTTTTTACGAGGCGGGCCGGTACAAATAAATATTAAAGTGCACAATTTAAAGTAAAAATTCGAAAATATTTATTTAATTGTACTAATTTCAATGAATGGTTTTATTCAATACTTCGAAACTATATCCACTGCGGTAAGCGGTAGCAACTTTGTGTTGGACTGGGTTTGAGCCAGTGCGTAGGAAACACTTTTACTGATTACTCCTTACTGCTTACTAAGATTTTATTCCGCAAACCAGGTGCGGTTTTAGCGGGTGGGCCAGGTGGGCCCGGGTCCACCAAAAATGTTAATGTGAAAATATATGTATTGTTTTAACTGACGCGCTAATATCTATTCAACAGCTCAATAAACTGAATATTTAGTATATTTGACAGGTATTGTGTAAAGTAATAATCTGCATAGCTAGCTGTGCAATTCTGATGCGGCTTGTTACCCTGCCATGGACATATCACTTACTTTTTGTCGTGTAACATAACCTTACTGTCTGATAACAGTGAGCTGAGCTATACTGTGTACCATATAAGAAGGCCACATTCTTGACAGTTGACAATCGCCGTGTCTTTTCGTTTATATATCCATTCGCCATCAACTGGTGTGTCAAGTGTAGGCTTTGATGTGGCGCGTCAGCGCGTCCAGGAGGTGCTGCTACGTGCGGCAATTGGTGAACTGCTTGGGTGGCGCTGCATTCGTAAACAGAGCTTGGTGGACGTGTGTAGGGTCGTTCGTAAACGCGGTACACGAAATATATGTTACTTTAAAAATTATACAGAGCTCTTGGGAAAATAAAATTATTTGTATATGCGCGTAAATACGTTATTTGAAACAACAAAACGATAATATGTTTCTGGGTGTAGTTCGGGATATGGACAAATGGCATGGAAGGGCATATTGCAACAGATGGTGCGCTTTTAACTCACAAGATGGCAGCACCTGGTTTGAGAGTCTGGAAACTTTGGATTTTTTCGTCACATTTGGATACGTATCGTTTTATTGTGCATCTCATTTTGAACACCTATACATTACTATTTTATCACGAAGTTTCGTTTCTAAAACTAAAAACTGCTGTTTTATGACCACGTAAAATAAAATGTATTAATTAATCTACGAACTCTTTCTTATCCGCGTATCTTCTGCTTGTGTGATGTGCTTCGGCACTGCTCTCAGAATAGCCAACGTAATATTAACTTTTGTTCGTTCGTGCATCAGCTGATACAGGATTTTGTAAATGGCAGGTTATTTGTTTTCAATATATTAAGTTGCCACTCACTGACTGTCAGAATGTGGCCTTCTTATATGAAATGAACTTTACCACCAGTACCAACTTGTGGGGCGGCACAGCAGACAGTGGTATTGTATGTGTTTCTCTACAGCACATGCCCACGCAACATTTATGAATTCGTTATCACATTGTAGTTTCAGTTTCAGCCGTTATAAGAGATAGCACAGCAGCAGTTTTCGCAAATTTTTTCTCGTTTAGGGAGGTACTAGTGTCGCTAATAAGTAATTAGTTGATTACTCGTCTTTCATGGCGGATGGCATAGACAGTGTTTAGTGAACCTGTTGCAATGAAGCGTTTTTTTAGTGAAGTTACCAGCTAAAGAAGTTAGTGGTTTCAGTCGACGGGCATCTGTCGAAAAAAATGAAGTCCAACAATTGTGTCCCTGGACAAAAATTCAGCGTGTGAAACTGCCCGACAGAAAGATGCGGTGAGTTCAGATATAATATAGCTGCTAAACAAAGGTAGTTCCAAAGCAGTTAGTATGATACATTTTCATGGTTAGAATATTCAATTTAAAAGGATGCATTATTCTGCTTTGTTTGCCGTCATTTCGCAATGAAAGACAACATGTGTGAAGACGTTTTACTTCATACAGTATATTCAGATTGGAAACATATAGGTTATATGGAAACCAAACACGAAAATTCAAATGTTCATAAACTTCCTTTGGCTTAGTAACAAGGGTGGTTACAAACAAAAGAATCTGGACTAGTCACAGTCCAAATTATTGATCAAGTAACCAAAACTATAATGGAAAATCGAGAAACGTTATAGTCTCTTATTAGAAGTGCTCGGCAAAATATTGGTTCGGGAACATAGAGAAAATTTAGATAAATATATTTACAGTGAGTGCTGTGATGAAGAGAAAGCCGAGTCCCACTAGTTGTGAGTAATTTCCAAGAATTGATTAAATTATGTTGTCTGGAAAATAAATCTTTAAGTTCAAAGTTAAATAATATGCCTCAAATGCTAAATACATTTCAAACATTATACAAAATTACATGCTGCAAGCAACATCTTCTGTAATTACACAAAATATAGTCAGAGAAATCAAATCTGGAAGTGCTGTCTACAGTATTACTGTTTATGAAGCACGCGATGAAGGGCTCACAGAACAAATGAGTATATGCATACAATATTTACACGGCAGGGAAATCAAAGAGCGGTTTCTTGGTTTCATAGAGTTGGTTCAGCTTAACGCTCATGCCCTGGTTAACACAATTAATTGTTTTTTTTAAACTCTGAAGGGCTCGACCTAACTACCTGTGTCAGCCAATCATTTGATGGTAGTAGCCATATAATGGCGGTTCGATGCCAGCGTCTACAGGGACACAGGGACACCGAAGTTTGGAAAGGAAATGACAAACCTCACGTGTTTGCATTCCGCTTCGACGGCGGCCATATTGGCAGCCAGTGTCAAAACTTGCCAAAATTCCAAAAAATTTCCAAAATTTTGAAAAAAGAATTTTCCAAAAAATTACTTTTTCTAAATTAATGTTCCAGAAATTAATTTTTCAAAATAAACGTTTTTAAAACAATTGATTTAATATTTCAAAAGTTAATAATTTTTTTTTACATTCAAAAGTTTCTCAAAAAAATTATTTTTTCTAGCACATTTCCTAGCGGCCATGTTTGTTTGTGTGTCCCAAAGACAACGCCCAGACATAAGTCATGGCCCAACAGAGGCGCGTGCCACGACATAGCCTTGGGCTACGGGACTTCACGTTCTTGCATTCCNACGCGTGCCACGACATAGCCTTGGGCTACGGGACTTCACGTTCTTGCATTCCATAGCAAGGGGGTGCCTCGGTGATGCAATGGGTAGAGTGCATTTTAAAATGTCTCAATCTCGCATTCACAGGGGAGGGCAGGCAAGTCCCAAGAGAGATGCCTGCCATGGAGTAGATGACAAGTTAAATGTCACGCTCTAGCATTCCAATTCAATGGGGGCCGCGGTAGCATAGTGGATAGAGTGTAGAACCTCGCGCTCTTGCATTCACAAGGGAAGGCAGGTGTGACTCCCCCTACTGTCACCTCCCTTCTGCTGACCATGATAACATAATACTCTTGCAATCCATTGCTATGTGGGTGCTGCAGTGATGTAACGAATAGATAAGTTAAATGTAATGCTCTGGCATTCAAATTCGATGGGGGGCCGTGGTTGTGTAGTGTATAGAGCACATGTAAAAAAACCTTGCGCTCCTTCATTCACAGAGGAGGGCAGGCGTGTCCCAATGAGACGCCTGCCACGCCTTCACACAACCGCCATGACATAGCCACGGCTAAATATCATGCTCAAGAATTCCATTTCAACAAGGGCCACGGTAGCGTAGTGGATAGAATGCAGAACATCATGCTCTTGCAATCTTAGGCGAGGGCTGGTGTGCCCCAAGAGAGACGCCCATCATGGGACTTTGCGAGTATATGACAAGTTAAATGTAACACTCTAGCATTCCATTTCAATGGGGCCATGGTAGCGTAGTGAATAAAGTGCAGAATTTCGCACTCCTGCATTCACAGGGGAGGGGCAGGCATGTCCCAAGAGAGATGCCTGCCATGCCTCCATGACATATATGCTGCAGCCTTGCGTGTGTAAAGAACAATAATCTTTATAGCGCCCCAGCCCCCTCCCCACCTCGTCGAGGGANGCAGCTGAACTACATACACGTGTGCGTGCATCCACTTCGAAGACATAAGTGGCAGGCCGCATCGAGAAAATACGTTTAAATGTGAAGAGACTTGTGTAGAGGCAGTGGGAACCTGGAGGAGGTGACACAGTCATCACCGGCCGGCCGACTTACAAGGCCGTCATATGTAAAGTAGCTCTCGCATCCCAAGGGGTGCTGTGGCGATGCAACAGATAGAGCAGACATGTTAAAATTCATGCTTTTGCATTCACATGGGAGGGGTCCCACGGTAGCTAAGCCGTTTCCCAAGTAAAAGTATTAGAAAAAAAACTAGAATTTAATTTAAAATAATAATAATATTCCACTATAGTCTCCCCCCCGTCTTGACGAGAGAAAAAATAAAAAGTTTACATGGCTTTACCGTCACTCCCCTGGTGCCAGAGCGATGGAAATATATATATTGTGCATGCGAAGCTGGGAGGGTGATCTCAGAGTTTCTCAAATCCGAGTATACTTAAAGTGTTTCATACTTACACACATACAGTAGACCTGTCCGCTGTTGGACTGCTTCCACGACGCTTCACGAGATACTATATGACACAATGCTTAGAAAGTCGTTTTTATTACGCACATCCCAGCCACTGACGTGAGTGTCGGAAATATATCTATACAAATACGTAAAGTAGTATGATGAAAATTACTAACGCCCCAGGCAAGGACATGCATGGCAGCGGCTGCAAACGGCACACCCGTGAGTTTCGGAAATATATATATTAATATGTCAAATAGTATGAATAAAATTATTAACGCCCCAGGCTTTGGCGACATCCTCGAGAAATTATTTTTCGACACCTATAGTTTCAGGCAACGAGTGATTTTCCATACATTATGTGCGCGGCTCTGCCTAGAAATACGTTTCTTGTACCGAGGCCACACACACACACACACACACACACACAAACACACACACATACACTTTAGCGCGAGTTTCCGAAATATTGATATTACGCTGCAGTTAAGCTGTGCGCGAAGCCGAAGACTCGGCGAGAAATATGTTTCATGCACCATCGCCCAGCCGCCTCTACCGCCGTCGTTACAACAGAGCATGTAAGCAAGGTCACGCGATACCGCGACTGAAAGCGGCACACACGTGGACAACTTGTTTATTTTTACATATCGTTCTCTCAACCTTCTAAACGAAGGACAGCAAGCCTCCATTTGGAGATCGGGAAGTCTAGTTGCATAGTTTTGTACAGATGTTTATGACTTGGTTGAAAGATATATATGAAAGCATATACATAAATAAAATTAAGGATGGATAACTTACAACAAACTGAGATATGTAAAAAGCTAAAAAAAAATATGGGCGAGTCGTATGCCGAACATGCGAGTACCCCATGAATACTAAAGACGACGAGCAGGCAAAACGAAATAATCTAAAATATTAATATACATGAATGGCTGTAAGGACCAGCCGTCACATAGCAAGAGTGTATAAACGGGGGGATATGTTGTGGCACGGTACGAGTACAGGCCAAGACCTGTGACTGAATGTAGCCAGCAGTATATTAAACCGAGACAAGTTGTAATGGCTACACACCGGTCGGCGACACGCCGTGTACCGAACGCCTTAGATGAAATACGTCAACACGTTTGCTGTCCTTGTAGTGAAAACTCTCTCTCATCTTATGACATACACACAACGTGAAATAGAGGACAACACGTGCACGATGAGCGGATATATATAGTAAACAATATTACCTGCTGTGAAACGTAGCATCGTTTGTGGCGCTACAGCGATGCCTACCTTCATACAGAAGAAGAAGAGGCAATTACGTTAACTATCCCGTGCACACAAACACACACACACAGACTTAGTCACAACTCACTAACCTACCTACGAGTTACGTTTTTAATACTGAATAATACTGTTGCCACTGAACGTTTCAGTTGACTCCAACCGTGTGCATGACTGTTACTTCCAACTTAAATGAGATACATTTAATACTCTCTATTAAAGCGTTGTGTGTTTCGGAAATGTACAGTCTGTCCCTCTTGTCGGTAATATAATAATATGTTTGTTTTACATATCTACTCACCACCATGATGCAGACGAAACACTTAACCCAAAATATATGTTATGTTAGAGTACCAGTAGCAGGTGCTAGCGAGATGCTGTTTTGACCCTGGGCTCACACACAGAGCACAGTGGATGGTCGGTGCACGAGTGATCGTTTAGAAATCTGCGGGGGCTATACACATCGCCTTCCCAAGACGAGTCATATGGAGAGAACGTTTTTTAGACGACAACATGTTACGTGACTGCTTCCCGACTTATTTCCGCAAAGCTGTAATGGTCGTCGTCGAGCATGGGACATATCACCACTAGAATGCTAGAAGGAATATCCGAAAAATACCCAAGTGGAATGGTAGAGCATGAGACATGTCTCCGGCAGGCTGCCAGGTAAAAGGTTGTTAGAAGGAATATGAGAAAACCAAGGTGGAATGACTGTTGTACTGAGCAGGATGGTCTTGTCTAGCACTATTTAATGTCTCGTAGAGGGTCTCATTACAATATTGACATGAAAGAACACATTACATGTTCAGCCGATGGCCAACTTGGATGGTGTCATAGTAATATTATTTTAGCATTTGTCATAACCATGCTAATGCTGATGCCACCCTGCTGACTCCTCCTTACTGACTCCTCCCTGCCGACTCTTCCCTGCTGCTGACTCCGCCCTGCTGCCCTGCATTGTAGGCATATGGAAATTATATGTTACAGCAGTGACATGACTGTTCCCGCCATTGTTTTCATAATAGTGTGCATTGCCTTTAATGCTTTATCACTGTGTATGGTTGGGAAGACTCTGAGATAACCCTCCCAACTTGGCATGCAAGAGCGTGACGTATTTCATCTTCTAGGAAGGACTTACATGTTAATTGTATTTGGGAAGATCCTGAGATAACTCTCCTGGCTTCAAATGCAAGCAGGGGGTGTATATCATTGGTAGGAAGGCCTTAAATGATAATTATTTTTGGGAAGACTCTGAGATAATCCTCCCAACTTGGAATGCAAAAGTGCGATGTCTAAGACAGCCTCTCGCTTGGAATGCAAAAGCATGAATTATACAGTCTCGTAGGAGGGGAATTAAATAATAATCGAATTTGGGAAGACACTCACTGAGATAACCCACCCAGCCACTGCTTGTAGTATTTGCGTTAGGCGTAAGTATATTGGTTGCGGCAGTGATTTCGACAAGGGTAACGAAACCTATATTATTATGTTTATAAAACGAGCATGGAATCAATCCCAACACTAGAAACCATATATATGTTCGTAATATCTAGTAATGAATATGTATTTTTCCCCTTTGTTGTAACTTATGTTGTCAATCTTTGTTTGCATGTGTTGATGAGACCTTTGGAAGACGATATGTTCAATTAAGCACCATTTGCGACACGACAATAAAACAATTCTGTGATCTCCAAATGGAGGCTTGCTGTCCTTCGTTTAGAAGGTTGAGAGAACGATATGTAAAAATAAACAAGTTGTCCATGTGTATGCCGCTTTCAGTCGCGGTATCGCGTGTCCTTGCCTACATGCTCTGTTGTAACGACGGCGGTAGAGGCGGCTGGGCGATGGTGCGTGAAACATATTTCTCGCCGAGTCTTCGGCTTCGCGCACAGCTTAACTGCAGCGTAATATCAATATTTCGGAAACTCGCGCTAAAGTGTATGTGTGTGTGTTTGTGTGTGTGTGTGTGTGTGTGTGTGTCGCCTCGGTACAAGAAACGTATTTCTAGGCAGAGCCGCGCACATAATGTATGGAAAATCACTCGTTGCCTGAAACTATAGGTGTCGAAAAATAATTTCTCGAGGATGTCGCCAAAGCCTGGGGCGTTAATAATTTTATTCATACTATTTGACATATTAATATATATATTTCCGAAACTCACGGGTGTGCCGTTTGCAGCCGCTGCCATGCATGTCCTTGCCTGGGGCGTTAGTAATTTTCATCATACTACTTTACGTATTTGTATAGATATATTTCCGACACTCACGTCGGTGGCTGGGATGTGCATAATAAAAACGACTTTCTAAGCATTGTGTCATATAGTATCTCGTGAAGCGTCGTGGAAGTAAGACCTACAACGAACAGGTCTGCTGTACATGTTTAAGTAGGAAACACTTTAAGAATACTCGGATTTGGGAAGATTCTGAGGTCACCCTCCCGGCTTCGCTTGCACAACATATATATATTTCCATCGCTCTCGCGCGGGGGGAGTGACTGTAAAACCAAGTAAACTTATTTATTCTCTCTCGACTAGACGTGGAGTGATGGGAGGGGGGGTCGGCGGGGGCTGTATCAGAATATTATTATTATTAAATAAAAATTCCAGTTAGTTTTTTAAATTCTTCCACTTGGGACACGACTCAGCTACCACAGCACGCCTCTCCTGTGTAAGAACATGAATTTTAACATGTCCACTCTATCCATTGCATCGCTTTGGCACCCCTTGGGATGCTAGAGCTACTTTACATATGATGGCTTTGTAATTCGGCCGGCCGATGAAGCCTGTGACCCCTCCTCCAGGCTCCCACTGCCTCTACACGTGTCTCTTCACATTTAAATGTATTTTCTCGATGCGGCATGCCACTTGTATCTTGGAAGTGGACACACGTGTACATGTATGTAAGTATGCTGAGATACTTCTTTTTTTTGCATACTGACTGATCGTACAGCCTGGCTACAACTAAATATTCAACTCCTTTTTATTTATATATTTCCATCGTCTCGCCAGGTGGGAGTGATGCTAAGAACGTATATTTATATTTTACCGCTCTCTGTGGGGCAGGGGGGGTTATGTGGGGCTATAATGATTATTATTATTTATACATGCTAGGCTGCAGCATATATGTCATGGAGGCGCGATAGGCGTCTCTCTTGGGACATGCCTGCCCCTCCCCTGTGAATGCTGGAGCGCAAAATGTGCACTCTATCTACTATGCTACCGCAGCCCCCGTCGAAATGTAATGCTACATGGTGACATTTAACTTGTCATCTATCCGTTCCATCACTGCGGCAATGCGTAGCAATGGAGTGCAAGTGCGTGATGTTTTTTTCTGCTAAGCTACCGCGGCCCCCATTCGAAATGCATCTCGCAATGTCCTCGTGGCCCATGGCTATATAATGGCAGGCGAATGGAGGCGTGACAGGTGTCTCTCTTGGGACACGCCTGCCCCTCCCTTGTGAACGCAAGAGCGGGAAGATTTTTGCATTCGCTCTATAAACTACGCTACCGCAGCCCCCGACGAATTGGAATGCCAGAACATCACATTTAACTTGTCAACTATCCATTCCATCACTGTGGCACCCACATAGCAATGGAATGCAAGAGCATGACGTTTTTACATACACTCCTTACACTATGCTACTGCAGCCCCAATTCGAAATAACCTCTCACAAATTCCCCGCGGCCTGATACTATGTCATGGTAGGCGTATGGTGACGTGGCAAGGCGTCTCTCTTGGGACACGCCTGCCCCTCCCCTATGAATGCAGGAGCGCGAAGTTCTGCAGTCTATCCACTATGCCACTGCAGCCCCCGTTGAAATGGAATGCTAGAGCATGACATTTAGCTTGTCATCTACTCGCACCATCCCATGGTGGGCGTTTCTCTTGGGATACGCCTGCTCTCCCCTGTGAATGCAGGAGCTCCAGGTTTTTTACATGCGCTCTATACACTATGCTACCATGGCCCCCATCGAATTGGAATGTCAGAGCGTTACATTTTACTTATATATCCATTCCATCACTGCGGCACCCACATAGTAATGGATTACAAGAGCATTATGTTATCATGGTCAGCAGAAAGGTGGAGTCAGCAGGGGGAGTCAGCAACAGGGGGAGTCACGCCTGCCCTCCCCTGTGAATACGAGAGCGCGAGGTTCTACACTCTATCTTCTATGCTACCACGGCCCCCGTTGAATTGGAATGCTGGAGCATGACATTTAACTTTGTCATCTACTCGCAACATCCCATGGCAGGCGTCTCTTTTGGGACACGCCTGCCCTCCCATGTGAATGCGAAAGCGCGAGGTTCTGCAGTCTATCCACTATGCTACCGTGGCCCTGTCGGAATGGAATGCTAGAGCGTGACATTTAACTTGTCATATACTCCATGACAGGCATCTCTCTTGGGAAACGACTGGCCTCCCCTGTGATTGCGAGAGCGCGAAGTTCTGCACTCTATCCACTATGCTACCGCGGCCCTTCGTTGAAATGGAATGTTAGAGAGCGTGAAGTTTTAACATGCGAAGTCTTCGTGGCAGGCGTTTCTCTTGGGACACGTCTGCCCTCCCCTGTGAATGCAAGAGCGCGAAGTTCCGCACACTATCCACTATGCTATTGCAGCCCCCATTGAAATGGAATGCTAGAGCGTGACATTTAACTTGTCATCTACTCCATGGCAGGCGTCTCCCTTGGGACACGCCTGCCCTCCCCTGAGAATGCGAGAGCATGACGTTTTAACATGCTCTCTACCCATTGCGTCACCGTGGCATCCCCTTTGCTACGGAATGCACTAACGCGAACTCCCGTAGCCCGAGACTATGTCATGGTAGGCATCTCTGTTGGGACTTTTGAAATATATAATCAATATTTAAAATCGGTAATTTTGAAAAGAAATAATTGGAAAATTAATTTAGAAAAAAATTACAAAAAATTTTTTTTTTTGCAAAATTTTTGAAATATTTGGAATTTAGGCAAATTTTGGCACTGGATGCCAAGATGGCCGCCGTTGAAGCGGAATGCAAACGCATGATGTTTTTTATTTAGATACTAAGTTTCGGTGTCCCTGTGTCCCTGTCAAGATGCTGGCATCGAACCGCCATTATGTAGCTACTGATGGTGCATCAGTATTGCCTGGTGCTTTGAACGGAGTGCAGGCACTTATAAGACGCATGGCTAATAATTCTTGCCCTTATTTTCACTGCCATGCACGCAGACTGAATTTAGTACTTGTAGACGTATGAAAAAATGTTAAATTTGTTGGAGAAATGATTGCACTACCAGAAGCTATTTATGCGTTTCAGTCTTCTTCATCATTACGTCATAACGTGTTTACTAAGTCACAAACTTCATGTGGAATGGACAAATTGAATGTGCCACAACACAGTGATGGTAGATGGGTTTNGTGTTTACTAAGTCACAAACTTCATGTGGAATGGACAAATTGAATGTGCCACAACACAGTGATGGTAGATGGGTTTCCAAATGTAAAGGCATACATTTCTTCAAACTACGTTTCAACTGTGTTGTTAAAGCATTGGAAGAATGTTCAAAAAGCACGAAGAAGTAAGAAGCTGCAGAAGCATAGGGTATACTTCGTCAGTTCTGTTGTTTTGATATTATCGTCTTGCTGGTTTGCCTAGATGATATATTGTCAACTGTAATTTTTTCTGTCTCTGTATCTGCAATCTCCAAATTTGAATTTTGTGTGGTGCCTTAAACTAACTGAATCAACAAAANATTTTTTCTGTCTCTGTATCTGCAATCTCCAAATTTGAATTTTGTGTGGTGCCTTAAACTAACTGAATCAACAAAACAAGAAATTCCACGTTTACGAAAATAAGACAAGTTAGACAAATTTTCTAATGAGGCCATGAAAATCACCGAAGATAGCTCTAATATTCTCACTCCCAGTCCTTCGGCGATGGACGAATCACAAAGAACTGATTTCAGTAAGTATAGAAGTTCCCGAAAGCAAAAAAATTAGTGCTCGCCTAACCGATTAATTTGTAACAGAGTCAGTGGGGAAAGGAAAAGTTTGTACACAAGATTACATTNTTTTTTCTGTCTCTGTATCTGCAATCTCCAAATTTGAATTTTGTGTGGTGCCTTAAACTAACTGAATCAACAAAAGAAGAAATTCCACGTTTACGAAAAGAAGACAAGTTAGACAAATTTTCTAATGAGGCCATGAAAATCACCGAAGATAGCTCTAATATTCTCACTCCCAGTCCTTCGGCGATGGACGAATCACAAAGAACTGATTTCAGTAAGTATAGAAGTTCCCGAAAGCAAAACAATTAGTGCTCGCCTAACCGATTAATTTGTAACAGAGTCAGTGGGGAAAGGAAAAGTTTGTACACAAGATGACATTCCTGATAAATATCGATTGATATCCATTTTTTCTCCATAATTTAACATATTGCAGGAAATGCAACGAATATTTCTTCAAAATACCGACATATACAGCGCTGTTTCTGGCTGCGATCCCACATCAGGGTGTTTATGAATTCAGCAATATTGGGCAGCCTTACAGCTTAAAGTACTGTCGACGTTTCAATTCGGCTAACAAAAGAGTGTGATCTCGCTACATGCACAGGCATGTGCCAACTATATAGATATTTCAGCAATATTGAAATAGCTTTCCAAGATTTAAAAAATGTTCTGAAACTTATTTTGGTGATTCCTGTGAGTACAGTATCTACAGAAAGAAGTTTCTCGACAAAGTAACTCATCAAAACATATCTGTGTGCAAACATGACCAGTAATCGCCTTCACGATTTGAGTGTCATTTTAATCGTATGCGAAAAAATTGGTTCTCTGATGACAATTCCAGACCCAGTTATTGACGAATTTGCTTTACAGAAAGGAAGACGCCTGAAGTTTTTATACTGAAGTGACAGAAACTCCACAATGTTTCAATACATTCTTCAGTGTTTCGAGAACCTTTCTACTCATTTAACAAGCATTGATGTTGTGTGTAAACTTATATCGCAGTTTATTTCGTTAATATTTGTATTTGTACACTAGTACGATTTTTAATTTGTTACTAAGTTTGTAAATTAAAGTTAAATTAGTTTTTATGTATGTTGCACTTAAATTAACCTTAGCCTTTGCCACTGAAGGCTCAATTGCTTGTAAAAACTTCTAATATTTGTCACTGATTATCAGATACCAAAATTATTATTATGACTCTGAATTAAAAAAATATAGCAATATTTAAGTTTCATGTGTTGTTGAAGTAAACTCATGTTTATTGAATTTTTCCTGTCATAATTNTATGTATGTTGCACTTAAATTAACCTTAGCCTTTGCCACTGAAGGCTCAATTGCTTGTAAAAACTTCTAATATTTTTCACTGATTATCAGATACCAAAATTATTATTATGACTCTGAATTTAAAAAATATAGCAATATTTAAGTTTCATGTGTTGTTGAAGTAAACTCATGTTTATTGAATTTTTCCTGTCATAATTNAAAAAATATAGCAATATTTAAGTTTCATGTGTTGTTGAAGTAAACTCATGTTTATTGAATTTTTCCTGTCATAATTAGAACTAACTGTTTGTTATACACCACAACACCAACTCTAATAGCACTATTTTGACCCAGAAAATAAAAACTTTTTCTGTGGGAGAAACCTTGCTTCAGCTATGGTGTTTCATATATTTAAACTAGCCCACTCAGATATAATTCCCTAGAACCGTCCCTGCAGCAAACTCCTTTAAGGAGTATTAATACCCGTCATGTTGGATTTAAGGAATTTTCGGCACAACCCGCATCACAGATTTTTTATTTTATTTTAGGCATCGGATAAGGCTTAGAAAACTGCTTTACACATGTTATTAACCATATCATTTCTGTAATCGCCCACAGTCGGNGATAAGGCTTAGAAAACTGCTTTACACATGTTATTAACCATATCATTTCTGTAATCGCCCACAGTCGGCAGTCACTTGTCGAAAATGATTGATAAATGCAGTGTAGATGTACTTATTAAATACAACTTTAGAAGCTATTTTTGTATCCTGCGTCATGCGAAAATTAATGTAAACATTCTTAAATCGAATTTACGCAAAAAAATGCATTAATCTAAAATCACGGGGACTGATCTCGACCGAAGCACTGCACCCGACTACGCGTACAACTCGCACAGCTCATTAGAAACTAGTACGGACGTCGTAAAAAACTGTCAGAAAGTACAATTTATTATGGATATGAAATAAAAATATTTTTTATTCAAATTATTTATTAAAATTATTTTGAAAAATCAGTTAATAAGTGTTTTTCTAAAATCAGAACGCATTTCTTTTCCGGATGCTTCAGGAAGCACACTTTGCAAGAAAACTATCGTCAAGGAGGGCATTCATAATAATTACTATGGTACCACGTACGAAATATTGGTACTAATGTTAAAAAATGTTTTCAATAATAAATGTACGTTTATTTAAGATATAACATTAATAACTTTCGTGGCTGAAATGGATGCGCATAAATTAAATTATTGCAAATATTTTTAAATATTAATACTTTTTACNCGGATGCTTCAGGAAGCACACTTTGCAAGAAAACTATCGTCAAGGAGGGCATTCATAATAATTACTATGGTACCATGTACGAAATATTGGTACTAATGTTAAAAAATGTTTTCAATAATTGATGTACGTTTATTTAAGATATAACAATAATAACTTTCGTGGCTGAAATGGATGCGCATAAATTAAATTATTGCAAATATTTTTAAATATTAATACTTTTTACTTCTAAAGTAATTTATATAATGATTTTGCTAGTTTTTTCCTGCCAATGGTAGTTTATGAAGCTTTCAGAATGGGAACACGCTTAAATTTAAATAAATAATAGACCCCTTAAAAATTATAAAACGTATATTCTATCAAAAACATCTATTATATTTACTAAACGTTTGCATTCTTCTATTATATGAAATATAAATAATTCTTTTCTGACAATTTTGATTATGTGTGTACCGCTTTTGAATGAGTATTGCTTATTTCGCTGTCGTGTGTATTCAAGGACGCATCCAGGGTTTTGGTTTGGAAGAGCACAACACAAGACGTTATATAAAAAATTGGTACTCTATAAACAGTAAAATACTTTGTAATCATATAAATTATTCAAATAATATATTATCCAGACAATGGAAAATTAAGTTTGCCACCTATAACTACTGCACAAGCAATTCATTTTTTTAAAATCATGCTGCTACTCAGTTTTCTTTCAGATTCTTCTGATGTAGTGGCGTAGGATTTCGCCTACGTTGCGAGCAAACATGTGTTGCTCTGACATGGCTAGCAGCAAGTGGACGGTGGCCCTTGTTTTGCTGTCAAACGGCTTCTTTCATCTTCAAGAAACTTAAATCTCACGAATGAAGTAAACAACTCGCGCATTGTTCTTACAGGCAATTCTATTAAATGTGTAAAGGCTATTTCATTTTGGGGTGATACGTGCCCCAAGGACCCACTCGCTGTGCGTGCGCCTCTATTTACATTTATCCCCTGTCACACTGTAACATTTTTCCGCCATACTGCTTCTAATAAATTTGGTCCAAGAAAGTTGGAAGGTTGTTGCGATACGGTAACGCCATAAGCGCCGCAATATTTGAATGGGAAAGTTGGATGGCTTGGCTTCAGCTTCCATAAAATTTCTTAGATGTTTAATGAGTTCAACCTGTCATAGCCGTGCATATCAAAAACGGTTATATCCGACCCAATTAAACTTTAAAATGGAGACCAGCGACTATAAACTGAATGAAGTTATGGAGATATGTAATTTACATGACATATATCAGGACATGAATGCTGTTGAAAGTGCTCTCTAAACAAAAACAGTAAATAAAAAATCAAAGGCAGTTAATTTCATAGAGCAGAAAATATGAATGATAAAATAAAAGTAAAACTTAGAGGTGAAAATAAATAACCACGTTTAATATTCCTTCTTATATTGGGCTAAATTACAACAGCGCATTATTACATCCACTGTGAAAATTATGTTTAATTTAGGTATACAAAATAGCCATACAATATCCGTGAAATAAAAAATTGTACAGTGTGACAGATTTTGAAACACGTTTAAAATTATCTTGCGAAATTTCTTTGATGGCGAAATTTAATGGCCGTATTTCATCTTCACAGTTTATTGTCAAGTATAATTGAAGAATAAAATGTGACAGTGTGGCAGGGGCTTACTAAAAGCAAGCAAGAACCAAACCAGACATGAAGATGTATTGTTTTGGGTGACAACTTATAGCAGCACTCTTCGAGCAGAGCGTGCTGGATGTTACACGTCTCTGGTTTTTCTGTTATTTGGAGGAAATTTGCCTTAAAACTTGCAAAATATTACTTTCAATTCATGAAATACTCAATATATGATGTTTGTGGTGGGATAATGGGAATTCAATTTCGAAGCAGACCGCAGCTATCCTGAAAGTACAATTTGTTACAATGTAATAACTTCATAAACGGGTAACTAAAAACAACTGCAGCACGAATACTGCTTCTCCTTTTTAAGTATTTGTTTTGAAAGCGTGGCTGCAACATCAACATTTTTTTGTTTGAACATTTTCAAGATTGTATATCAAGTCAAAATATATAAATAACTGATTATTTTTCTTTGTCCCATGCGAGTGTTTACTTCATCTACGTTCCTGATGAAATGGGAGGAAAATGTATTGAAAATTGTTTTATAAAGGGAAGTTCCTTAATTATTCATCAAACAGCTTTAGTGTTGTAATGGAAAATTCGTATATCATAGCAGGTTGGTAAATTACTTGATACATTTGCTAATTCAGGTGTCTTAATTTTTGTCATCAGCTGAGAATATGATAATTAACATTAATGTTTCCTAACACATATGCTGTCGTAACTACAGAGTCGTGAACATCTCAGCAATTATGCATAACTATTACATCCCACACTTTAGCATGCCTCACAGTACATAAAATAAGATGATATCAGAATGGTTTCAAGCTTATTTTAATCATAAAGTCGTGCCCTTTTTAGCATGGATGGCAAAAAAAAAAGTGTGGCAAAACGAGAGAAAAATACCATACCAACGAAGTTAGTACAATCATGGTCTATAAACACTTCGTATTCCAAAATATGTAAATAAGACCTATATTGCTAGGTTTATTTATGACAGAATTTAAATTCACTTTATTTCGTAAAGTAATTTGTTTACATGAGTAAAAAGCAAATAGTTATATTACAAACGTACTTGTTTGCTCAGAAAACGTATACGTAAATTGGAATAACTCGAGCTTGAAATTGTTAATTATTTCTAAAGCTGTCACTTTCATGAATACACTCATCTGGTTTTGAAAGGGTTTTGTTGACACGCGAGCACGGGAAATGGGGAAGATATGTTTAGAAGAGGGGAAAGGGAGGGGGATCAAGGCAGTGAATTAGGTAATGTGTACGTTACATCAGCCAAGTGGAGTTGTGAGTGATTGAAGAGATTTGGGCGGCTCGTAACTTCAAGATCTTTAGAGTCGATGAGGGTGAAACGCGGTGAGTATGGAGCAGTGCATGAATGATAGGGCTGGGGAAACGGAAGATCCCCGAGAAAACCCACCGACCAGCGGCATCGTCCGGCAAGATTCCCACATGCAACAACAAAGTAGAGTTGCCAAATATTAAAAAAAAAATAAACGTGTTTCAAACACAACAAATTTTTATACGTATTCCGTATATTACAAAATTAAACTGAATTGTATGTTTTTTTAACATTATGATTACCAAGTCTTTAAGACGTGGAACTACTTCTTGTGATTCGCTGACAACTTAACTGCGAGTATTGCAGTTATTCCTTTCGTTAAATGCATGCAGTAACGAAGCAGTGATCTATTTTACAATGGTTTATATTCAAAAGTGTTTACTTTATCGTCACTACTAAGCAATGTGAATACGGGTAAATAGTCTTTTATCATTGTGTTTAGATAACAACTGTAAAGAGTAGAAGTTCACGACGGAATTAAATATTTTAAATCGCCCAAACAGAAATGGCAATATCATAATTTTACAGCGATTTATTACGTATATTCAGTATTGAGCTGGTAGTATAGGTATGCCGATTTTTGCACATGCATCATGCATGCGAATTCGTCCGCCATATTAGATGATGGCACATCCTGCTCTGTCATTTCGGTCGGTCGGCGGCCATTTTATATACAAAATAACTTGTTTTAATTTAAAAATCACTTCATAAATCAATTATTTTACCTAAAAATCACTTTTCCTCCTCAAAATTCTTATCTCCCCCCCTTCCCCCCCTAAAATTTCCAAACGTTCGTGAGAAAAGTGCTTGCTCTTCAATGTGGATGACTGATACCTCATGGGGGCTGAGGTATCCCGAAAATCAGCCACAATGAGGAATCTGACAAGCCAATAAAATAAAAGTAATTTGAAAATTATTTTTTAAATTAAATATATTTTTGTAATTAAAATCTTTAAGGGCTTAAGTATTGAGTGTAATATATCACCAGACTCGTCATTTCTAGGCGCATACGATCGTGATGTCATATAGATTATGTAACCCAATTTCAGGACAACTATATTGGAATTAAGGGGTGTGCCCCTAACCCTCTCCCTTCCATTTCAAAACTCAGTTACCGTCATCCCACCTTACCAACACCCCTCACCCACACCACAACCACTATACAATATCGTCACCCCACCTTAACATCTTCCCTCCTCTTCCACTCCCCCCTCCACGATCAGCCTTCAAACACATTTCTTTATAAAAAGTATCTAACAATTAAAACCATTTATATCACAGCTCCAAACATAGTCGGAAATTATACTGAAAATATCAATACATTCACCCCCTCCACCTCAATTACACTCAAACCACCCCGCACAACCCACATCCCAAGATCACATGAACCCCCCTACCCCCTCCTGCCATATCATCCTCTAAACACTCAACCTACATGGTGCCACGACCGGCATCATCCCTGTCTGATTATTGACAGTGCCGATTCTGCGATAGAGTTTTCGCCTTCGGTCAAAATGCTCGGCGACATGAGAGAACTGCCTGTACGATGAGTCATTTTCGCGCGATGAATCATTACGACAATGGCTGCTTGCAACTTATGCAAGGTGATACATTGAAGGAACACATCAAAATCTGCAAGTACTCGTTTACTGAGAGCCAGCCAGTAATGTCGTCAATACTCATTGCTGCATCGATGGGTACTTATTGTATAGACGAATATGATGAGACAGTTAATGATGGAATCAGTGGCATGCATCGTAGAGAAGAGTCGGATGTTGGCTCCAAATACTGATTATGACCATGTTACTTCCACTAAGAAAAGTAAACTTGATATTGAAGATGAAACAGGAAGTGAAGACGATCATGAAGGCAGCATATATGAAAATTAATATAGTGTTGATGCTGAAGCCGATGGTGGATTTCTCGATGGTTTGGCTCACCGCTCCACCACATTTGCTGCAACGAGCGACACAAAGAAGGCAGAAGACACTGAGAACACCGGCTACATATTTCCCAATGACCCGAACGAACCTGTTGATAGAATCAGATATTTGATTGACCTGCGGGGATCTCTCACACATTGTTGAGATAGCTTTAATCATCGATGAACTGAAGGTCAAGGAGTGTATCGCATGATGTGAAGAACTGCTTTCTTCTGAAATTTTAATGTGTAAAAGAAAAATTTATAAAAAAAAAAAAAATGGTGTTTTAATTGTTGGTGCTGTATACTTTAATCCCCCATAACTTTAAATTGGTATTATGAGCACTCGTATATTATTGTAAAAATTCACATAAAGAATGTTAATAGAGACTTTAAGTTTAAAAAATGCATGTATAGTGGACTGTATACCAAACATGAATTATGTTGAAATGTACAAATTTGGAGACAGCTGGCGAACAAATGCAATTTCTATACATATAGGTGTGTACAAACGGAAGGATGATCGAAGGATCGATTGAAGGATTGGGATTGATTGAAGGATTGGGATTGATTGAAGGATTAGGATTGATTGAAAGATTGGTGTGGATNGTGATTGTGGTGTGTGTGGTGATTGTGGTGTGTGTGGTGATTGTGGTGTGTGTGGTGATTGTGGTGTGTGTGGTGCTAATTGTGGTGCATGTGGTGCAGATTGTGGTGCATGTGATTCTGATTGTGGTGCATGTGGTGCAGATTTTTGTGCATCTGATGCTGATTAGGTGTGTGTGGGTCATTTAGGAGGTGTCATTTAGGGGTCATTTGTGGAGCAGGAGGGGTCAGTCTTGTGAGGTATAAGTCTTGTGAGAGGTCGGTTCGGCATTAGTCAGTTATCTGACTTAAGTGTGACCACCCTTGGTTTGGTCAGCTGTGGTAGAAATGTTTTGCGAAGATTTTGTGCTAATAGGTTAGCTATGAGACTCTTATTAAATACTTTTTTCGAGATTGATCATCACTGATTGTTTTTATAGGTGGGTGGTATGGCAGAAGTCGCTCTTGGGAGGAGTCATTCTTGGGTGAAGTAAATCTTGGGTTGAATTAGTCTTGAGTTGAGTTAGTCTTGGGTTGAATTAGTCTTGTGTTGAGTTAGTCTTGGGTTGAGTTAGTATTGGGTTGAGTTAGTATTGGGTTGAGTTAGTATTGGGTTGAGTTAGTCTTGGGTTGAGTTAGACTTGGGTTGAGCTAGTCTTGGGTTGAGTTAGTCTTGGGTTGAGTTAGTCTTGGGTTAAGTTAGTCTTGGGTTGAGTTAGTCTTGGGTTGAGTTAGTCTTGGGTAGAGCTAGTCTTGGGTAGAATCAATCTTAGGTTGAGTAAGTCTTGGGTAGATTTAGTTTTTGGTTGAGTTAGTTTGAGCAGTCAGTCTTGGGTGNTGTTCCTCCAATAATTTGCTTTTTTTATTTTGAGCATGAAATTTTTTTAAGTGATACTTGTACCAGGGAGCAAATTGTCACACACAATGCACAATAAACCATCATGAAATTAAATACGGATGGTTTTAAGAACAACTGACCTCTTACCCTTCAATTTCATTTATGTATTCAAATATTGCTTCTTCGTAGATAATGTAGAGTTCCCTTACATCAGCAAAATTTGTGAATGTAGCCGAGTTTCCGCACGTCAGTAAGGATAACAAGTTTCAATGCACAACAGACTTGATAATAGAATAAGTTATGTAGATCAATATCAAAACGAAAATAAAATAACACTGCCAAATCTATATTTGCATGGACCATACATAACATGACTATTACCACAACCATTAGGCCTCAAGCTGTCTCGTCGTATCAGTTACACTGTGGGTAATACTGGTAGTCGATTTCCACTGTAATTTCATTCTACAATATAATATCGTCTCTCTTTGATTCTTAGCAATCGGTTTAATAAGAGTAGACCTGCTGTTGAGATACAGTATAGCTACGATAACAAACGTGATAATCGGTTACTATCGAAAAGCTTCCTGTAGAAAGTACAGAGGTGGTAACATATGTTCTGTGGTTTAAGGAACCAGATTTGGGCAATGATATACAGGCCTTCTTATTGTATTGTGGGTTATGTTTACTTTATGCCAGTGGCTTGCTAACAAGTTTGTATTTTTATTTTTCGCATAAGTAGTGTGCGGTAACAATTTTAGACCAATAATTTGATATTTCAGAGAGTGTTAAACAAACATAGCATGAATAATCGCTGACTGGGATAACGCAACTGGATAAGTTCGTAATTAAAATTACACGATCGCACACACTAGACGCCGCAGTTACATTGTCATCCGACACAAATGTTGGGCGCCCTCTAAAGAAGAAATCGGCAGGCTCTAGCGATAGTGGTGCAAACACAAACCTTCAACTGCCACTTTGAGACTTTGGTCCTTCTGGTTCTGGTTGTGGTTCGTCTTCATCGAGACAGTGCCAATCGATGGGTGAACATCCAAAAGAAGATTATTCGACTCGCGGATCTCAGGTGAGTGTTTTTCTTGATTGCAACCAACCTCAAATTTTGCCTGATGGATTTCCAGTCCAAGAGCTTAAAGGCCCATCACCTTACATTTCAAACAAGTTTGTATCGTAACTTCAAATGGCTGTATATAATCAACGGTATTGGTGGAGTTTGTCGTTTCTTTGCCATCGATATGCGATATTATGCCCAGAAAACAATTTAGCAACTAAAATAGATGAAGTTTTCGCACTCAAAGATTTCAGAAACGGGAAAAATGCAATTGAAAAGTTTACAACTCACGAAAAGTCTTCATCACATAGCAAAGCTGTTCTAAGTTTTCAGTAAATGAAAGCACCCTTAGATATACAATTGTCAAAACACACGGCAGCTCAGCAGAAATTTGCTTCTGAATGTTTACTTGTTGTTATAAGTTCATTGAAATATCTACCTAGCAGGGTCTGGAGGTGAGAGGTCACTTAAACAGCGAAGGCCATTTGACGGAGCCCTTGAAACTAAGAAGTCTTTATGTAGCCCAACTGGATACAGCAAGATCGTTGGAAAATGACACACCCAGAANCATGACTAACTGGATACAGCAAGATCGTTGGAAAATGACACACCCAGAAATACACAACGAAAAGCTGAGATATTCGTACATGAAATAGTGAATACTTTGTGTAGCAAAATCAAATCTATTGATCCTGTAATGTTTTCTGTCATATGCGATGGTACACAGGATGTANAAATAGTCAATACTTTGTGTAGCAAAATCAAATCTATTGATCCTGTAATGTTTTCTGTCATATGCGATGGTACACAGGATGTATCAGGACTTGAACAAGAAAGTGTTTGTGTACGGTGGGTGGATGAACATTTTTAGACACAATAAAGCTTTCTAAGCTTTTACCAGGAATCTACAACAACTGGTGAAACGATCTCATGCCTCACACGTGATGTTCTATTGAAATTGCTGTTACCTCGTGCTTGCCTTCGTGAGCAGACGTACGATGGAGCTGGAGATGTGAGATGTTCACAGAAAGGTGCTCAGACGTTTATCTCAGATAAGCAACCATTGGAGCAATTTGTCCACTGTGGTCCTTATTGTATACATTTAGTCATGTTGGAGTGCTGCGGAGCATCAAAAACGGTAAAAAGTTCACTGGATTGGGGTCACGAAGTTCGTAAAATGTAAAGAAAATCAGTTAAAGTAAAATCAACATTTGCTCACATTGTATGGCAATCTGTGGATGGTCCTGGTGCTAAAATAAAACAATTTTTTCCCACTCGCTGGATCCACAGGAAATCGCAAGTAGATGAGATTGTCAGGAAATACGACCTGCTCTTGCAGACGTTGGAGGAATTATCTCCTCAAAAAGTTGAAAAGGCAAGTGGACTTCTGTATACATTCCAAAATGGGACCACATACTTAGGATTTGTTTTGGCAAGATAAGTAATTTCAAGCCTAAAAATGCTTAGCAAAACTTTGCAAGGAAAACAAAAAACCATAGCAGAACTAATGAAGTTTGTGAGAATTGTGTCAGATGCTCTCCAGGAATTGCGATCAAATGAGCACTTCGAGACTTTGTTTGGCAGCTGTAAAAAAGACATCGGCCGCCTTAATCTGCAGCCCCTCTCATGTTTTAGAACAGCAAAGCTACCCGCACGTTTCACAGGACCTGCAGCACATCGTTTACCTGCAACTGTGGAAGACACTTCAGGACCGAGTACTTTCAAGTTATCGATACTGCCATTAGTCATTTAATATATAGGTTTGACCAACCTGGCATAAAAAAAACACCCGAAATTCGAGCAAGTACTACTGACTGGAGAAAACAGTTCCAATATCAGCAAATACCCAGAAATAGACACATCATCATTGCAAGTGGAACTGAACATGTTCTTGCAATAATCATTGTGTNATCATTGCAAGTGGAACTGAACATGTTCTTGCAAAAATCATTGTGTATTTTGTGTAGAAGATGCAGTTGAGAGTTTCAAACCAATTACAGCAGAAGTGAGAAGCTTGTTTATTAATGTGGAACAGCTTGTTAGGCTACTACTGATTTTAACCAGCTCATCATGTGAGGCAGAGAGATGTTTCAGCTCTCTCGGACGGCTGAAGATATATTTGCATTCCTCAATGACTTAGAAGATATTGAATCATGTTGCCATACGTTATGTTCACAATAACATTTTGGACTCAGTTGACATTAGAAAAGTTGCAAAAACTGTTGTATGTAGGTCTGAATAATTAAAAATGGCTTATGGACCAGTTTCATTATAATTTAAGTTTTGTTCCTTTTTTGTTTTATTTGGTGGAAAATTTAACATTTAATTTAATGTTTCATACTTTATGAATTTTTTTATCAATAACTAAACTTGCAATTTATTTGTATATGAATGTGGTACTTTGTCATCAAATCGTGGGGTATATTTAATATTCTCAATGTCTCAGGAGAGATTGAATCATGCCGCACTCTGTTATGTTGACAGTGACATTTTGAACTCAGTTGATATTAGAATAGTTTAAAAAACTTTTGTGTCTAGGTCTGAATCAAGGAAAGTGGCTTTTGGAAGTGTTTTAATGCAATTTAATTTGTTTTGTACTTTTTTGTTTCATTTGTTGCAAAATTTAATTTTTCATGTGATAATTCTTACTTTACGAGAATTTGCATCAATAACTACATTTAAATTTTATGTTCATGTGGTTCCTTGCTATCAATTCGTGATGTATATTAAACAATGTGCAAAAAAAAAGTCTTGTCCCCACTAAAAATCCATAGCTAACGACGCCCGTGATCTTCAGTGGAGTTAGACTTCTGTGTGCACATGTGTGGACACTGTAATTGATGTATAAGTGTAAGAACTGTGCAAGCGAACATGAATATTATTTGAGTGCTTATGTAGTAATATATTTTAATAAATTTAAAAAATGAATTTTTTAAACCCATTCTTGTAACCAACCTAATATAAATTGGCTTAGTTAAAAAAATGCTATAATGCAATTTTTTTAATTTAGCTAATTACCGTGGTTTTAAAGGGCTTTTACATAATTAAATACATACGTACGTATCTAAAGTTACTAATTTTACTTGCAAACTGAATTTCACGAGCCTGCATCCTAAGTGTTTGCAAATTATGTTCGCCTACCTAAATACCTATATACTATATTTACTAGTTTACGAGCCCATTTGCGGAAAAATGTGGTCTGCTACATAATTATTTAAACATAATATATAAAACATGCAATGTGAGCATAGGCACGGCACGCATGATTCAGACCCCTACTGAAAATAACGAAAGGTTTTTAATACAGCATTTGCCCTTAAAAGCATTAAAAAATGGTAAATACGATGAATTTAAACTGTAAAAACTCTCCAATAAATTTGGTAATGAGCCATCTATGCACTGACTGAAAATAAATATAAAACTACTATAAAAATATTTAGAAGGCGGTTGAGTTACTGCAACATGACATTAAAACTCTCCTGAAAGAAAATAAGTCATTTGAAACACAGGTCGCAGATCTAACCAACCAATTGACAAAAAACAACTACATCCTCCCAAATCATACCATTCCTCAAGAAGCAACTCCCCTCCAACAAATATATATGACGTTATTCAGAACCTTTCCGAATTCCCAGCACTTAAGAAAATTGATGTTATGCATCCTACAGGTAGCTAATACCCCTCACCTGCATTTACCACTCATGCTACAAAAAACCCAACAAAAACACAGCCAACAAAACAAGTACATCTCAAAAAAGAACTACTCCTACACAAAGATTACCCATACATAAGGACTGTGTTCTCGTAAAGAAGGAAGTAATAAAACAAAAAAAAGAGACAAAATTGTAATATACTCAGACAGTAATGAGCGAAACCTAGATAAGATCATTCAAGAGTTGGATACAACAAAAAGGGTTAGTTGCAACTTTTACCCATGAGCACCAATGAAACACATAGTAAAAACAGACGTAAAGGAAAGGATAAACAGTCACAGAAGAGAAAGTGAGTCATTGCCAAAACAAACTGCTTTAGAATAATTGCCGGTGCAAATTATGTGCGCAACAAAGCCGAGACTTTTATAAACTCTCTGCATATGTGTCTTGCTGATATGGAAAACACTAATGTAATAATCGTTTCGGTGCTGAAAAAGCGTGATCTACTATATGCCTCACATGTAAACAGTGAAATACCAGTACTAAACACAAAGCTGAAAAAAATTTGCAAGCTCCGCCCTAACAGAGAATTTCTGGATATCAGTAACTTTGATAGGTGCATGAACACAAACCATGGTAGCCATCTGAATGGTAGGGGTAAAAACTACTGGGNCACAAACCATGGTAGACATCTGAATGGTAGGGGTAAAAACTACTGGGGAACAACATAATTACATGTTTGCAAAGTATGCTTGCTATGAAAATGCGCGTGCCAAGCAGCATACCATTAAGTGACAGTACTGTGCTTCAAACAAAGTCTCATGTTGAAAGCAACACNTCTTGCTATAAAAATGCGCGTGCCAAGCAGCATACCATTAAGTGACAGTACTGTGCTTCAAACAAAGTCTCATGTTGAAAGCAACACACATGAGGTGAAATATTCTGCAAACATTGTCCTCAATGAAGAATTTGAAAAACTAGAAAAACAAAAGACGTCTCTGCCTCCCATCAGTTCCACACCAATCGCATTGAAATGCAGGACAACCTCCCTCACGAAACAAGAATTAATTCTTCTTTTTAGACCAAAACCCTGTAGAAGAACTGAAGCTGTGAGTACAGAACTAAATATCATACACTTATATATCCAATCAGTCAGGAGTAAAAAATTACAGCTTCAAATAACACTAAGTGAAATTGACAGGCCTCATTTAATTTGCCATACTGAACTTTGGTTAAATGAAAATGAAATAAAAACACAAATAATAAGTGGCTACGTTACTGTTGCAAATTATTGTAGAACCTCTAGGTATGGTGGAAGATGCACATTAGCTCTAGATTCAAACATTTACAAAATTAGAGAAGTAAACATTTCCAATAAGGCGAGGGTACATTCAGTGATGGAATGCTAGTAAACACACTTTATAGGCTCAACCTTACTAATATTGTGCTACTTGTATAAACTATGTGATAACAAACAATAAACAACTTACTGTAAAGAACTTACACCTAGGCTTATCAGACCATCTAGCTCAATATTGTAAACTACTAATAATTATAAAATGCAATGGCACAAAACCAATAAAATACACAGATTACAGTCCACATTATGTTAAGTATATGCACATTTTGCGATATTATACTTATTGGACAGGAATATATCAAACTTATAACATAGATACTAAATTAAATATTTTTCTCGGATAATTTATTCAGAACCTTGAGGCAGCACATTCAAAAAGGACAAAAGTTGTAAGTGATGAGCAAAAAATGAACAAATGCAAATGGTTGACAACTGGAATACTTATTAGCAGAAAAAAACTTAAAGACACTAAAAGAACACAAGGGAATAATGAACACTTACATAATTATTATAAGATATACAAATGAATGTACAGTAAAACAATAACATTAACCAAGCAATTATAATTGACAAAGAAAATAAACAGGGCAGAAAATAGAAATAAAATGATGTAGAAAATCACATAAAACGAAACTGGCAAAAATATAACTAAAAAAAACTGAGGTAATTGTATTGCACGTAAATGATACAACTTACACTGCAAATGTAGCAGCAAATGTACTAAATAATTATTTTTTAAATGCAGCTAATCCAAATCCAAATAAACGACAGAAGCATAATAGCAAAAGTGAAAAAGTATTACTGAAGAGAGCAGAAAAGAATATATATTTTTACCCTGCAAATGAACAGAAAATTTGTAAAATAATAATGAATATGGAAAATACCTTAACACAAGACTACTTTGGAATTTTCTGCCACTGCTACAGACCAGTTCTCCAGGTCTTAATCCATATTATAAATTAAATATCATGTACTGGCATCTTTCCTCAAATAATGAAAATAATAAAAAAAGGGAGACAAATTCAAACCTGAAAACTATAGGCCAATAAGCTTACTTCCAGCTTTTTCAAAAATTGTGGAGAGAATCATTTACGACAGACTCATACATTTTTTNATAGGCCAATAAGCTTACTTCCAGCTTTTTCAAAAATTGTGGAGAGAATCATTTACGACAGACTCATACATTTTTTAAATCACAATTATATCTTACACCTGGAACAATATGGATTAAAAAAAAAACAAATCAGCGGCATTAGCTGCATTCAGTCTTATAAAGCGTGTATTAGAGAAATTAGGGGAAGGTAAGCANAAAATCACAATTATATCTTACACCTGGAACAATATGGATTTAAAAAAAACAAATCAGCGGCATTAGCTGCATTCAGTCTTATAAAGCGTGTATTAGAGAAATTAGGGGAAGGTAAGCAATTATTAGAAATATTTTAAGACCTCTCAAAGGCATTTGACTCTGTAGACCATACAATATTAGCTCAAAAACTAGATGCATATAACCAAAACTCTTAGAGTCGTATTTGAAAGATAGACAGCAAACAGTAAAACATACAAGTGATATCAATACTTACTAATCAGAGTGGGGTAAAACAGAAAGAGGAGTACCACAAGACAGTATTTTAGGGCCCTTGTTGTTTCTTGTATATACTAATGACTTACCACTTGCAGTTAGTAAAGGAGACACAATTCTATTTGCTGATGATACCACTATATTAGCGTGGGGAGACACTGAAATAATACCAAATGATTGTCAGAAACAACTATTCGTTGACCTGGAAAACTGGTTCCATACAAATAAATTAGCACCGAACATCTCCAAAACCCATTTCACCAGATTTGAAAGAAATTCCACCAGGAGGCACCTTTCAATCTTCACAGACAATGAAGATCAACCAATAGATACTGTAACCGCCACAACATACCTAAGTCAGCAAACTAAATTGAAAAGAACATAGAAATAAAATCCCAAAAAAAACTTTCATCTGCCTACTATATAATTGGNGAACTCTTAGAGTCGTATTTGAAAGATAGACAGCAAACAGTAAAACATACAAGTGATATCAATACTTACTAATCAGAGTGGGGTAAAACAGAAAGAGGAGTACCACAAGGCAGTATTTTAGGGCCCTTGTTGTTTCTTGTATATACTAATGACTTACCACTTGCAGTTAGTAAAGGAGACACAATTCTATTTGCTGATGATACCACTATATTAGCGTGGGGAGACACTGAAATAATACCAAATGATTGTTAGAAACAACTATTCGTTGACCTGGAAAACTGGTTCCATACAAATAAATTAGCACCGAACATCTCCAAAACCCATTTCACCAGATTTGAAAGAAATTCCACCAGGAGGCACCTTTCAATCTTCACAGACAATGAAGATCAACCAATAGATACTGTAACCGCCACAACATACCTAAGTCAGCAAACTAAATTGAAAAGAACATAGAAATAAAATCCCAAAAAAACTTTCATCTGCCTACTATATAATTGGATGTATGAAGGACAAAATAGATAAAGACTCTTTGAAAACAATAAATTATGCGTATTTTCACTCCATCATGATTTACGGAATAGAAGTTAGGGGACACACCACTATCTCTAAACACATCTTTACACTACAGAAAAGAACTGTAGAATGATTTCAAATGTAAACAATCATACAAGCTGTAAACAATTATTTAAGAATCTAAACATCCTCTCATTCTATGGTAAATATGCATTTAGGCTCAAACTCTTTATGAAAAGAAACAAAAACTATTTTAAAACAAACAATGAAATTCATAACTACGACACCAGGAATTCCAAAAAATTAAGATTAATGCAGCATAACACGACACAGTTTGCTAACAGTAGCCCACATATAGGTAATCTTCTTTTTAATAATCTGTCATCATCAATTACTCGCATAACCAAAATTTCAGCCTTTAAACACAAGTTAAAGTGTATCTTTTAAGAACAGTTTTTTCATAATATAGAAGAGGTAAACGAACATTTAGGTTATCTACGTAACAATAAATCTCCTAGTGTAACTGCAGTAGGGTATATATATATATNGAGGTAAACGAACATTTAGGTTATCTACGTAACAATAAATCTCCTAGTGTAACTGCAGTAGGGTATATATATATATGTATTTATATTGGTGCATATGTGTGCTTATATAAGTGAGTGTTTGTATCTCTGTGTTACCATANTATATATATATATGTATTTATATTGGTGCATATGTGTGCTTATATAAGTGAGTGTTTGTATCTCTGTGTTACCATACATAAGTAACATAAAATATTAAGAATCTTAGGAAAATATATATATAAAGATTCTGGGTGTGTAAGTTTGTGTATATATGTAAAGAAACTATAATAATGTTTTTTTCTTACTTTCTAAAGCTGATAAGATTTATGATTTTAATTTTCTCTGATAACTTTTATACAACAAAATTATGTATTTAGGTATATACCTAATATAAGAATAGTGTGTTCAAATAGATGTAAAAATTGTAGGCGTACTAACACTAAGAATTAATATTATTGTTCCAAAATTAGGGTTAGATTTAGTTAGTCTGACGCTTACATTTGTAAAACAAAAAATGTTGTTAGGATTAATTTTGTCTTCCAAGTCTTTGTAAAATTATTTTTCCATTGTATGTTTTAATTTAGTCGTCACCTGTTTTGTATGTATATATTGCATTTTATGTATTATTTTGACTTATTTTATGTCCTCTGAGCTGTGCTGGCTCACATGGGATCCATGGAATGTTATAAATGGATAAAGAAGACACTAATGCAATTATGAGGTAATGCAGCCTCTTCGTTTAGTGACTATTATTACAGATTTAAGAAAATTATTATCATTGTTTCTTAAGTAGTTCCAGTGGTTGGAGCACCCTGACTCTTGTTCTGGAGTTCGAGGGTTCAAATATTCTTGCCTCCAAGAGAGATTTTGNTCCAGTGGTTGGAGCACCCTGACTCTTGTTCTGGAGTTCGAGGGTTCAAATATTCTTGCCTCCAAGAGAGATTTTGCTTTTTTTAAATGTTACCAGCTATCATGGCAAAGTATGAAATTTACATATTTAAAATTTCTAATCCGATTTTGCATTAAAAATACATTTTCGATACATTAATATAAATCATTAAAGATAACAGCATNTTAAAATTTCTAATCCGATTTTGCATTAAAAATACATTTTCGATACATTAATATAAATCATTAAAGATAACAGCATTTTTCAAACATTAGATAAGAAAAATTAAAATAAAATAATTTTAATTATTTACGAATTCATCGATTCCTAGATGTTTAATGGTTTTGCGATTGATTTGACAAAGTCGGCCAGTTGCCTGACCAGCGAGAGTAGTATGGGAAAAGGTGTGCAGGTGTAAGGGTAAAGAGGGACGGTCGACNCTTTTGATGTGGGGTGTACGGGTAGTTTGAGTGACTTTGAGAAGGGGGGAGGGAGGGAATGTATTGATACTTTCAATATAATTTCCGTCAATATTTGGGGCACTGATATAAATATCTTTAATTGTTGGATAATTTTATAAAAAAAAGTGTTTGAAGGAGTGAAGTAGAGGGGGTAGTGGGAGAAGGTGTAAAGTGGGGTGACGATATTGTATAGTGGTTGAGTTGCAGGTGAGGAGTGTTGATAAGGTAGGGTAACGGTAACTGAGTTTTGAAATGGAAGGGAGAGGGTTAGGGGCATACCCCTTCAATCTCCAATATGGTTGTCCTGACATTGGGTTACATAATCTATATGACATCATGATCGTATGCGCCTAGAAACGACGAGTCCGGTGATATATTACACTCAATACTTACGCCATTAAACATTTCAATTATAAAAATATATGATAAAAAAATAATAATTTTAATATTTATTTTATTTTATTGGCTCGTCAGATTCCTCATTGTGGCTGATTTTCGGGATACCTCAGCCGCAATGAGATATCAGTCATCCACATTGAAGAGCAACCACTTTCCTCACGAATTTTTGGAAATTTGATTTGTTGAGGGGGGGGGGGATAAGAATTTTAAGGAGGAAAGGTGATTTTTAGGTAAAATAATTGATTTATGAAGTAATTTTTTTAAATTAAAACAAGTTAATTTGTATATAAAAATGCCGCCGTCTGACCGGAATGACAGAGCAGGAAGTGCCATTATCCAAGATGGCGAACGAATCCTGAATCCTGATGTATGATGCGTGTGACAAAACCGGCTGACCTATACTACTTGAGCTGTTTAATAAAACATGAGTGTAGGCTGTTCACTCTTTGAGGGGAATACTTAGTAAACAATTCACATTATTATTACAAGTGATGTAAGCCAATAGAATAAACAACAGAGGCCACTTCGTACTTTTCTACCTTTGTTCCTTGCCTTAAGGGAAATATGCAGGAATGCCTTAATAATACTTTTTAAAAACTATTTTCTAAATTATTCCTTTTTAATAGATATAACAGGGACTAAGTAAAAATCAGTAGCTATAGAAAATTATTTTACTTTACCTTAAAAAAAGTTGTGTTATCTGCATATTTATTCACTGAGTTATGCGTACACGGGTAAACACTGATTTTACAGTGCCCTTAAAAAGATAAGTTTGACGTGAAGGAGATGAGGAGAGACTAGCGCTTATTGTAATATATGCTGTAATCGAATGACAAACCTCTCTCGACCAGCATGAAGAATGGAAGAGGTGTGATGATCTTGGAAGGTGGGTGGAGAGTGAGTGAGTGAGTGAAGAAATTTGGGCGGCTCTAACGTCGTGTTCTAGAGAGCCGATGAGTGTGATTGAGGTGAGTATGAAGAGGTTCTGGAATGAAAGAGCGGGGGAAACGGGAGATCTCTGAGAAAATCCACCAACCAGCCGCACCGTCCACATGGGAAAATCCGGTGACCCGGCCAGGGATTGAAGGCGAGCATACTAACCGCTCAGCCACCGTGGCCCCTGGGTGGAGAGCTGATGGAAGGAAATGTTGGGGATTCTCGAGCAACAGGAAGAATCCAACTGCAATACGTCTAAATCTTCTCTCTTGACGAGCCTGATGAACGCCAGCCTTCTCGTCATCTCTCGGTGATTTTCGAACACAGCAGAAACTACCAGAAGACGTTCTGTATTGCTTATAACTGTATTGCTTAAAATATAGTCTCAATGCTTATTTGGTATCCAGTGTATCATTCTCTACAGTTAAGAAATCTAATTTAGTAATAACGATAAACAGGCTTTGTTTGTCTCGTAATCTGACATCATTGTAAAAAATAGCATTTCATAGTACTTTTTGTTTGCTATACACTAACTTTGCTTCGGTTCGAAGTTTCAGCGAGATCAACACTTTATACGAAAAGGTGACTTTTAATTTATATGAAGAGAATTAGGAGGTGACATACGTTAAGTCAGCAAATTTTCTGCGAAAAGATAAGGCATCGTTTTAAGATATTACATTTACTGCAGTTTGGCTGTCTAGAATATAATTGTTCGTTTAGTAAACAAGTGTTCATTTATTGATATTACTGGGTAACTGTGTAACCACTTCGTTCTAATATACACTCACTTGCAAAAAAAACTCTATCATCCTCAAGGTGCCATCGCAGGGGCACGTAAGTGGGCACGGGCACAGGCACAGGACATGGTAGTATGTAAATAGAAAAATAAAAATATTGTGTCACATCAAGCATGTATTGCAGGGAACTAACATTCCCAGGGTCCATGTGGAAGGGCGTTGGACCACTCGTAACATGGAGACAGGCGACGATACTGTCGGGCATGGAGGTATACAGACGTTTGTTGTTCTCCTGAGAAAGACCTTGCCACAGCTGGTTCCACTTATCCTCAAAATCCGCCATAGTTGCTGCTGACCGGAGATGCTTTCCGATCTTGTCCCAAACGTTCCTGATGAGCTAAGGAAGAATGATGACATCACGAAGACATGCCAGAGATAGCCGTGCTGTGTGAGGCCAAACATTATCATCCTGGAAATGGGGTTTTCAAGCTGCACCAAGAAGAGGAGCGCACATGGTCGCAGAATTGCATGGATATATCGCCGCATCATCAGGGTTCCTTCAATCACCACCAGTGGTGTGCGCGAATCGTAGGAAATGGCACCCCACGCCATGACACCACTCGTGGAGGTGGTGTGCCCCAACATTAATCACGGTACTGACCAGGACGTCTGTAGACTTGAATTCGGTGGTCGTCTGTATCCAGACAAAACCGTGATCCATAGCTGAACATCACTCGTCACCAATCTGCAAGCTGCCATGCTGCACGCTCCCAGCAGGTCACATGTGCTCAGAGATGCACAGGTCGTAATGGCAAACGTCACTAGGGATACTGCGACGACAGATCCTGCTCTGCTAGCCGCCTGTACTGTTGGACACAGGCGTATCCCCAGCTGCCGTGACATGTCCCTGGATGGTGCGAAACGACACCTCTGGAATATTTACAGCCTGATGGACGATGAAACGATCCTCCCTCTTGGTGCTCGCCAGAGTTGACCTGAGCCTTCGCGACAGGTAGTAGTATATATATGCCAATTTTAGCACAGGGTTCAGGGATCGGAGCCGGAGTCGTCCGTCATCTTGGTTGACGTCACAGGCGTGGCCAGCGGCCTGGGATGGCCATGTTATCGACAAAATTGCCTGTTTAACCCCAAAAATCACTTCCGAAATTAATTATTTTACCAAAAAATTACTTTTTCCACCAAAAATAAATTAAATAAATAGAAAAATGAGCAAAGCGGATCCGAAGCTACTCTAAGCAAGAGCCGAAAAATTCTCAGTCGAGCAAGACTTTTCCAAGTGTCAAACATGTAACACTGCTGCAAATAACGCATCAGAATTCAATGCTAGGGCCTTAAAGTACATAGTCAGTATGCCTGTTCAACTCACACTACATGGGCTTTAGAAGCCGACAGCCAACCCGAATACCTTCACTGACAGTCCAACATACATCAATGTGCCTTCTGTGGGCTTTAGAGCACTGTTACTTGATACTTGAAGCATGGAAATATGTAGCCTTGTCTGGTCACTTCTCCAGATTATTTGTGCAGATGGAAGAGTCTGCATGTCTAGAAAACCTCATAATCCATGGGCACTGCATGACCGAAACGAACTTTGTTGGCTGATGGTTGCCCCCGTATTGGTATGGTGTGTATTCAGAGGACACGCATTACGACCCCCGTTACATTTACAGATATTTCTGTGTCCGGTACACATTATGTGCCTATGCCCTGCTCATTCCGATGGGCTTGGCCTTTTCCAACAGAGCAGTGGGTCACCACACCGCGTTATTAAAAGCAGATATCCGCCAACTGGGAATACTACAGACATGTAGACTGTCCTTGTTGTTTCCATATTTATTTAAATATGCTCGTGGCATCCATTCCCCATGGTGTTCATGAAGTTATACAGCCCAGAAATAAATATACAATATATAAAGTTCCACTGGAACGTATTTATTTTGTTCTCCTTGGACGTCACTGTGGTTTATAGGACTCACACGAGAGTCTCCGTTGGGAGACTTCGAAGAATCCGGGCTAGAGGGATGAGGGATTGCTACATTTCCCTAACCGATGGACAGAAGCAGCCTTTAAAAACTTCAGCCTCGGTTGACTAAAGCCGACTCAGATGAAGAAACTAAATGGTATAAATACTGGTCCTAGGTCTTAAGTGTAACGAGGGTGAAACGAATGTAAGATGGAGCAGGAACAGAATGCAATGTTGGGGGAAACGGGAGCAGCCAGGCAAAACACTGTGAACAAAAACAATGGTTCTGCGTGGTGGGAGGCGATTGTTCTGGCCACTACACAACTGCAGTCATGAGAATTACCTCGTCCTGGATTAAATTAATACGCGTCTGCAGTGAAGTGTAGTATTTATGTGTTTATATATTTTTCTGTGCTTGTATTTACGTTTAAGGTGAGTTGTCATTGCATGAATGTTAATTGTGCATATTTGGTGTGATGGTATATGAGGAACTTGACCATAATGCTACTAATACAGCCTAATAATGATTTTTTGACTGGTTGCTCAGGATTTGGAATTTTTTTTCTATTTTATAGACATTATTTTATGCATTCGCTTCGTAAAATATTTGTGGATTATTAACTTTATTTTATAACCTGTTCTAGCCATAGGGTGACCAGATCGACTGGAGACAAAAATGAGGACATCATGTGATGAAAAAACAGGACATGGAGGAAAAAAGGAAGATACGTAAAAATAACCATTTTCTGAGTATTACAAAATAAAATTATACATTTAATTAATTTTTGTTATTATTAAATTGCATTAAACATTTGTATCTGACGAAATACAAAACATATATTTCAATTATTTAAAAGTATAATACTTGCCTGAATATCACAATTTTTCTAAATATCTAACGAAGAAGTTTACCAGTTCTGTAAAACTGGAACTAAACTGCCCGAAACAAATTTAAGATGCCTAAAAACACATTAGGACATTACATTATGAGCCAAAAGTGTGTTGCAACACTGGTTTCTTGGCCGGTGCAGTGCATGAACCTGTGGCACGAAATTATGACCAGGCTAGTGGAGGGTGCGGGGTTTTGTTCCCGTAGAGGAGCACTGGTGAGAAAGTGGCCGACCTGGGTTTTACTTGCCAAGAGGCTGAGGACAGTGTTCATTGTGTGTCGAGCTGGACCCGAGAGCAGTCGTGTTCGAAACTAAAGTAGCTGTGTATGTAGTAAGAGGGATACGATGTTGTATAGTGGACTGATGAGAGTATTACATGAGTGCGCGCTCGATTCGTGTGAGCCGTCATTTCGTGTGATCACCCTTCCCGGCCTCTCCATCCAAAGAACCCCGTAAGTTTCTTCAGCCTGGTGGCGGACTTACAAAATTGGTGTCAGAAATGGGATAGGCGAGGAGTCGGGAAAGCGCATATTTAAACGAAAGCGCAGAGAAGCGATGCGACCGACAACACAATGCTTGTTACGGCCGATCGGGAAGTGTCCGTAAAATGCGCACGCGAAAAACGGGTAAGTAGCGGGAGAACTTGTAGGAGCGCCATCGAATCAGGACCAGGCTAGATCGTCCCCCCCCCCATCAAGGGGGACCAGACGCCCTGGGACATGCTGACCTGTTCCGAGTACCTGGGTTGTGGAAAACAGCGCTCCACGTCCACATGCTTCCGACAGTCTACAGAATTAGGATGTTCGCTACTGTTTTTTAAGGAGTGAGTGTGACCTCCAAGAGATGCGCCACCAGCTACACACAAAAGAAAATGCATACACCCGGTGTGCCATGTAAGGTAACTCTGCAGTTATCAGCCACATAAGCACCATCATCAGGTCCTTGGACATTAAATTAAGGTATGTGTTGTTTATTATCTATCACCATGACAGTCAGCATTGAAGGTAAGAAAATGGACCTTCGAGCAGTCTTTAACAGTTTGTTGCACAAGTTCAGAATTTGCACAAACAAAACTTATCCTTGCAAAATCAGTTACCGACTCTAACAGAAATTTCAACACCCAGTCACAATNGAATTTGCACAAACAAAACTTATCCTTGCAAAATCAGTTACCGACTCTAACAGAAATTTCAACACCCAGTCACAATTAATCTTTCTTGAAATCATCTGTTAGCATACGAAACTTTTCGTTGGTTCGAAGCATTCGAGTGTTTAGTGGTATTGCNAATCTTTCTTGAAATCATCTGTTAGCATACGAAACTTTTCGTTGGTTCGAAGCATTCGAGTGTTTAGTGGTATTGCCGATGATAATGTGTTAGTGTTCTATACTAAATTGGAGCAAGTTGCTGAAATCTGTAACTAGACAGACCAGGAAACTTTGGCAGTTGCTAAATTATGTATTTCGGGAAAATCTTTGGAATAAATTTTATCTGAAACTGCTTGAAAGGATGCTCGTAGTTATCGAGCCCTAAATACATGTTTGTCTGAGTGTTTCAAGTGCAGGCACACTAGTTGCTTCTACCGGGAACAGTTAAGAAAAATTTGCATGAAAGACGAGGAAGGTGTTAAGATATTTGCACACAGGATTCGCAAGATCAATCATTTGACATTGGCTTTGACGGAACTAGAATTAAGCCATAAAATATGAGGGTAATGAGTGTGTGTTGAATGCATTACTCGATGGTATCTTGGGTTCGCTTGGAAAATTTTCACACTTGGCTAAGCCTACAACATATCTCGAAGCAGTGAAGTCAGCTGTTAGTTTCATTGAAGCTGACTGATGTGCACTCGATGAAAAAACACAACCACGTAAATTTGTCTTTCATGTTGATAGAAAACCAGTTACTTGTTACTATTGTCACAATTTAATCAGTGTAGGAAGAAACAAAGTGCATGTTTCGCTTGTGGCAGCAAGCAGCATTTAGCAAAGAACTACCAGAAATGTAGTAGTAGCAAAAATGACGAGCAGTTAAACTATAATAGAGTCGGCAGAGTCACAAACACGAGCCCGCGATAAGAGTTATGGCTGATATTTATGATAGCCAGACTAAATACTTGGTTCTCTCAGTTAATTTTAAGGGTAACCCATGCTACTTGTTAGTGTAAACAGGTGCTCAAAACTCGTTAATGTGGCAAGGTTTGCAGAACTTATCAGCTCTGAGATTTACAATTACAGGCCTGAATGTCAAGAACATACGAAATTTGAGTGAATGTGATGTTGACATTTTAATCGACCGAGATGCAGAAATGTTATGTGTCCAGGTGGTCGAATTATCATGTAATCAATATGATAATTTTCTTCGCTTAGATTTCCTGAAACTCAACTATGCAAATATCAGAGCAACAAATCGTATGTGTTAGGAAGGGAATCTGATAAGGAGTTCGTAAGTATGAAACGTGTGTGCATGGGATTCGCCAAGCCATCTCAACCTACTGAACTCATACAGGAACCTGTACATCTGAAAACTGCTGAGGACTTGCCACTAGGCACAGGAAAGAGAGTCCAGGTAAATTTTCTCCCAGTGCGTGTAGAACAGTGATGTTGTTCTGCTCGAGCCTGTCTTGGAAAATGATTTCCTCAATGTTAAGCATTGCTTTGTTGCCAGAAGCATCAGCCACGTATCTTATATTAATGGTAGCAAAGTTGTGTCATTGGACATTGTCAACATGAGTCTAGCAGCAGTAAATATTATTTCAGGTACAAAATTGGCAACAGCGCAAGTGTTGGAGTCTGAGATTATCCTCCCTTGTGATGAGGTTAATTCTGTAGTAGCCACAGGATTTCAAAATAGCCCTGAGAAAGTTAGTGTGAGTATCNCCTCCCTTGTGATGAGGTTAATTCTGTAGTAGCCACAGGATTTCAAAATAGCCCTGAGAAAGTTAGTGTGAGTATCAGTAGTGCTAGAAGTGTTCCACACACTGAATAGTAAAATTGATGGCAATAAGGATATAAACTCCACAGCTTAACCACATCACTTGTCAGTTCAGAATAGGCAAATTCTTGAGCCGATTCTGCATAAATTTGCAGATATTTTCGGAAAAACGANCCTCCCTTGTGATGAGGTTAATTCTGTAGTAGCCACAGGATTTCAAAATAGCCCTGAGAAAGTTAGTGTGAGTATTAGTAGTTCTAGAAGTGTTCCACACACTGAATAGTAAAATTGATGGCAATAAGGATATAAACTCCACAGCTTAACCGCATCACTTGTCAGTTCAGAATAGGCAAATTCTTGAGCCGATTCTGCATAAATTTGCAGATATTTTCGGAAAAACGAGATGATCTTCCAGTCACCTCATTTGTGCAGCACAGGATTCATACAGGAAATGCCCCACCCATACCCAAGAAAGCATACTGAGTACCACATCATCAGCAATAGCTGGTTAAGGATTTAGTTAATGAACAGTTTTCATTAGGTTACATTGTACCTCGAGACCCTAGCGACCCTTCATAGTCCTTTCCTATTATTATCGTGAAGAATTCGCTATCTGGAGAGCCTAGCTTTAGATTTTGTTTAGACTGCAGGTTTCTTAATAAGATTACAGTGCCAGACAATTATACTCTCCATAACATAGTACACACAATTCATAACTTGGAAGGTGCACAGTATTTTCAGTTATTGACCTCACTTATGGGTACTATCAAATCGAGATTCATCCAGATAACAGGGCCAAAACATCTTTTATCATCATAACAGGGGTTTACAAACATGTCGATTTACCATATGGGCTAATAAATGGACTGGCATAATTCCAACGAATGATGGATAGTGTACTTTGGAGGCTGATATATATTCGCAAGCAATGGTGTACGTTGGTGATGTTGCTGTCTTTGCTAATGAAATGCACAAGTATGCCGAACGACTCAGCCGTTTTTCAAAGGTTACAGGCTGCCAACTTGTCTTGGTCTCTTGAGAAGAGAAAATTCGCAGTATCAGAAGTCCACTACCTTGGTTGAGAGAGATAAATTTGGGCATCTCTTAACAATGAGGTCTTGAGAGCTAATGAGGATGAAATAAGATGAGAATGGAACAGTGCCAGAATGCAAGGTCGGGGAAACAGAAATCCCCGAGAAAATCCGCCGACCAGCAGCATCGTCCAGCACGATTCACACTTGCGAAAATCCAGGAGTGACCCGGCCAGGGATTGAACCCGGTTTTCTGTGGTTGGAGGCGAGCAGTCTAACCACTCAGCCACCATGGCCCCACACACTACCTTGGTCACATAATCTCAACAGAAGAGGTAAAACCCTTGTCCCGAATTGATAGAGCCTGTTGCAAATTCTCCAGTACCAACAGATGCCAAGGAACTTCAGTCATTTTAAGGCCTTTTCACATTTACAGGTGCTTCATCAACCATTATGCATACATTGAAAAGCCACTTACTCTATTGCTGAGAAAAAAATGCCTAGTTTGTTTAGACTCTCGAATGTGAGAGGGCTATGGACATGTTGTAAACTTTACTCACTGATTTCAGTCAGTCAATCATCCTTTCTACAGATTCAAGTAATGATGCCATACGATGTGTTTAGTCACGGTTGGTTGATTGAAAAGAGTATACTTTTGCTTATACCTGTAGACAATTGAATAAGGCTTAACTGAATTACTTAGTCACCGAAAAAGAGCTCTTGAGTACAGTGTGGGGAATCAATCAATTTAGGTGTTACTTGTATGGGATGCCCTTTACTATAATTACAGATAATTCCAGTTTGAAATGGCTTCTTGGGTTGAAGGACCCAAGTGGATGTCACATGCGTTGGGCACTGCGACTCAGCGAATACAGCTTCACTGTGGTGCAAATGCACTGAGTTGTAAGGTTCATGTTGCCGATATTGCTGTCGAAGAAGACATGCAGGCAGCCCAACAGCAAAATCCTGCATGCCAAGAATGGATGGTGCAACATCACATTGTTAGTACTAATCGTGTGCTGTACAGAGAAACTAAATATTGCAAGATAATTGTTGCTCCAGAGTCCAAGCATGCTGCAGTGTTGAAGGAGTGTCATGACTCAATTTATGCATTCCACTGTGGCAGGAAAGCAACACATCAAAGAGTCGCACATAAATATTAGTGGCCTAAACGTCAATAATATGTTGATAGTTCCGTAAAAGATGTCTCTCGTGTAACCGATGGACTGAATTGGGAAAAACACGAGCATCACTGACTGCTCTGCCTCAAACAACAAAACCATTTCAGAGAATTGAAATGAATATAGTTGGATAGCTACCGAAAACCTCCTCTAGGAAAAAGTACATCCTAACCATTATTGTCCATTTTTCAATATTACTCGTCATGCACCCAATCAATGATTAAATTGCCAAGACCACGGATAGTGTTTTTTTTTAGAATGGATTCTGAAGTATGGTGTTCCAGATGCTATCATTTTGGATCAAGGGACTAATTTCATTCCAAACTTGAGGTGCAAGTCTGCAAGATGTTGAATATCAAGTAATTATTTACAACACCAAAACATCGAGAAGAAAGTGGAAGAACAGAGAGAGTCCACCATACCATAGGTGGAATGATAAGTCATTTTGTTAATAACCACCATAACAACTGGGATATGTACTTACCATATCTGTGTCTGCATACAACCGTAAAGTTCACAACAGCACGAAGCTCAGTCCCTATGAAGTAGTTTATGAAAAACGTTTCCCTTCGACCATGTCAAGGTTGCAGCAGATATCAGCAGCAGCCATGTGCTAGAACGAGCAATAAAGTTACAAGAAGTGTGGAATCTAGTGCGCAGAGACAATCAAAAGCCATTCCTCCAGCAGGCTGCTCCACATGAAAGAAAAATAGTTGAACCTTGTGACAGTGTCACATGCATTATTATTTTACATCCCTGCCTTCCTGGTGAGTTCGGTCAACGTCGATGCAACTCGCCTATTTGATGGAGCACCAGTGTTGCAGGATGTGGCAGCATGTCTGCTATGCATGGGAGCTCGCCTCAGACTATGGTGCCCCACTCGAGATACAACCAGCTATGTCCCCACCCCTCTCCATCACCACACCACCTGACATCACAGCCAGTGGAGACATGTTTTACTGGCGCAATAGGTGTTATAAAATGAATACTGTGTTCCTGAGTGGCTATGTTTGTGATGACGAAATATCCGTTGTTGAATTTAGAGACCATGCCAGAAAAATACTATGCGGAAGGAATTTTTTGTATAAAAAGGGGTCTCTGGCTTACGAAAGGCATGGTTAGGGTAGCTGTTGGACAGGACAAGATATTATGTTTCGTACAATTTCAGTTAAGTATTATCCAGTATTGTAAGACACTTACCTTTTGAGGGATTTGTTATAAGGATATTTTAAAAATCCTGGGTGTTAATAATGTTAATGTCCTTTTTGCTATCGCTTTTATAAACTTTTTTTTTAGCATTTTTGCATTTGTGGAGATTTACAAATTTTGGGCACTGTAAAGCCATAATAAAGAAGCATTAACTGGGAATAAAAATTGTGTTTGTTCAATGTATAAATATTGTGTGAAATGCGCAAGCAAGTTACATTCGATAGCGCACGTTACTATATTCCATATGCATTAATTTATATTTGTATTTAATTTTGAGAAGTTGGTTACCAAAATAAAATATTAGGGGATTATCCCCATCGCACAAGGAATTAAACAGAAAAAAAAAGGGTTTTCACTACAAATTATTTGGGATCTAAATGGCTGTTCCTAATCCAAATTCCAAGTTCCTGTTCTCCTTTACCCTAGAGGCGATGAAGGTGAACAGTTGTGCTGATGCATTGAGGGAGTGGGTGTTATCTGGGTGCTGCTATTTGAGCCCAGGGGACAACCGATGCCTCGACATATTGGTCACATTTTCCCTGCACCACTCTGCTTCCATTTGACCCATTGGATGAGTTGTGGAAAAAAAAAATTTGAAAGTGGACAATTTTTGTGTATGGTGTTGCATTTTGTGTCTAACAAAGGATTTTTCAGCAGTATTATCTGTGAGGACGGCCTGGATACACCCCCTCAGTAAAGAGTGTCTCTAAAACATGTTGACAGATGCTGGGGTTAAATATGCGACCGATGATAGTCTGGACATGTTGCGACATCATGCCCTAGTCTTGGTGCGGGAAGAGGAGGGTGAGTCAATTCCAATCTCAAAAATTGTAAAAAATTTCCCTAGCCATTTGGAAAGTAGGATACCGGTAGTTATCATAGTATCTTTGTCGAAAGTACACTAACGTTTGTGAAAAATTCAACACCAAGATGGATAGATGTGATTGAAATTAACTTTATACCACTGAAAATGTATATGACAATACACAGTTGATTAGGATTACAGAAATGTACATGATCTCTGTAATTGAAAATTCAGTATGGTGTGAAGTCCCCACATGCTGCAATCAGAGCCCCCATACACCATGGCATGGAATCAAAGAGGACCTGGATATGTTCCTGGGAAATATCCCTCCACATGGTTTGTATGTGAGTCCACAAAGCATCAACAGTGGTTGCTGGATGTCCTTGATAAACAAGTCACCAACCAACTATATCCCAAACAAGTTCGATGGGCGAAATGTCAGGCGAATGTGCAGCCCAAGGATGCAGTGGTACCTATCGTTCATTGAATAAGGCTTGTACATTCCTTACCTCATGTGGCCAGGCATTGTCCTGCTGAAATATGGCACGTGGAATCGCCTAAAGGAGGGGCAGTACCTTGGGCTGTAAAACTCTTTGATGTAGTGGTTGATGTTTAGATTTATCTCAATATGTAGGAGTCGAGAGCACATGTATCCAATGGCGCCCCAAACCATTAATTACACTTGGTGTTTGTCTGCTATGCCGCTCCAAAATGCGGGCTGCCAGATTGTGATCACCACAGTAGCATCTAACACATATGCTGTTATCACTGTAGGAAGGGTTGAAGTGGGACTCGACCGAAAACACTACATTTTGACACCCAGAACGCCAGCGACGGTGTTCACGTGTCCATTTCTGTCTGGGGTGTTTGTGGTTTCTGGACAATGGAAGCCACATAATGGCATGCGTGCCACCAGTTCAGCCTGCAGAAGAAGGCATCGAACCTTCTATTCAGACAGGTCCACACCCGTTGCGGTGCTCAAGTGTCGAGACAACACTTTAGACGAGGTTCTACGGTCCATTACTGCCATGTGGACAAGATGTTGGTCGTCCTGTGTTGTGGTCATATTGCATGGTCCAGCACCCGCTCGTCGCTGAGTAGGACCCTCTTATATCCACCGGCGCCACACACGCATCACTGTCGTATCAGCATGTCCTGTATGAGCCGAAATGTTATGGTATGACAAACCCTTTTCCTGGTGACCGATCATTTTGCCCCATTCGAACTCACTCACATGCTGATATGGCACCATTTGACATCGACGTGGCATACTGGCACTTGCTTTCACTTCGTTTGATGGCTCTTCACAGAGACTGAGCTTGGCGTAACACGGAACTTTCCGGTCGCGCCAGACAGGACGATGCTGGGCCTACATGTTCGCCATCTCTCTGCAATCGTAATCACTTATCGCTGGTACACTATTCAACACATCCTCCGAGTTCCGATTCATTCGGGCCATTCTTTCTGGGTGTTGCAATTTTCACAAACAATAGTGTAGTTACATTTCTGGTAGAAATAGGAAAAATAGTAGAGTTTGGACTTTGATCTCTGTGGGATGTATTTGCAGTAGCTTTTATGAAAATGCCGAAAATTTTCCAAAAACTATCATTTCTGAGGCAATTGCACAGTGGGATTTTGCATGCCTTTGTGTCGCTTTATTAGGTCAAGTAAAGTCGAGAATTTCAGTGACTAAATACCGTTTGATTTCATTAGAATGAACTCAAATGATGTGCGAATCTATGCAGGAATTTGTGTTACACATACTATCTCACAAAAAGGTAATATAACTGCTTTGTGAGGAAGCCGCTTTTGTGGAAATTGTGTTTTTCAATTTACGGTAGAGTACAGTAGATGTTTTACATTTGTATAAAACCAGTTACATTCTCAGAATTGCTACAACTAGTCACGAAAATTGAGTTGACTATAGGAGAGGAGTAGTTCAAAATTAATAGATGAGGAAAACAAAAAGTACGGTGAAATGGTCTGTCTATGGGGAAAATAAATATTTTCAGAAGGATAAGATAGGGACATACAAAAGGAATGAGAGAGGACTGACTATGGCTGAAGGTAGAGGAAAGGATGGAAATGAGAATGTAATGTATAAGGACGGGAAAATGTATAAGAGGAAGCAATACAGAAATGGTAATTCTAAACGGTTAGAACATCAGGATGATAATTCTGATGGGGAAAAGAAACAGCAAAGTGTCGGTGTAGGAACGAAAAACGAAATGCGGGATATGCAGAAATCGTTAATGTGTTTTTTATGTGGAAGCCAAGGTCACATTCAGTACCATTGCCCGTTCAAGAAAAAACCCGCTCATGTAACGGTAAGCATATTCAGTGCAAAAGTTAAACAAGGCTTGATGTTTGCGACAGTTTTAGTCGGAGAAATAAAATTGAGTGCTTTAATTGATTCGTATTCCTTTTGTTTCACTTGTAGTACAAGACTTTATAAATATGTTGGTTAATGTGGAAAAATCCTAATGGTAAAATTTAAATAACAAAGGATGGTAGTACGGTTTTTTCATTAGCTGATGGAGGTATGGTATCACAAAGAAGCACATATATAAAAATTTAAATTGAACGATTTTCATAGAAATGGCTATTTTGTTAGGCATAGATTGTTTGGCAAATACAAAATACTTGGTAGATGTTGTTAATATCAGTTGTGCTACTGGTTTTCTCCGGATACTCCGGTAACAATGCAGACGAAATATTATTCGTCTCGCAAAATACAGGTTGCTCATTCTAACGTAAATGTTAAGGATAGAATTAATTAGATAACGCCAATATTAGGGTACTGTAAACTGTTTCCGGTGGTATTAAAATTAACAGCCGTTCCGTATCGCACACTGCCTCCAAAATTGCGAATTTATAAACATATTATAAATTAGGTGAAATAACATGACATTGTAGAAGAATCTGTGAGTGATTTTTCCAGTCTGTCGTTTTTATTACCGAAAAATACACCAGGTGATTTTTGTGTTATTTGTGATTATCGAAAAATAAATTAAAATAATATATTTAGATCCATGTCCCACACCTGTGATTGGTGTAGTTTTTCAACACCTGAATCAGACTAAGTATTTCACGATCTTAGATTTAAGCACAGCTTTTCTTCAATGCGAGTTACATTCTGATTCACGTGAGCCACTTGTGTTTGTTACACCGTTTGGATTGTTTCAGTTGACGTGTTTGCCTATGTGATTAAAAATTGTTCTTTTCCAGGTTTTGGGTAAATTTTTGTATTACTTTGTTTTCGCGTACATTGACGATGTGTATATATTTAGTAGTACATTGGACGAGCATTTTGAACATATTCGCAAAGACTTGCAAACTTTACGCGAGGCTTGATTAACTGTAAACGCGAATAAGATCAGTTGGGCGCAACAATATGTTCGGTATTTAGGGTTCGTGAGTTCAAGGGGTCAGTTACGGGCTCATTCTGAAAAGTTCAAGGCTATTGTAAATTTCAAAAATAAAAGAGGAGTAAGAAGATTTTTGGGCATGGTAGCATTTTATGCAAAATTTATTCTGGTTTTTTCCAAGCTTTCAGAACCTTTGAATTTTTTGAAATGTAAGGACATTGAATTCCGGTGGAGCCCTGAACAGCAGCGTGCTATTCAAACTTTAAAGGAGTGTTTGGTTAATCCTCCTGTATTAAATTTATCATGTGGTTACGGATAATGTTACATAATATTTTACCTCTACAGAGATCTGTGAGTTGATGTTTCAGTGCGGGGTCAATTTGATACAAATTTTACCGTTCCATTCACAGGTTTATATAGTAGAAAGATATAACAGAAATAAAAAAAATAGTTTTAAGATGTTTACAGTCAGATACGCAACGTAAATGGCATGGAGTCTTGTATAATGTGCAGTTATGTTTTAATAATATTTTTAGTGCAGCCACAAAATTTGCACCTGCCGAAATATTTCTTGGGATAATTTTACCTCATTCAGTTATAAATAGTTGGGAACTGTACAAATTGTATTGGGAAAATATTGCCACCAATAGTATGTCAATTCTTTGGTAAGAAGTGTCTAAAAATTTAATGCAACATTGTAAAAGATTGGCAGATCGTTATAATGTAAATAAACAGGATGTTCAATATAATGTTCGTGATCAGTCTTGTTACGTGCACATCACCCTATTAGTAACGTAGATTATTTTGCAGCTACGTTGGCGCCAAGTTGGGAAAGACCTTATAAAATTGTACCTTTTTAACATCTGTAACTGCTGTGCTTCAAGATGCACGGGATATAACAAAACAGTTTTAAACTCATATCTCCCACTTCAAATCATATGTTAGTTCTAAGTAAGGTGTTTTGCTACCCTCTAACCTTCCCCAGGAATTAAATTTTAAAGAGAATAAATGGAAATATTGTATTTTAATCATTCTCTAGGGAAAGAATGTAAACTCTCCTGGTTATGTCTATGCCTGTTCCTATGTTTATGCTGAAAATGGCTCCGCACATTTTCGAGTAAAGGGGGAAATTCATCTCCGGAGAGAAGATCTCCTCTAGGGAAGCCACTGGAGAGTCTACATGGTCTAGAATGACGTGGTTGGGATGCGGGGCTGGAGCCTTTGGTGGGACTGGCCACCTCATCGAGGGTTTCGTGTCCCACCACAGCAACTGTTTGGAGGGGAGGATGTGAGATGTGACAGTGTCACTTGGAATATCACATTACGTCTCTCCTACCCGGTGGGTTTGGTCAACGTCGATGCAACTCACCTGTTTGACGGAGCGCTTGCATTGCGGTACGCGGCAGCATGCCTGCCATGCATGGGAGCTCGCCTCACACTACAGTGCCCTGCTCGAGGCACAGCCAGCAATGTCCCCCTTAGTTGAATGAATTGTAGATGCATATTTGTTTGACGACTCATTAGATTGCCTACATTTGAAAAAACAGCTTGAGATTGCGATCGTAATTTTTCTGTGACAATTGGAATAGTAGCAGTGTTTTTTAATCAATTTTTTGATTATTAATAATGGTATAAACATCATAATAAACATTTTCTGCAGGAAACTAAAAATAAAAGCTGTAAAACTTATTTGCGCACGTTGTCCAGTATAAGAAAGTATGTATTTAAAAATAATTTTCTGCACAAGTAGTCACTTCAGCGGAGGTTAACAGAGCGTAGCGCTCGGCCGCAAGCGATCTAGGTTCAAGTCTCAGTCGGGATGATATTTTTTATATTAACTGTAATACGTACAGATAATTCAATGCTTGTTTTCAGTTCAGATAGTTATTCATTTTTATATAAATTTTAACAACCAGTTTACTGGGTCCACCTACAGCTACAAACGTTTACTCAGATATTTTATTACATTTTCACCTTACATCTGCCACGTATATATTTTAGGTTATGTTAATAACTTTGTAGTTTTTGAATGTGTGTTAATTTTAATTTCTGTGCATTTTGCCAACCATGAACTTAGCTGAACTTTTTGTCACTTTAATTATTTTGGCTGTGTATTTTCTTTAAATATGCAACCTCTTTGGCAAGGCACCTAGTTCAAAACTGGAATGTTCTAAGAATAATAATATTACAAAATTTTTCTGAGAAGTGTGTTTTGGCCCGTTACCGATTTTATCTGCCAACTTTTAAAGTATGTTTTTATTATGTTAACATGCAAGTGAATTAAGTTTTGGGCAGCGTGAGCAGACCCGAGGAGGTCCAAGTGATGCTGCAATACAAATGTTTTTATGTTTTTTTTAAGAACAGAAGATGCCACAAAGCTCCAGTTCCAGCCTAGCAGAAACACGCTAGAACTACATACAGGTGAAATGGTTTATGTAAGCTGAGTAACATGATATGTTCCAACGTACTCTACTAAGGGTATTTTGAGCAACGAAAAACAATTCAAATAAGTTTGCTCCGCAAATAATGAATTATCTAAGAATGTTATCAGTCTATATGAATACCTGCCCACGCTCAAGCTAGACTGCGAATTCTTACAAAGTTGCTAAACATAAAACGCACACACCGTTTTATGCTATGCTCTCAGTCATTAAATTTGTCTCCACTCACCTGCGACATGGTTGATTCATTGATACTACTTTCTGGGTATGATCATAGGGACTTTTGGTATACTTGCTTTGATTGTATTTGAGTTTGAACAAGTCTTGAGGCATTGTAAACTTTGTGCAGGCTTCAATATTTCTCCCACATGTCACCCCCAAGCACTATGTGCATGTTTGAGTTGTTTACTTTCACGTTTTTACGTACTAGTTGTCTACATGTTTCAGTGTTGTTGTGTTATTAATATTGTTTCTGTCTAGTGCCATTGTTCTGTTTTCTTCAAGTAATTTGGTAAATGTTCAATTATGCGAACGTGTCAGTTGTAATGTTTGTGCAGATAGAATAGCTTAGATGATGGATGTTTCTTCAAAGACTATTACTGCATCGCTGAGTAGGATAATGGGGAAAACAGATTATATTCCCGCTTTTATTTTTAGGGCCCTTACACACGAGCGTTTTTCTGTGGTCGAGTTGGACTGGAAGTAGTGGCCGGCGTGTGGTCTGCGCGTGGTCCAATTTGACTGCAGCGCCAGCTGCAAGTGGTTGAGTTGTAGTTTGCAGCGTGGTCCAAAATGCTGCACAAAGTGGCCCAAGCGGACCACAAAATGTAACCACTACCAAAATGCACTCCAACGAGGAAACACTCCTGTTGTTACTTCTTCGCCGTAGAAAGAGAAGTAAAGTTCACAGATATTGAGCACATTCGATATAATAGCAATGTTTAAAGTAAGGGCAATTTCATTGTCTTTATAATGAGCTTCGTGCACATGAGGATAAGTTTTTCCAGTATTTCAGAACGTCCATGTCCTCATTTTACACTTTGCTCTACTCTAAAACAACACACGCCAATGTTCCAACTACTAACATTACCGTTCCTCGGAGGTAAATATTATCTCTCATTAAACATTAATAAACTCCATCTTGCGTGTTAAAGAAACAGCTCCTGGACGTATGGTAGTAAAGTAGCTAGAAAGAATTACTGTTTTACCAGATGTTTGAGAATCCATTACGTCACAGCAGCTGTCGACACTGCTCGGGCTATATATCTCAATTATATATCGCAATTTGAAATTTCGAAAAGAAAAAATATATAAATCTCAAAGAGGTAATGAAGTCGTCAAATTGATTCGAGATATCGATGGCCATATTGTTTTTACTATACAAAATAAAAATTTTAATTCTTGGTTGTTAGGAATAAAACATGTGATATTATAACAAAATAAAAAATTACATTTGAAATTTATTTCTTAGAATTAAGTACAAGTCCCAAGATCGAACCCAAGCAGTGTTGCAATTAAAAAAAATGTTCTTCGAAATACTGAAAACATTCCCAGATACTAGCAAAACATTACAGCTCTATAAAAACAGGAACATTTGTATTACATATTGTATTATTATTGTTATCGATCTGTAATTTTAAAAGTGTGGTATTTTCCCGAATTTGCATATGTCCATATATAGAACGTTGTATTCTAGCCAGCGGTCAAACTGAAAACCATGCTCGACCTTGTTAATTTCCTTATATAAGTCATTATTTTCTCCAGTGTCTCTGGGAATTTTTCGTACTTTATAGACATAGACAGTTTATAAGAATTTCTACTCTCGTTGAATGTCAAAACGGATATTTACTTTTACTTGCAGGCCATTCATAATGTTTCCATTTCTCTAATATACTACATATATTTCATTCTGTACCTTTCCGATTGTTTCATCTTTAAAAATATCAAATTTAATTTTTTTCAAATTGCTATTTTACATTGAATTATTGTGTGGTTGGCTTGAAGGTTAAGTTATTCTAGTAGTTTTCGTCTCGAAATTGTACTATGCAGGATGTAATCCTTTGTGCGGCCTATAGCTGCTGTAACGACATAAAGCTGGGCGTCTGGCGGGACGCGTGTTTTGTGTATTGGATGTGTACAAGCGAGGCAGCGCTAATGCGTCACAGGCATACTCATTAAATGTTTCGTATTTTCAACGCGCATGGCGCTTACCTGGCATTGCATTTATTTCGATGCTAACGCGTCTTTCATTGGGGATACTTCCGTTTCTTACTGTAACAATGACATTAAGTAACAAAAAAAGTAAATATTAAAACTTTAGATACTGTAAACCCTAATGTTCGTACCTAAAATTGATGACGAAAAAGCAGTTTTTAATCATATTCACTGTCAAAAAAATACCGTATACTAAATCATTGAAACCGGGACGTGTACACAAATGTGTAACGTTTCTTAAATAATATTTATAAGCAGACGCGAAGTGAACACTTGGAATAGTTTTAGAATGAAAAGTTTTCTGTTGAAGCTCTGCACACCTTTTGGAGACCCATGCAAGCGCCCCCCCCCCCTTAATCTCCAATTCCGTTGCACAGCGCTCCGTATTCTTACTAGGTAGGAACGGTCCACCTTTATGTGAATTATCTTTGAATACTTTTTTTTATAACCGTCCTGGCGGTAACTGTTTATAATTATAACGTTGTGTTAGTAGATGTAGGGTCTTATGGGAAATCGTCTGATTTCAGCGTTTTCTTCCACAGCACACTATGCAGCTCACTGCGGGCGGAACAACTGGACATTCCTACTCCTACTACAGGTTGTTCTTATATTTCTGTGACGAACAGATCAATAACATAGGACTCCATGACTGTACTGAGCTACCTGACAAGGTGGTTCGTGTGCAAAGGAAAAACGCTGCAGTCGGTGGCGGGGAGCGACCACTGCTCGGCGTTTCCAGTCCGCCTGTGGTCGAACGAACGGCCGTGTGTAAAGGTCAGGACGTTGTCCTTATCAATACACACACGCAACTAATGACCGGCCACTGGCCGTCCGTTTCGACCACTTTTGCAGTCCAACTCGACCACAGGAAACGCTCGTGTGTAAGGATCCTTACAGTTTGTTAATTTATTCCAGACATACCTGCACCAAGATATTATTTCAAGGTGAATTGCAAGTTAGGATTTTGTAAAATTAATCTTTGCAATGCCATGTTGAATTATAGAACATTAGCCATGTTATTTTCCACTTCTAAACAGTCTTAAACGGTTGAAATCAGTATAAGTGATAATGCAAATAAATTGCAAAACAGAGGCGAAGAATGTGAAAGACGTCGGTCCATGAACTTTGTTTCCGGACGTCTGATTAAAACATGTGTTATATGACCCGTGACTTCAACAATAGGCACTGAACATTTTAACTTTGGCAAAGTGCAATAGGACGTTACCTAAGCACTAAATAATGTGTGTGTACATCAATGTACAGTGTAGAATTACCCGAGACGTTAAATCCATTTATGAACACACGTTTGGGTTGCTGATAAAACAAGCACTCACACACTTGTACTACACACAGATGCTGTGGTTTTTCTATGTTTTATAATCACACAAACTTCTAGCATTGAACTTGAAACGCGAGTGAGTTTAAATAACCTACACGTTTACAGGCACTTCACTAGTGAAAGTGCTGTAATTCGGAGGGCTTATCCGAGCCGAATATTGCTTGTTTTAAACCACAGAAAATGGTAACAGTCATAACGTTTAAGCGCAGTTCCAGGAATCTCCGTTGGTATTGCTGCCAAGTTTACCGGGATTCCAGACTCATATTTACTGTAGAGCAGCGTGTTATTTATTTTTGAACTCCAGCGTAATATGAATGATTTAATGTTGTGCCTAATTTTGTTTTAATGAAGCAATATTTATGTAATTTGGACGTTATATTTTGCGCTATTTTGTTTCAGCACGACTTTAATCTGAGTGTTATGCAGTAAGTTGTCTAACTTGTCATTGCTTATGTTTGCATTTGAATTTGTCCAAAGTAATGCTTGTTTCCTGAACTTTAAATCCTGTATGAGTTACTAATGCTTGCCCAAAAATTTCAATAGCTATAATATTGTTGACAGATAATTCGATGCTTATTTTCAGATCAGATAGTTATTTATATTTACATTATTTTCAACAACTCGGTTACTGGGGGTCCAACTAGAGCTACACACATTTACTCATTATTTCAAGTTTCACCTTACGTTTGTCACACGTATACATTAGGTTATGTTATTAATATTGTAGTTTTTGAATGTGTGTTAATTTTAATTTCTGTGCATTTTACCAACAATGAACTTAGCTGAAATTTTTGTCGCTTGTGTTATTTTGGCTGTATATTTTCTTTAAATATGCAACCTCTTTGTCAAGGCGCCTAGTTCAAAATTGGAATGTTATAAGTGTAATAATATTCCAAAATTTTTCTGAGGAGTGTGTTTCGGCCCGTTGCCGATTTTATCTGCCAACTTTTAGAGTATGTTTAAATTAGGTTAACATTCAAGTGAGTTAAATTTTAGGCAGTGTGAGCAGACCCGAGGAGGTACAAGGAATGCTGCAATACATATGTTTTTATGTTTTTTTTAAGAACAGAAGATGCCACAAAGCTCCAGTTCCAGCCCAGCAGAAACATGCTAGAACTATATACAGGGGAAATGGTTTATGTTTTTTGACATCCAGCACGGTTTAGTTCTTGACTGTTGAAATGATGGAGTATTAATAATTATCGGGATCTTCGGTTCATTTTTCTTTCGTTCTGCGGGGATTTGTAAAATTGTTATCGGGATTCAAAGTTATAGCCGTCATATAATGTTTATCGGGCATACATTTGCCGTTTCAGAAATCGTAGTTATTTTTAGCGTCATCATTAGTAGATAGAAGCTTTTCCAACTGCAGTCAACAGTTTTTTTTTCTGGAAGCTTTGATTATCTTTTACCTTCGACGCAGTTCGGATGGTGACACAGTTCGGATGGCATGGGAAGTGGTTGCCCGGCCCACTCCATGCCCTTATTTGGTAACGGTTTTGGCACCCTTGGGTGAGGAGAGGGGGTAGACATGAGAGACAAAAACCCTGGGTGCATACCACCCGCTAACTGTGTAGAACCAGCAGTCAAGGAAAACGCATCGGGCGTGACGAATATAGCCCACACCGGCAAGCACCGCGACCGCTAAATCTGTTTAACTTAATTCTTTTTCGGCACATTCTTATTTCTCCTAAATAATTTCCGCCGGTGTGGGAGGTCGCTAGGGTGCCAAGAGGGAACTCACGGCCCTCCTGCCTTCGTAATTTCTTCTTGCGATGCAAGTTTTGAAGACGTGAATAATGAATAAACTACTGTGGCGCTGCTTTTTGCTTGTTTGTTTGAGAAGCTGTTCGTGTCTCTGCATACCTGAAGATTATATGTGAACTGGAAGTAGCGAGAAAAATGAAAAAGAGGGGTAGATTTAAAACAGTAGGGAAAAAGGAAGAGAGTAAAGTACAGTATGAGAAAGGTCGCGAGGAAAAAGGGAAGGAAATGGAAACACAAATGAGAATGGCAAGGAAAAGAAGAATAAAGAAAAAAAATAATAATAAAGGCAGACAGACTGCAATTAAGAATAAAAAAAATTTACTTAATTTTTAATAATTTTATTTTACTTTTTTTTAATACTTTGATTGATGTAAGAGATGTCAAGCAATCTTTTTATTTTGAGAAAAACTCTTATATGAAGGACCATACAATTGAGTAAAAAGGCCATGGGGTAAATTATCTTACACTGGAGAGCAAAAAAATCTGGTATAGGCGTGCGTATGCAAATAACAGAGGCATAGAAGTGCTCGTACCCAAGAAAGGTGGGGAACTTCGATTCTGTGTGGACTATCAAGCTTTAAACGACATAACATACCCAATAGCCCTGCCCGCGATAAACATCGCAAATATGCTCCATGACCTAGGAAACGCGCGTATATTCTCCACACTGGACATGCACAGTGGATACTGGCAAATTCCCGTGCACCCAGAATCCCGCAAATATACTGGGTTTACCACCCCAGAGGGCGAAACACTGCAGTTCCGAGTCATGCCCTTCGGCCTAAAGAACGCACCGGCTACATTCCAGCGGTTGATGTCGGCCGTGGTACTGACCGGCCACAGTGGCCAATTCTGCCTGGCATATCTGGATGACGTCATCGTGTATTCCCGTTCATGGGAGGAGCACCAGGTGCACTTGCGCAAGGTGCTGGAACGGTTCGAGCTCCACGGTCTGACGTGCCGGCTGGAGAAGTGTCACTTCGGCAAAACCCAGGTCGAGTATCTAGGGCACATAATCACCCCAGAAGGGAATTGCCCAAAGGCCGAAAAGGTGCGGGAATTCGAAGACGCCCGGGCACCGACAAACCGGAGACATTTGAGGCGGTTCCTGGGACTGTGTAATTGACTCCGCGACTTCATCAAGGATGCCGACCCTCTTATGGCTCCCCTCAACGAGCTTCTACCCAAAATGGCTCGCTGGAGGTGGAACGACCAGCATGAAAGGGCCCTCCGAGAGATTAAGGTGCGGTATAGCAGCATAAGCATGTTATATCGCCCTATGCCCGGGTTACCACTAATCCTGCAGACGGACGCAAGCAGAACTGGAATGGGGGCGGTTCTGTATCAGGAGCAGCCACAGCGCCCACGACGAATCATCGCATACGCCAGCACTATGCTCAAGGAGGCCGAACGGCGTTACCACAGTAACGAGCAGGAGTGCTTGGCGGTGATCTGGGCGGTCCGCAAGTACCGCTACTATTTAGAGGACAGGCCCTTCGTCCTTCGGACCGACAACAAGGCCCTCACTTGGCTAAGAACCAAGGAGGGCAAAATTGGGGCGTTGAGCATTGTTCCTAATGGAGTGCTCCTTCACGATAGAGCATTGCCCAGGGTCTGCCAATGAGCTACCCGACGCCTTGTCCCATCAACCACAAGGATCAGACCAGAACAGAGGGGCGGACGACTGAGACTGTGTGCTCCCCCCTCCCCTCCGAAGCCTCCGCAGCCAAGGCTAATTGGCCTGCAGCTAATTAAGTTCCAGGAGAACAAAGAACTGCTACAAGACCTACAGCAGGCCGATCCTGCACTACTGGGGCTAATGGAGCGACACCCCAACATATACGAGATAAGAGGTGGCGTAGTCCTGGCAAGGACCCACCCACGAGCCGATCAGTGGAAGGTCTGGGTCCCCAAAGAGTTACGACCCAGCCTCTGCGAGCACCATCACGACCATTCCCACGCAGGACACCCCAGGTGCCAGGAAACATTAAGAGCCACCCGATACACCTGGCACGGAGTCACGTGGGAAGTCAGGGANTCCCACGCAGGACACCCCAGGTGCCAGGAAACATTAAGAGCCACCCGATACACCTGGCACGGAGTCACGTGGGAAGTCAGGGAGTACGTCGCCAGGTGCCGAACAGGCTGTGCAAACAAGGCATACCCGATGCCGAAGACGCAGTATACGCCCAGACGACCTAAGACTCCATGGACACACATCGCCGCGGACATTATGGGCCCCTATCCTAGGACACCCCGGGGAAAACGTTACCTGCTCGTTATAACCGACCAGTTCTCCCGTGGACGGAAGCATTCCCTGTACCTAATCAGGAAGCAGGCACGATTATCCGACAAATGGAGCGGGAGGTTTTCCCCAGGTGGGGGTTCCCAAAGTGCATCCTAACCAACAACGGCTCCCAATTCACCGGCACAAAATGGGCGAAGGCATGTGAAGCATGGGGGGGGGGGCGGAAAGCTGGACTACGCCCGCATACCACACCCAGGCCAACCCCACCGAACGCCGGAACCAGGAGCTAAAATAGAACATGCGCGTCCGGATGGGCGACAACCATGCACAATGGGACATGCACATTCCCTAGATCCTGTACACACTGCGGCGCCGGCACAATGACACCCTAGGCACTTCACCCAGCCAACTCATACTCGGGTACAATCTCTGCCGCCCAGGAGAATGTCAGTGGGAGACCGAGGCGACAGAGCTGCCAGGCCCCGAATCCATAAGGAAAGCGGCTATCGGAAGAACGGGCGCAGCACGGAGATGCCAACAAAGGTACATCCGACGCAAATACCCGGAACCAACCCGCGACGGACACCACCTACCCGAAGGCCAGCATGTATTATTGTGGAATCATCCTCTGAGCTGGGCCAGTGAAAAATACTGTGCAGGATTCGCGCCGAAATGGGAGGGACCGTACATCATAGCAGGGCGCCAAGGGAATGTGTACTGGGCGGAAGATGAAATGGGGAAAATGCGGAAGGTAGCGAGGGACCAGATACACCCTATACCCGAGCCCTGCACCCAGGACCCCAGAAAAGCCGAACGAGACTGCTCAGAGGAAGCCAGCAGTATTCCCCTTGCGCATGGGACGAGCAGTAAGAACAGGGGCGAAGGGGTAATGGATGGGCAACAGACCGCGCGGCTGTGGCAGCCAGGGTGGGTAACCCCACACCTGAGTGATGCCCGGGCCACGAGGCCACAGGAGCAACGAACCATTGACGGACGGCCGGGAGGGGTAAGGAGGCGCGAGGGAGAGAAGGGCGGTGGTGAGCGGACAGAGGAGGGGCAGGTACTACGCGAATGAGAGGAAAAGGAGGCCGGAACGAGCTAGGGAGAACGTGAAGAGGAGATACGGCGCGAGAACGAGGAAGGGGCGGAAGCGAATGCTGAGAGAGGGACGGACAGAGGAGAGAGGCCAGGCGGAAGAAAAAATGGCGACCAGGCGCGAACGAGCAGGGAGGAGAGAGAGAGAGAATTCGACCATGGCGGAATTGCCGGGACCGGAGAAACGCGAGTGAAGAAGATCTAAGACGCCCCCTACAGGTGAGCAGAGGAGGTACCAGAGGGAGACGCGCCAACAGCACCGATGGGCGGCGCCCAGCCAACTACAGGCAAGGGACGCCCCCTGCCTCCCCCTGTTGCCGCGGACGCAGCGCCTGGGGCGGACGGGACAGAGATCGCCGTGCCTATAGGCCCAGCGCAGTCCAGGGGCCTAGCTGACGGGATCACGTCGGGAGCGGACGAGTCCAGGAGAGTCCAGCCATGGCGCAGTTGCCGCGAGGGGGAGAGGCACCATCTCTACAGAGATCGCTGCGCCTATAGGCCCAGCGCAGCCTAGGGGCCTAGCTAAATATACTGGAGACAGACTCTGTGCGACACAAGTGAGAGTGTGTACCGTGTGTCGCCAGCTGAGAACAACCAGGGCGCGAAACCCCATCAAACACAGAAATAAGTGCAACATATATAATTTTTTTTTGTTACTTTTTGTTTACCATTGTGTGTATATTGTTTACCAGTGTTTACCATGGGTAAGTGATGTGTAAAACAGGGTGTAAATATGTGTTAGAATTAGAGAGTCAGGCCATCAGCCCTCGTAAGTTATTTCTTACTTATAAGTCACGAATCACGAGGTCGGAGGAGATAAGAATGGGGGTGTTTACTTCACCGCCAGAGCCAGAGGTTGTGAATGACTGGTCGATAAATGTGGGAATGTTAAAGTTAAATACAAGAATTTTGAAAAGTTACAGGTTTTGTGTTACAATAACTTTAATAATTTTTAATTGCCAAAGTTTGGTTAAGTTGCTTTAAAGTTGTTGGTTTCCTGACACGAAGAAAATTCTGAGAAAGAATATATAATATAATATCACCCCTTTTGGTGATTTTAATTTTCATATACCAGTTACTGGAGGTATCTAGTATTTAAAGTGTTACGGGAAAAAGCTGTTGTAGAGAACCATATTTGAGTTATTTAATTTCGTAATTGTCATGGTTTATGACGTTGACTGCATTTTATAATACGCTTTTGTTGTATGACTGGGCTCCCACAGCCGCGCAAGATGGCCGCGCTGGAGGGCATGACACGAGACACATGGTGATTTCAAGTAGAGGATCGGGAAAATTAAATGTTTTATTTCGATGACGCGAGTTGGGTAGAACGAAAGGTTGTATTCTTTAAAAGGTCCGAGATAACTTGGATTATTTTTAAGTGACCAATTTATAGGTTAACTGGTGATTTTAAAATTCTAAAATAAAAATTTTTAAAAAATTTTTACAAGTGGCAAAAATTTGTGCGGCCTTTTGTAATCTTTGGCTTAGAGTTTTAATAAGAAATTCTTAAGGTATGTAGTGGTTTTATGCGGTAAAGGGGCAGTGCCGCAGTAATTAAAATACGGTTACATTCGCGGGATTTTAGCTCGTCAGAGATTGTAAGTAATTTGTTTGATAAGTGTTAGTGCATAAGGAGTTGTTAATGGTTATCGTGTAATGTTAGTGTGCAAGGAGCCTGCGAACCATGTGTTGTAATTAGCTTTCGCGGTGTAAATTGGGAATTAGCACCCAAGGATGATCAGTGTACCTAGGGTTACTTGTGTAAATATCAATTGTTGGTCAATGGTAATATCAGAGGTATCAAAGGTGACGCGAGGTGTCTGTCAAGCACGAAGGAGGGTGCTCTCTAAAGATACGAGGGTAGGTGGCGAATCGACGCCCGCGGCCGAGTTGTAAGTGGTTATCGTGTAATGTTAGTGTGGAGGGAGATTGTGAATAATTTGTTTGATTAAGTGGTAGTGTGTAAGGAAATTGTGACTAATTTGTTTGACAAGTGTTAGGGTGCAATGTAGCCAGGGTTTATTTTGTTTGTACTTTTTGTCAATTTACGAAGTGTTGAGACAACCCCCCACCCCTGAGAATCAGGAACAGGTAGAGGCTTTTCCTCCAGGGTTGGTTGGCCTGCGATGCTATTAACCAATTGTAAGAGGATGTGAACCCTCACAAACTGGTTTGTGACGCAGAAGCCATAACTTCCCCCCCTAGTAGCCCTACAGAGTCAGACGGGGAGTCAAGGGCAGTAGCGTGAGGGGAGGAGTGCCACGCGACAGAGTAGAGGAGAGAGAGGGGCGACCGCCCCCAGCTGTCTCACGACCTACCAACAACCCGGAAGCAGGCACGACGCGAACGCCCAGACCGCATCTACCCCAGATACCAAGCCATCAGATGGCCTATGCCAGAACGCGCCACTGATGCAACGGCCGGTGGGGAATTTGACGTGTCGGGTGTCCCGAAAGACAGTTTATTCGTCAGGAGACACGCTCTGGCGAAACTCACAGGCGGACGACCGCAATAAATACTAAGTGTTTGGCGAGAGTACAGGCAGAATGATGCCAGGAAGGCGCAGCTGCGCGTCGCAGCTGCAAGGTGTGCTACCAAATGTTCCTGCACGTGCAGACAATATCTGAAGGCAGAGGAAGACAGACGTGCGCCGAACCAAGAGGCCACCCAAGTGTTCCCGCACGTGCAGAACGTAACAATAAACTTCAATGCCAGAATCAAGGGGCGATGCCGGGCCCGCCAGGCCCATGTGCGGATCACAGGAACATCGGACACATGTTTTACGACTCAGGGGGACGCGGCGGTCGCGCAGCCACGTGCAGAGAGGAGGCGAGTTTGATATGGCGAATGAGCATACAAAACCATGAGGAAAGGGGAGGAACGGGGCAGTCGGCCGACGGGAATCGAGGAGCGCGGAGTGGATCCGGGACGAGACGCCAACGGCAGTCGGCCGTCGTCAGATGAGCAGTGCGGAGTGGAGCCGAGAGGAGGAGTTCGAAACCAGGCGTCGAGACGCCCACCAAGTGCCGGAACAGTCCCAGGTCACCAGCCGAGAGAGGACCAGCGCCTCGAGTCAGATAAGTAGAGCCATACAGGAAGTGTGAAGAATCGGGCTCCCCCACGACAGAAATCGCCGCGTCAAGCAATACGTAGCCTACACAAAAAAAGGGAAGGGGAGAGTTGTCGCGTGTGTACATGTAGAAGTGACCCTGTTAAGCATAAATAAAACTGACTTATGGTAACTCACAAGGGAGGTGAATTTATTTGGTAAATTGGACCTAGGGACAATAGTGTCGACATATTCCTACGCCCTAACACTGAGGGCTGGCATCAAGTGCTGGCGCCTTACGCCGAGAGCAGATTCCATACCTACTATACGCCATAGCAATAGGGAGGTATCAATGTTATTGTGCAGTCTTCAAATGAGGTGGGAAAAAAGTCAATGAGTAGCATTATTACCAATTACAAATTCATGTATCAAATAGGAACAATTTCATATAACTCCTTTCTTTTCGTAGTACAACAGATGTTTCTGAAAAACATGTTGATATCCTTTTCCACGCAATGTTTTTCCCATTGGGGTGACGGCGTCGTCTTTGAAAGAATCTTCAGTAAATCCATCGAAGTCAAAAGCCTCACTCGGTTCAGAGGCTACTGCACCCAACACTAAAATACCCGCTTGAAAACCATAAGGCCCCTTTTCCTCATAGTCCTTCTTCAGATCATCAAGACTGTAGACACTCGAATCCAGACCTGCAAATTCCAAAGTTTTGGTCAGTGCTTTATGGTATACTTCCAGGAGCCTGTCTTCATATTCGTCCCTGATTCCGTCGGCCAAGCTTGAAGTTAGAAAATACTGGAGGTCTATAGCTGGCGAGGTGTATTTTATAATTTGGAGGTCGATCAAACACACATCCTCAACATTTTCGGTGTCTTCGTTGTACCGGAATAACATATTGTTCACCCAACAATCTCCATGAATCAGGACATTGAAAGCTCCTTTCTTCGGAACTAAACATTCTTTCTGTTCTTCTTTTATTTCAGTACTGCGAGTAAGAATCTTCTCCGAAAATTTTTCATATCCTGGCCATGTTTCAATAACAGAAGCTAACTCTTTGTAAAGTTTTGGGATTAACTTCTCGTCTGCTTCTTTCATTCTGTTGAAAGAATACGAAACACTACTATTAGTAATTTGCTGAGATATAAACAAGATTGATTAAATCATAAAACAAATAATGTTTACCTGTCCGATACGACCGACTCAGAAAAGTGGTCTAGGATGGAAGGATCTGTCTGGACCACTGCATACGACAGTCCGTGGAAACGAGCCAGGGCCTTCATTGCCAGGAAGCTGTGAGCAAGGTCCAGCCTCTTCTTGCGGTCTGCCATCCTGAAGCCTCGAGGGGTTAAGTCCTCCAGGATGACCGTGTCAGCTCTGTCAGTCGCGTAGAACTTCGGACACATCAGCGGGGTCTCACTAAGGCTGCTCATAGCCGGGAGAAGCTTGCTGTAAGCCGCAATTTCCTTGTCGAAGAAACGCATTTCTTTTAGGAAGAACTGCACAAATTCATTTTCGGGAAGAGACTTCACTATCAAGTTCTTTGCGTGGTTACCTTTGCCATCCCGATAGGTGACCTCAACCCTGTGTATGACGCTGGCGTAGTTGTCGCCTTTCGTCGTGGTAGGGCGGACTTTGAAGCTCTCCACTGTTATCGATGGGTCGTCACTGTTTTTACACAGTAAATGTTCCAAAAAATCATTCTTCATCCATGACGGTGTTTCCATGTTTGCAGCAGAACAGGTTGCTACGCAGTGAGTAATTTCTGGAACAAAAATAAATAAATAAGTAAATATATGCACGCATGTTTAATACGATCACAGACCACAAAGAGTTACAACATTGTCCTCTATGTCGAAAATATTTATTATTAAAAATTATTTCCTCCACTTTCGCATATAAGTAACCACTCAGTTCATCGAGCATTCATCGCTATGATTCATGCTGCCATTTTTTCCCCATTGTCAACCAGAATGTAAAGGATCTTCTTTGAAGCCTACTCAAAATGTTAGCTTGGACTGACTACTGGAATACATTTCTATTCTACACAGACAGAATTTTTTCTAGTGGCTTTGGTTGTGCCGGACGATGCCTCTGGTCACCAGGTTTTCTCGGGGATCTCCGGTTTTCCCTGCCCCTTCTTTCCAGCGCTGCTCCATACTCACCTCGCTTCACCCTCATCGGTTCTCAAGACCTCTGTGTTAAGAGGGCCATAATCTCTTCACTCACTCACTCATTCACTCTAGTTGCTTTGGTGTTGGAAAACATTCTGAGAGATAAAATTTAACTAATAACCATTTTTCGTTTGTTGGTTGGCATGCGGGTTAAAAGTTCTAACTATAACTAAACTGATCAATAGTCTAAACATGACTATTCATTCTTCACAATGGTGTTACTCATTCGTTGGCAAATCTAATCACTCTAGATTTACTTAGAGAAATTAATATGTTCGAGCTTAATCACGCATGGAGGAAAAGCTGACCATTCTTCCTGCAGCATTTTAGTAGATGTATTAAGTGATGTGAATCATTGCGGTCTAGCAGTGACCACCGAGAATTCAAGAACTTACAACCTATATCAGCCAAGCTAATGACGTCACCACTAGAAGGTGAACATAGTGGCCAATATGACTGGCAGATTGGTTAGTTTTAGGCATGTGATGGGTCGTATTTTAATGAAATCTGTGGCGTCTGTGTAATAATACACTACGGTTTTTAACGTGTGTCTTCTTCAGTGCCCCACCAAGGCGAACCGGGTTCAATCCCCGGTTGGGTCACTCCTGGATTTTCGCAAGTGGGAATCATGCCAGACGATGCCACTGGTCGGCGGGTTTCCTTGGGGATCTTCAGTTTCCCCCACTCTTGCATTCTGGTGCTGCTCCATTCTCACCTCATTTCACCCTCATCGGTTCTCAAAACTCGTTGTTATGAACCGTCAAAATCTCTCAACTCAATTTCTCTGTCTCTTGGAAATTACTCTGATTGGTTAAAAACTGCACGTCATTAGCATACTGACAATTATGAAAGAGTAAATGCCTAGGTGAACGCTATTTTGCAAAATGACTTCATGTCCACAAAGTCTTCACATGTAAGTAAACGTTTGTCTATAAAATTTATAGACTTTAAGTATAAAATTAACATTCAATTAACATTATCATTATTCCAGTGCGTGTTTGAGTGTACTGCCATGAGCAATAGCAATGGAAAGCTTTTTTTGGCCTACACCGAAGCCTATGCACTCCACATAAAGGCGATTTTTGCAGTATTAAGTGTTAAAATAAAACCGATTTCAGTAATATTAAACGATTTTATTGAAATTATTTGAACTTCTTCATTAGTTATATTCAACAAATTATTTAAAAAACATTCACTCTACAATACCTTCCTCGTTTGTTAAAAATTATTACATAACACCATTGCTTAACAAAGAGTAATAAAGAAATGTATTATTTTGTATATATCCAAAAAAATGTATCATGAATTTTATTTCTAAATGCCGTTTTTTCTGGCCAGCAAATAGCAATGGAGTAAATACAACAAAAATTAAGAAATGCCCTACAGCTAGTTGATATATTTATAGAAAGTATCATTAAGTAATATTTCTGAAAATCGTACTCAACTGGCTTACAAATAGCAACAAATTGAAAGCAGCGAAAATTTTGTTTTATTTTATTGTAACATATTGTTACATATTCCAAGACATTGCCGCATAGCGATTATACAGCCCACCGCCAGTGACGTCACAGAGACCTTGTAGTCTCTGTGGTCATGGTCTGGCACGCATTTGTCCTTCCATGTCATCTCAGAGGTGTTCCATGTGATTAAGGTCAGGGCTCTGGGCTGACCAGTCCATTTATAGAACGTTATTGTCCACAAACCACTCACGAATAGACCATGTTTTTTGGCAGGGAGCACTGTCATGCTAAAACACTCAGTTATCATCTCCGAAATGGTATTCTACCACTGACAACACACACCAGGTCAGATGTCCTTATAGACTTCCGCCTTTAGCGTGCCTCGAAGTTATGCGAGAGGACCAAGAACCTTCCATTAAAATACCCCCGCACTATCACCCTACCTCCGTCCAATTTCACCGAATGTGATGCTTCGCGTTCACAGGCGAAATGTGCGGTTTATGGGCAGGTGCCTGGCTTTTAGCCCTAGTCCTCGTAGCTCACGGCGCACATTCATGGCGCAAGCTGCGCAATTAGTGGCACTGTGGAATTCACAGGTGATGGTATCACTCAGTGACATGCGATGTTCCCTTACCACCTTTTGCAATGCTCGACAGCCCTTGTCGGCCAGCCTATGTGGCCTACCCGGCCATGGCTTTGTTGTGACTGTACCTTCCAGTTTCATCTTCACAATAACATTCCCGACGGCTGACTTGAGCAACGCGAGAAGGGCAGAAATCGGCCTGATGGATTGCTTATGGATCTGGCAACCAATAACTACACCATGTCCAAAGTTAGTGGGTTCCTTTGCTCCAGCCATTTGGCCGGTATCGCGTAGAACTAACCAACGTCGAACCCTCTGTTTCCTTTTATAGCTGCAGCCGTGCTCGTAGTGACATCTAGGAGCAAGTATACATTTTACGGAGAGGTGTCTGGATACTTTTTATAAGATAATGTATTTTGCTTATTTACGTCCGAATCATTCGACTGTGGTAATCGAAATAACATTTTTGATTAGAAAACTTAATTATTATAACTCCCTTTAAAACTGATGATTTTTTAAACCAATAATGACACCTATAAAACAATATTATCTAAAGTTTAAGGTAGGTATTTGGGCTTAACGTCTTGTCGACCGCGAGGTCATTAGACACGATGCAAGTTGCAAAGGGAAAAAGTGATTGGGAAAGGAATCGGCCATCTACGTACTTTGTTAGGGACCCATCCCAACATTCGCATGGAGTGATTTCGAGAAACCATGGAAAACCGAAACCAGGATAGCCGGACCGGGAATCTAACCCGTGTCCTCCTGAATGCAAGGCCAGTGAGTTACCACTATGCCACCTCGCTTGGTCAACTAATTTTTAAATTTAAAAAAAATTCGTAATGGAAATGAAAAAAAAAAAAAAAATCTTTTCAACAATATGTCATCACATAAGATCATCAAGATGTCAGCGCTGTTAAAGAATAATAAATGGAGGTTTTTCATGAGACCTATCAGCAGTTGTGCACCTACAGCCTGTAATTATCAGCACCGTACCTAATGTGCTCAGAAATAGTGCTGAATGTTGCAAACAAGCCAGGAGGCATAGATATTCACTGCTTTTGCAATTAACGAAGTTTAAGCGAGGTTGTGTAGTGGTCTCAACGAGGCAGGATGGCCATACAGAAGAATTGCACCAAGAAGTGTGACCAGCGCATTGACATTGACGTCGTTGGACAGAGAGGGGGAAATATAGAGAGAGAAAGAGGGAGAGAGAAATAGTTGCATATGGGATATGCCTGGTCCCGGAACGATACGAAATAATTACAGAGTCAGAGAAAACCGTCATGCCGTACGAGCAGTTATATATATAACAAATTAGAGGTAGTGTAATACCAGGGATGTCGGCTAGAGGTCAAGGTTGCAAACTGTCCCGTATCGTAAGGGATTTACCGTATTCTTGGGCTGAAAGAATTATCTTTTAAAGATGTAGGATCGGACGTCATATACATATACCGTATTTCAGACTCCTTTGAAAATGAACAGAGTATTAATAAACAAAGTATTGGTAATTTACCACTTTGCGATTACAGACATATTTACTGATGCTGTAACCGAATTGCCACAGGTAGTTACAATTGATGTAGACATATGGTATTCGTCAACAAAAGCGTTCGTGGAAGTAGCACTTGGCAAGATGTGTACATTATTTTTTCTTGCAGTATGAGTTGGTGTTGTCTGTTTCAAAGCCGGTTAAATCAGAAATTAAAATCACGCTTAGTTATGACTAAAGTTAAACCTATTATTTTGTCGTGCATAACAACAGAAAAAAATTACATATATCACTAGCTGTGCCCGCGGCTCCGCTCGCATGGTTTTTTTTAAAATGAAGTTGAATTTTACTTAGTGTTGATAATAAAAAAAAATAATTATTTGACAAATATTTTAAATTTAAACATACTTTTATGTTTTAAAAGTGTCAGACACTTATTTTCAGAATGGCGACTATATAAACATTTTAGCTTAGTATGCTTTATCTACGAAACTATGTAATGAATCACAACTTAACTTTGTATACTGGAAGTATCTATGCAAATATCAAATTAGCTAATACACAAACTCTTTCCATACGGTCAACCGACTCACGAAAAATTACTTTTTCACAAAACTTTTGATATATCATAAAGTATAGGCGGGAATTGTATGCTGTATAGATAATGTATTATCTTCGTTGAACAGTTCTAATGACACTTTTTTTCTTTGATAAATATTAAGATTTTAATGGGGAAACAAAAGCTTGAATTTTACGTATTTATTTATTGACAAATATAATGGTTAAAACGCTTATAACTATTTCTCTGTTATAGAAACATATATGCTACCACAGAGTTTTTTTAGGTATTTTTATTTTACACAATTCTTTACTAGATATTGTTCCATCTTGAACGGTTTAGACAGCGTATTGCAAGAGAGCGCGCTGGCGGCAAACATTTTTCCGACTTGATTCACTATTATCATCACTGCTTATGCCTTATGTTACTTTACGTAACAAAATGTATACTAAAACCTGGCCAGAGAACATGGCTATGAATAAAAAAAAACACGCAAATCGAATACATGGTTTTTGAGTGATAAGCGCACTAACATACAGACAGACTGACAGACGTTGAGTTTTATAACATGTATATATATTTTATTTTGCGCTCTCAGGAGAGTATTTTAAAGTGTTAGTGGTTTTTCTGATTTTCCTTGACAATCTAATTGGAGTCAGATGTATCGAGTTGTCGGAAGTGTCTCTTATAGGCAATTCTAAAAAAATTGGTAATCCTAGATAGAATATTCGCAACCGTTTGCTTGAAGCTAGGCCACTTTTATACAGAACAATTAAACAACACGTAAATAAAGAAAGTGTAATATCTGGCAAAAACCTTTAAAAATATATATTTTACAAACTTTAAAACTAATTTTTGAAAACCAATGTCGCCTAATTATAATAACAGAAAATAAATGCTAAAATAAATACAGGGAAAAAATTATTTTTAACAAATTATTTTCAAATTTAATTTAATTTCGATAGGGATATTTAAACCAAGATAAAATATAATAAATCAATAACATGTAATTGATTATGGTACAAGTTATTAGGCCTGAAATTAATTTGGCCAAAAATGACGTTAGGCCAAATTACTTTTAGCCCAAGCGCCTTTTAGGCCAAATTAATTTTATGTCAACTGACTTTTAGGCAAAGTGAATTTTAGGCGAAATGACTTTTAGGCCATTTGACTTTTATACCAAGTGACTTTTAAGCCAAATGACTTTTAGCCCAAACGCCTTTTAGGCCAAATTAATTTTAGGCCAAGTGACTTTTATGGCAAATTAATTTTAAGCCAAATAACTGTTAGGCCAAATTAATTTTAGGCTAACTAACTTTTAGGGCAACTGACGTTTAGGTAAAGTGAATTTTAGGCGAAATGACTTTTAGGCCACCTAACTTTTAGGGCAACTGACGTTTAGGTAAAGTGAATTTTAGGTGAAATTACTTTTAGGCCATTCTACATTTAGACCAAGTGACTTTTAGACCAAATTACTTTTTGACCAAATGACTTTGAAGCCAAGTGCCTTTTAAGCCACGTGACTTTTAGGCCAAGTGGCTTTTAGTCCAATTAACTTTTAGTCAAACAGTCTTTTAGGCTAACTGACGTTTAAGCCAAGTGCATTTTACGTCAAGTGCATTTTAAACCAAGTGAATTTTAGGCCAAGTGACTTATATTTTCGAATCTTTTGTATGGTATCGTACTATCTTAGTTTATTTTGTATCCTTTGGTATACAATTTCACCGCTAGATCGCACCGTACTGCATTTTCTGTAGTCTTTCGAATACTATCAGTAGTTCCTAAAACATCATCTTATTTGACTTCCAGCGATTACCTTTTAGTTGTTCGGTATGATACTTGGGAGACATTTAGGGTTCATTACCTACGTACTCATTGTGATTTATTAATGAAAATTCAGTTATTATAATTGTCTTTAGGAGTAAATGGCTAAGTACTTTGCCGGACGTAAATAGTACTGGCTAACTTTCAGTAGCAATTTAAAATAAACGGCAATCAATAGTTCATTATTTTGTAAGGACGACAACAGGTGCTATGAATGTTAAGTCTTTGACAGCTCCAAGAATAGATAAAAATAATTTACTCCTCATGCAATAGTAATAAAAATTATCCAAACTGTCATTTGAATAGACACAAGTTTAAAAATACCAGATAATAACTCTTTTTTTTAAAAAAAAAGCTAAAAATTAATGTTATTCGTATATTGCCATTAGACACACATATATATTTTCAGTAGTCTTATGTTTATTAGGGCACTATACATTTAATCTATAACTAATTATAATTTATTACGAAGTTTTGTCTTAATTTAAATTATATTTTATGATGGGAAAAATACGTTTCTGTGTTTGTTTAAATAATTTACAACATTCTGTGCGCAGTGCTTTGAATTTAAGTGGAGATCAAGTTAAAACTCAGTGTCTCTGATTTATAATTTTCTTTATAAACTATCACGCCGTACTTAAAATAAGTCAAAGGTTACTTTACCCTGACATTATTAAGTCCTGATCCACAATACAAAGTCGGCAATGGGCAGTTCACAGGCCGCAGTTGGCAGTCTGAGAAAATTTGCCGAACTCAAATACGTGTATTCACAACGTAGAGTCGGCAGTCCACAGTCTAGCAGACGTAGATGATTCAGCTGTAACTTTGACTGCTTGACTGCCGACTGCAGGAAGATTCCAGTCAACCAGATGTGCTTGTGAACACGTGAGGTAAACCAGACTGTCTGATCTCTGTATGATTATTGATTAAATTATCGAAGTCTTTCAACTGTTACTTAATTATTAATTTTTATTTTGTAATCTCAAGTAGTTTTGGGCAGCTGAAAGAACATGAAGAAATATCAATGTCTACCAGTGTTTGTATTTATCTATTAAACTGATAAAAAAATTTGGTAACAGCATCTTCTACATCTACAAATAATTTTTTTAAAGACATATTTCTACAACACTTTTATTTCAATAAAGATTTTGTCGTGTGACGGTTTAGGAATTTTAGAGCGACGCTGGCCCCCCTTCCCCCCCACCTGAGCATAACCAGGCGACACGTAGCACGAGGCAGGTGGTGGACCGCAGCCACGTGTCTTGCTGCGTGTCCTACTGCGTAGGCCTCCCTACCTCCCCCCCTTCATCACCGTATGCCACTAGCCTACCGGGAGATCTGTGGAGCGCAGGGATTTCTCGAGATATCAGCAAATTATCATGTGTATTTCACCTAAACTCAAAATNGGCCGACCAAAACCTTCAGAAACCGGGACACGTGTTTGGAAAGGCATTTTTCTGCGTTCTACCACTCCACCCCCTCACCACCTCCTCCCCACAAGGCGCCACGTGCCGACAATTAAGACTGAAGGCTGGCAAGCATAAAAACCCCGTTTCGAGAGTAGTGAGGATCGGTCAGTTGATTACTACCGCCCAGAGTAGGAGACAGTCGATGAGTAACGCGCAGAGAGGTCAGTCCGGGAGAGCAGTGAGTTGAAGACCGCCGAGCAGAGAGTTAGGTCAGGGGTTCGGACCCCTGGCCACGTCAGTACGTCAGTAGAACAGCAGTCCAGTGAGACAGCAGCACCCGCAGGCTTTTGCCAAAGGCCGCCCATCGCCGGAGATCACCCACCACAGCTGACAGCCCTCATCGCTGAGTTAAGTATAAAATTCGTCGCCCAGAGAAGCCCCACTCAACCACGAAGTCGCCCAGTGAATACGAGTAGTCAAATTAGGTACCACACCTCGGAAGGGCTGATGTATGTAGTACTTGTGTAAACTCCAGACAATATATTCGTCCTTAACAAATGAAACAGTAAAAGGCTTCATAATTACAATACCCTCAACCTCCAAGCACATTATAGTCTGTGCCTGGGGGCATTAACCAAGACACTATAAGCCACACTGTCTTCCACAGTGGCGGTATAGCGTCAATTTAAAAATGGAAAATTATTTTATGCTTAATTTTAAATATATTTATTTTACACTAAGAAAAATAAAATGTTGTGTTAAGTATTTTACCATATTTCAAAATACTCTACACTTAAACGCGAAATTCAGTTTGATTACACTTCCTGGACATAAAACTGTCAGTACTAAATGATTACTTGTGAACAGTTACTGTAGGTCCCTCGCTGTCACGTTTTATATTGATTGACATTTACTTGAAACGCGTTTTACGAACTACCTATGAATTACCTAATAACAATACTTAATTACATGCTATATAACCATGAACATTCAAAATGTACGATGAAATACAACATTCATTGCCGGTCAGGGCTGGCGTAAGTGGTGGGGGAATCTGGACTGGCCTGTAATGTTGTCAGGAGCGGCCGCACGAGATACTGTTATGGCGAAAGTCAAATTAATCTGCAGTTTATGCTTACTTGGTGATTAACGAAACTGTTCAAATACATACGAAATTAATGTAAATAATATCACAGTTCTATATTTGATGTGTTTGTCGTACCAAGGCGGGTTATAACTATAAGACGTCATTCACGCGAAAATACCAAACACTACGATCTGTATCAACAGTGGCACGTATGTGGGCACGGATGCGCAAGCAGAATGTTTGATCTAATACGAACTCTTGCGTTATACGTGAATATGTGAGGATAATAGGGATCGAGTATTATTCTAGTGTCGGTATCATTGTGGTTATAATCAAATGAACACACTGCGTTTTTGTCGTACAGTTGTGATACTAATTTGTAGCCAAAAACCTGTTGTACCGAAACAAAAACAAGAAAATGGGAGTAACGTGACAGTCGAAAATAATTCTAAATGTACATATATACTTATATTAAAGAGAAATCGATTGGTTTTCGGCGATGTTCAAAAAAATACCTTGGGGTCATAAACATTTCACTCATCTGCTTCGAAGATGTTTCAGCGAACGTGTCTTGAAATAGTCAAAACCATAACCATACGGAAACCAAATCCACTCGAAACCTTACCACTAATGAAATCATTATTTTTATTTTGTGGGCAATGTCTGTACAGTACTTTTGAAAAATAACAGAATTATTTTAAAAACAAAATCGAGAAATAATATGAAGTTACATATGATTGCTGAGTTTCGTTAAGTAAAATTAAAGTATTATCGTTTTTGTTAACATTATCGCTCGTGTATGGTTTGGCAATAATTTTTTTTAGGAGTCATTAACTGTTATAAAATAGTATTTTATGCATCCTAGGAATGCCTGCCATTTTCCAATCCATTTAATTTATATTTTTTTTATATGTAAATACTTAGGCCTATGTTCCTCGGTATTATAAATCAGCACGGATTCATCCCGATTTGTCTGATCGTTTCGCGTACATACGAACCGTGTCCGTTTTCTTGCTCATCCGTGTATTTTAGAACCCGTCTTCGACTCTCGTTAAACTTCAGCAGCTCACGATTGTTTTTATTAGCATTTTTACAGTCACTTAGCTTCAGATACACGATTCGAGTAAGGAAGTCTTAAAAATGTTTGGTTTTGGCGATATTCTACACAGGTTTCCATTTACGCTTTCTGACAATTTTCTTCAGCACCTTTACACTACCAATTGGGCTCAAATGTGCACATTGCATGCGAATTAAAAGAAATGAAACCCGACCTAACATAACCTAACCCAAACCCGACCTAACCAAATAGGACTCAGAAAAAATCAAACCTAACACATTCTAGAAAAATCTTAGCTAGCCCATCACAGTCCAAATAAAAAACTCAATTACATGTGAAACAGGCTGTAAAAATTACACACGAGGAGTTAGACTGTCACAGGAAACAGTCAAATTATATTTCTGAAGATCATTTTAATTGAAAAGCTGACTTATATTCAAAGCATTTAAACACACGCAATTATAAAGCTGACAGCGTGAAAATATTTCAACGAAAACCCCATTATTAAATGTTAGGAATGCTTTATAATACTTAATTTCAGAATTTAAAAAAAAATGTTTTTTAAATTGTTTTTTAATTACAGTGGCAAAGTTTTTGTGGTAATTTAAATAATTATTTAAGTTCATGAAGTCTAAGGACTTGTGGCTCGCCTCCCACCAAGGCGAACTAGGTTCAATCCCCAGCCGGGTCACTCCCGTATTTTCGCATGTGGGAATCGTGCCGGACGATGCCTCTGGTCAGCGGGCTTACTCGGGGATCTCCCGTTTCTCCATCCCCAGCATTCCGGCGCTGCTCCATACTCACTTCGTTTCACCCTCATAGGCTCACAAGACCGCGTTGTTACGAGCCGCCCAAATCTCTCCACTCCTAACCTCCTGAACTGACCCATGATGATGGATGAACAAGAGTTTTTTTCACTTTAAACAAAAACAAATGATCATTATAGCTGAATGAGTGTGTTTTTTTTTTCAGTTTTAAGTAGCCTATGTTAGTTGGTGAATAACAGCGTCTTCACACGTGCATGCGCAGTAGCCACGGCAACGTCTTTCATGTAACACCATCATATTGTTACAAACACAAACTTCGTACTGATAGATAAAAAAAAAAGCTACTGCACTGTGCATGAAACAAAAAGAAACTTTAAACTACCACAGTTTAAATAACACACATTTAATAAGACGTTCAAAACAGAATACCTTTTTTTTAATAATCTGCCAGCTCTGCACTTCATAAACGAGTTAGTATTTACATAAATATATAGTAAGTTGATGGTATTTGTTTTAAGTTACATTTGAAAAGTGCTAAGTTAATTGTTTATAGCTATAGTCACAGGAACCAACCTCAAATCACGACCTGTACAGATGGCAGCGCTCATACAGGGCCGTATCTGCTACAACTCGCTGCCTACCTGTTAGTTTGGCTTTCGGACTGACACTGATGTAAAGATAACGTATCAGGTAGAGCAGGCAGCGCGCAGTGACGTTGTGAATTGCCCGTTATTACGCAATCCAGTATCAAAGTCTCGTCGCCTATGCATGTCAAGTCACCATTCTACCGTAACTGTCGCCGTGCCGAGTTACACACAATCACGTTGGCAGCTTTGCTGCAAGGTGTTTCGCGTGCTCCAGGCGTGCAAGTGCGACGAACGCACGTGCATCACATCCCTCGTTACCTCTGCGCGCAAGAAAGTCAGTTGACATAAGGAGATATCTGCGACTAGAGGTCATCTTACAATTTTATAATGAATTAACTAGGATAATGACGAGTTGCTTTACCCCACGCTATTCGAATATTCGCGCTTAAAATTTATTATTTACACACTCGTTTTAGTCGATTTCACTAAATAAAAGAGAAACTTCAGAAAACAATCGAGAAATTGAAGTACAAATATAGACGTGTGAATTTCCTTAAATTATATTTGTAAGCACAATCAACAAAAAAAATTAACACTAAAAAAATTAATTTTACTGAATGAAGCGTTGAACGCCGTTTAGCGACCTATGCAGAGACTAAAGCAGTAACAGTACTTTTCGATCGCATAATAATAAATATAATGGTCGGCTGTAGCAAAACACCTAAAACACTCATTGCATTGGTTCTTATAAAAATAAAACCATTTTTAGACAATAATAAAGAAATTGACGGTTATAAAGTGAAATTCTTATTTGATGCTGTCAGCTAGTGCTATGCATAACAGTGATGACTAAGAGTTTCTAAATTAAAGTCGAATTACAAGAGCTATGCATACTTCTTTACACCATAGAAAGGTAGACTGTTTAACAGTGTGCAACATATGGAGCCACAGGAACACGTTTTTGGTAATGCAAATAAATACTTTCTTGTTTAAATGTTAATTTGCTATGTGGGTCTGTTAGCGCAGGCAGAGTTCAATGTCCTGCCAATGTGCGCTTTCCTCAAATATCAGTAGGGGGGAGGGCACGCACTAAACACCTTCCGGCGCGGACTAACTCCATTACAAATCTCAATTATGGCCAGGCTTGGCAGCGGAAAACGTTTTGATAATATCAATGTGCCACACACACCACCGAGACTACAAACCCTTACAACATATATATGACATCACTTATGGTGGACAATACAATCGCTTTGGCATTGTCTTGGGATATGCTGCCATGCGGTAAAGTGGGCAGTACTGAATAAGAAAACATTTTCGCTGCTTTTTATCTGTTGCTATTTGTAAGCAAATAAAGAAGGGGGTTCACAGAAATATTACTGAATGTCACATTCTGTAAATATTTAAACTATCTTTAAACCATTTCTTAATTTTCTTGTATTTACTCTGTTATTATTTGCAAACAAGAAAAAACAATGCTCAGAAATATAAGCTAATGATACATTCGCTGAATGTATAACAAATTATCCATTTATTCATTGTTCTTTGTTGAGCAATTATGTTATGTAACAATGTTTTACCAACAGGGAAGGTAATTTAAATATAACCTCTTTGGAGTGAAGCTATCTGTGTATTATATTTCGCATATTAACTATGTTCTTCGGAATAATTTGTATGAACTAACTAATTAAGAATATCAAATGCCTCTAATAAATTTGTTAAATATCACTGAAATCGGTTTTATTTTAACACAGAACGCTGCAAAAATCGTCTTTATGTGGAGTACATAAGCTTGGGTATAGGCCAAAAATGCTATAATTTGCTCATGCTAGTACACTAAAACATGCACAACAATAAAAATGACGTTACTTGAATGTCAGTTTTTTTTTGCTGAAATTCTATAAAGTTGATAGACAAACGTTTAATTGTACGCAAAAACTTCGCGGGTACGAAGATCTCTTACGAAATAGCATTCACCCAGGCATTTACTCTTTCATGATTGTCAGAGAAATAGTGATGTGCTCTTTTTAGCCAATAAAAGCCTTTCAAGCGACCTTTGGGAAACAATATTTAGCATGAAGGAACGAAAGGTTCGAAAGCTTGAAAAATATTGCTGTTGCTATTTGTAGTTGCATCGCATTTTCTATCAAGTGTTTGACAGTGATTACACATGTAATAATACGGAAATTTAAAAGCATTATTGACAGTGATTGGTTCGAAGTCATCTGCACGCACACCCAACTGAAACGACAGACAGGATTTTCAAAAGGCCGTTGGCAACTAGTTGGGAAAGGAAAGGGGAATAGAGAGAATTTTATTAAACATGCGCCAACTCTCCATTAAATATATTCTAGCAGTTTCCAGGAGTCTTTTGAAAATATCGTCACTCGGATCTCTGTTGTCAGCCTGTGAAATTTAAGTTCTTCGTTAGGCGAAATGTAAACGAAAATAAATGTGTAACAATGGCGAACTTATCTAAACATTTTTGTTTTGTTTCGTGCATTCAGTTTAAATTTTTTTTTGTGAAAGATCTATTTTAAACAAGAGTAAATCACACTTCCAAGCATACAATACAGGCCTATAGCTTATAAAGCATTTATCTGAACACGCATTGTTTAAATAAGAAGTTGCAAAATTTGCAGTGTGTCAAACTGTAAATCAACCAAAATTCATGTTGAATTATACGCAGTACTGGGCAGTGAATATTTTTCAAAAATTGATTTCGAAAGTACTCACTTTGCCATGAACAGATTATAATAAATAAATTATGAAACCAGCGGGACTAATATTACCTACTTACGAAGGTGTTATCAAATATTTCTTCACTATGGAGATATTTTGTATTTTATTGCCGATTCGACAGCTCAACATGCACGGCTCCATACCTAAAATCATATACTTGTTTGAGAATGAGCTACTAGTTAGAGTTACTGGCGATTTCGTGGGCGATGTCCGAAATGGCATCCAATAACCAAGTACTAACAATAGTGCGTATGAAGAAGTACGTACGGGAACTCGGGGCAGAACGGGATAGGGCACTTTCTTAGACTGAAGAGTGCTAGAGATTAGCGGAGAGACATTGAACTAAGCCTACAGACGGTAGAGAAGACTCGGCAGCCATTTTGACCAGTTCTGACACAGACTTCTCAGTTAATCGAGTGTTCGTGGTTTCCTGACGCATGTTTTGTAATTTTTCGCTGATTTCAATATAAGGTAAGCTTCTAACCGTTAATTCAACACTAATGTGTTTTATTTATCGTTATAGTGCATGTCATTAGCTATAAGATACGCGCGTAGTAAGTATAAATACGTCAGGTTTTCAGTTCAGCAAACATTCATAACCTAAAAAGTTCTATGGGGGCGGAACGGGATGGGGCAGAACGGGATAGTATCCCGTTCTGCCCCGTTATATTTTGACGTGAATAGGTTTGTAAAAAATTTTGTTTGTTATTCCAGATGGTCCGAACGTACAATAGGAAGACGGACAGGCAAAAATGGGATGTCCAAGCGATGGAATCAGCTATGGCAGCCGTATTGTCATCTGAAATGGGGTTTTTAAAGGCTGCTAACCAATTTAATGTGCCAAAGTCGACTCTTGAAAGATATGTAAAAAAGGCTAGGGACAATCCTGACTATAAAGTTGATAAATCTAATGGAAAATATAAAAATGTGTTTACCCCAGAACAAGAAGAAGAAGTGGTATCATATCTAAAGACAATGGAAAGTAGGCTTTTTGGTCTAACTATGAAAGATCTTAGGTCATTAGCCTATGAGTTGGCAGACAAAAATGGGTTAGAGCACAGATTTAACAAAGAAACTTGTCTAGCTGGGCAGGATTGGATTGTAGGTTTTCTTGATAGGCACCCAAGCTTGTCTATTCGTACTCCAGAAAATACAAGTGGCGCGCGAGCTATGGGATTTAATAAGGTCGCAGTTTCGAAGTTTAACTCTCTTCTTAACGAAGTTATTGATAAGTGCAAGCTAACTGCTGACAAAATTTTCAACTGCGATGAAACCGGCGTGTCGGTTAATCCAAAAAGTCAGTCTAAAATAATAGCTCTGAAGGGAAAAAGGCAAGTAGGGGCTGCAACATGTTCTGAACGCGGAGAAACAGTGACAGCGGAGGTTTGCATGTCGGCATCTGGGTTATACATGCCACCAATGCTTATTTTCCCAAGAATGAAGAAAAAACAAGAGTTTGACCTTGGCTTTCCCCCCAGGAGGATGGTGTGAAGTTCACCCTTCGGGTTGGATGACTACTGAATTATTTCTAGTCTGGTTTGCAAAGTTTATTGAGTTTTCAAAAGCCACAAAAGAATCGCCTGTTCTTCTCATTGTAGATGGACATTCTACCCATACCAAAAATCTGAAGCTGCTTGAAATGGCTAGAGAAAATGGTGTGGTTCTTCTTTGTTTACCGCCTCACGCTTCTCATAAGTTGCAACCTTTAGATGTAACGTTTTTCAAGCCCCTTAGTCTTTACTACGGTGAAGAAGCCAGAAAATGGCTTAGAAGCCATCCAGGAAAAGTTGTTACACTTTTTCAAATATCAACAATCTTTGGTGCATCATTTTTACACGCTGCTACAATGTCAACCGCTATAAACGGCTTTAGGAAAACGGGGATATAGCCACCGGATCTAAACGTTTTTTTCAGACGCAGACTACCTGCCTTCTGCGACAACTGACATTCAATTGGAAAACAATGAATATTCCGCTGAAAAGTCTATTGATGATAACGATTATAATCTGACGACAGACACTCCCGTGTCCACAGGGCCACCGAACAAGAAGACAAAAAACCAAGGAAACTTCAGTAATGAAACACAACCTGGATGTTCGTGGCAACAAGATCCTCCGAGAATTTGTGCAAATTATCTAGAAAAATCAGCTTTTCAGACATCACCTGAATCTTTGATACCGATTCCGTTAATCAAGCAAAATACAAAGCAGACTTCAAGGAAAAAAAGAAAAAACCGTCATATTAACAGATTCTCCTTACAAAAATGAGCTGCAGGATGCTATTGCCAAAAAAAATGAAAAAGAAAAAGTGAAAGAGCGCAAAAACAGAGAAAAGGGACCAGAAACTGCCACTAAAGAGAAGTTAATTTAAAAAATCTCTTTAAGAAATCAAAGGGCTCAAAAAAATCAAAGCAGATGAAGATGGAGGATAGTGAATCAGAAGTAGAAGATGAAGAGTGTCTTTACTGTGGGGAATGTTACTCCGTTTCTAATGAAGGATTGGTTGCCTGCCAGAAACGCTACAAGTGGGCTCACAACTCATGTGCTGGCATAGACAGCGAAGATGATGAAGAAATTTTAATTTGTGAACATTGCGAGGACGACAAGTAGTGTAGTTTTTAATGGATATACAAAATAGATCAATTTTCTGTCTATTTCCAAAAAAAAAAAAAAATGTATAATTTTTNAATGGATATACAAAATAGATCAATTTTCTGTCTATTTCCAAAAAAAAAAAAAAACAAAAAAATGTATGATTTTTTTAATCATAAGAAATAATTAATTTTTAACCCTAATAATTTTTTTTATGACTTTTATGTTTTTAATATTAGTTGCCAACTAATATATGTCGATTTGTAGGTTTAAGGCAGTAGTTCCCACTGTTTTTTTTTTAAATTTTTTAGTAATAGAATCTATTTTTAATAACCTATCCCATTCTGCCCCGTATGTGGGGCAGAACGGGAAATTTGTATACTTTTATTGAAAAAAATAAAAAATAAAAGATGTTTAGTTATAAGTACTTATCATGTTACATGTGGTTCTTAATAATATAAAGTTATGTTTTATATCTTTATCGGGTGTTTTGTGTAATTACCCAATTAAAAAAAATTGTTAAACATTAAGTATCCCGTTCTGCCCCGACCAGGAAACACCAATATTTATTTGGGCAAGGGAAATGTCATAGCGGCAGGTTACTGTCATCCCTGGAGCGTGAAATCCCTTAAAGAAGAAGTGGCGGAGTGCATTGTCAGGGGAAACGTGGGACTACTACGAAGAAACTCACGGGCGATCGTCTACATGCAAAAATTCCTATCGAATTCATCGGGGACTTAACCCGTATCATTGTTCTGGAAGACGAGGGAAGCGTGCCAATCGTATGACCACCAAGCCCCTATACTCTTCAACGATATAAAGTACAAAATAACGCATCCACATTTGCTATTTATTTCTTTTTTTTGCAAAACAAATAGCTATGGACTTCCCAGAAAGTCTAACAGTTACATCAGTCAGCACATTAATCGTCAAAACGAAACACAGAAAAGCACTTCGCAACGTCGTGTTACACAATTTTAAAACACCTTACATTATTGTAATCAGTGGTGCATGAGGACAGTCCATACATACGCACCAAATCAGTTGCGTTTGTGGTATCTCTCACAAAACTATATATAAATTATAAAAGTAATGAATATTATCGCAAAATAGTGTAGATAAAAACAATAGTTTTTCAAACTCACTTTCGGAATTGTGTTACACTAACCCGTTTCAGTTGCTCCGATAATTCTCTTGTTAACAGTTGCTGGCGCCTTGTAGCTGGAGATATTTTTGCGTGTTTGTCTCTTTGTACAAGTCACTCATCCGGTGGGTTGTCTTTTCCTTGAACGTGTTCCTCTATGGGAGATATAGTGGCTTTATAATTTGTTGGCATAGTAACAAAGATAATGGTAAGCTGTGTGCCTCTACACTACATTAAAGAGTACTTTATGGTATTTTCTTTTCTCAAAAATGGATATTAAACACGGGTTTCTAGCCAATTTTACAGCAGGGAAAACAAATATAAAACTAAAACGAGGATACAAATTTAGTATAAGAACACACAGAGTGTCATGAATGTTACTCGTAAGCAGACGTAATACAGAAATACTGAATAGTTTTCAAATAAAATATTTGTCACCCTAGGTGCAAATATGTAGGAGTCTCATACAAATGGTTACTTTAGTCGTTTGTGATATGAAAAACAGTGACGAAGCTACGCTTAACAACACTTATTTTAAATGCCGTAACTTAACCAACAGCAATACAAGAGAAAGACAGTGTCCTGGTAATGACAGTATTACCTAATGACATTTGTGCTTACCTGACAAAAGAAGTAACAGAAGTTGTTTTGCAAACATTGTTATTAAACTCTGAAATTTGTAGTTTTGAAAAAAAAAAACTGTGATTTTATTAATGCTATCTATTAAGTTATATAGTTGAATGTCATGTATTTACTTACCCAGAACGTACATGATATATAGATATATATTATAAATTTCATATTTTGTTATCATTTGGATCAGTATGATAAACAAACGACTTACTTTAACTGTAAACTACAAATTAGGTAACATTATGAGGGACTTTTATTAAGTGTTTTTGCAGTGTAATTTCGTGGCGCGAACATCAGCAACAGACAGAAACTGTCAATTATATTACAGTATGAAACTTTATAACATAGAACTAACCTAGAAATGCCTTTTCTACGTCCCCAAGCCTCACCCTCGTTTTCTTCTATCAGGTTACCCTTGCACTTTTTAATATCCAGAAATAAAAATGGGTAAAAATCTATGCTGAAAATTCATGCGCGAATCAACTGTGATCAATAATTTCTTGCATTAAGAATTTGGAAAATATTAATTTGTATCTAAGTCAAGAAGCACTTAAGATAAATTACCTGATGCAGAGATGATGTGCACACTATGACCAATAGCGCCAAACTACTCACAAAACCTCACCCTCACGGATCCTAACGGTTGTTTTCCGTACTAACACCTCCATACTAGCATTTTACAGCCCTTTGTATTCTTGAAACGAAAGCACGACACCCGAGAAAATAATGCGTTATAACGGATACCTCGAAAGTGAGTTATTAAGTCATGTAGATATATCTTGATTACCCTTCCTCTGAATGTAGTCTCAAAGCTTATTGGGCACCCATCACTGGAATATGATTGGCTGTACCTTTCCATTAAAAAAATCTTTCTCAAATTACCTTGTGTTTGGATTGCTGCATTTGACTTCGTAACCTCCACAGATCATCATGAGTACATACACCCTCTACAACACGCGTAAGTCATGATCGGGATAAATGAGCGGATGAATAGTTTTAGGTCTACTTCCGGATTCTTTGATTCAAGAGTAGCTGTGTGGCCTTGACTCTTAGACAACTCGCACACGACAAGAGGTATTCAGTCATGCTGCGTTTGAACTGCACCAAGCGACGTATTTTATTTCATTACAACCTCGGTCTGGTCACACCTTCTTAAAGTGACCAGGCCAGAATATAGGACAAATAACTCGCCCTAGTAATAATTATGTGATTGCAAAAGTGCAATATGTCACTTAAGCAGCATAATAACCGAGAATCATAAATAAATCAGTAAGTCAAAGTAAAATACCTTATAATTTTTTATGGCAAATTAATAAGTTATTCCTTAAAAACCATAACGTAACCTGTTTTGTGCAAAGCTCAAGTAGTAATCAGTTTTGTTTATATAAGCAATGTAATTTTATTAGTTTTAACTCCAGCCATACGGAAGGCAGAACAAGCAGTTAGTATTTATCTAAAGGACCCGGATTTGGTTCCTGTGTAGGTTAGCCCTGAAAAGAAAAAAAACATCCATTTATTTCATTATACTCGCCTATGTCTTTACGAAACTCATGTAATTTAACCACATTAAATGATGAGTTAGGTTTTAATGCCTTGACAACACATTATTAATTTGTTTTGTCCAGTGGGGAATAAATAGATAATATGTTCCTTTAAGTTAACCGTGTAGCAGTAAACTTCTAGAAAAGTTGTTACAACGGCACAATGTTATTTATGCAGTTTTTCGTCACAAGGCAACAATATCCACATTTTTATTCATTTTTATTAGGACACCAAGTAATTCTATAGGGCATACACATGATCAATTCCCGCCAAAGAACTACGTTGATAGCTATACGTTATTCAGAATGAGTAACTTACGCTTTTTGAAACAGAATATATCTCCATGGGTTGATATTCACGTAACGAATATATTAAATATGTATTATATTTAATTATGTAGTGTTGTATCTCATTTCATTAAATTTCACAACGTCTTAGAGGAAAATAAAACTATTTAGATATGTTTGTCCATACTAGGAGAGGTAACCAGTAAGTGTAGTAAGTAATATTTTTGGTAATTCGTGCCTTTGATAAGCATATACCATAATTCGATCCTATGTGATAAAGTGAGTAAATTGATGAACATTTATTGTGGAAATATAACTAATCATTATTTTTCCAGACGTCAGCGACATATTTTCACATAGGAAATGGCTCGTAAGCAGTCTTATAGACACATTAGAAATACCATTTAAGAGTACCCCAAAATGGCTAAAAACGACTCTTTCAGAGCGCTGTATTTCGAAATATATGCGTCATATATATANATATAACTAATTAAGGGCCCTGCATTAAACCATACTACAGGTTTTTCATCAATAAAATAACAGTGTCATTGTTGAAAGTCCCATAAGTGCACGCAGCACTAGAACTCTTCACACTATTTCAGAGCCTTGCGCTTACCGATTATTGCGCACTTGATGTGCGTGGCAGTGTCGCCCTTATTTCTCCCGCATTTTTAGCCCTCAAAAGCGGAAACAGATCAGGTAGGCGGGCGAGTTAAGGGCCTTACCTGGCTGGAGCAGAAAGTACGTTGCTGGGTTTTGATATAAAACACGTGATTCTAAAACGGTTCGATATTTTGATGTGGTATCTGGACACGATAAAGCATTTAAGATTTTTTATTCCAAATACAAGTTTGAAGTTCTTATTTTTATTTTAAGGATTAATTTTTTTTGGGCGTTAAACTGAATAAAACGGGCGTGTTCACTAACATTTCAAACTGATTAATTTTCTACACAGAAACTTAAGAACAGTACGGAGACACGCATTATAATTTTATTTTTATTATCATGTTATTCGATTATGTTACTGCTTAACATCACGTTCAGGCGAGTCACCGACGGAAAGATTACACGCCAGTTGAGAGCCTTGCGCGTATAGTAGAGGTGATAAGGTAAGAAGTGCGTGAGCAAGAGTCGTCCTTAGAACTCACGCATTTGGGGGCCCCGAACGCGCAACATAGCTGCAGTATGACCAGCGGTGCTATAGGCGAGTGAGGAAGGGGGGCGTCTGCTAGGTTGACGATCCTGCGGGGCTTACCTTGACGGCTTATACATTGCTCTACCAGACACATAAACGTTTTTCACCTTGGGAATTATTTGGAGACGGCCTTTTCTCGTAGTGTAACTGGTGGCTTGAAGAACAATGTAGAAATATATGGCATCTCATCACCCACAATACGTGGGAAACATGGTGGACGTTGCCGCTGGTCGGCGGGTTTTCTCGGGATACTGCCGGTTCTCCTGCCCTTGCATTACACCACTGTTGTATCTTCATCGCAATTCACCTTCACCGGCGTTTATGACCTCGCCTTTAGGCGCTGACCATATCTCTCTACTTAGCTCATCGCCAACAAATTGATACCTCAGTGTTACAACTTAAATACGAGATTTTTCAGTAAACAGCATTTAGTGATGTATGTTTATTTAATTGGACACTGTCACTTATTAAAAGTGAGAAATTTATTTTAACTTTCATCAAAACTACATTTTGTGCGTATTTTTTACATGTGGTCATTAGTTGCTATTATGTTTGTTGGAAGTGCTTTATTTATAGAATTTGTTTTAAGATGTGGCGGTTTAGTATGGAGAAATACCCCTATTGCGCATCGTTTCATTGCTATATTTTGGGATGTGGCAATATTGCATTAATTAGTATTTACATTAATTATTCCACATAAAACATGTGAACACATGCAAAAGAAAACTGAGAATACGAATGTATGTATGATTTTCATTTTCCATTGTCCGTAGCAATCACACTATGAAGTTCGAGTAATTGAAGTATGAAATGAAACTTTTTTTTTTTTTTTAATGTTTTACTCTACGCTATTACAGCACTCTTGTTCAATATAATTTTGTGGGATCTTGGGTTTTAGATTTATATAGAAGTCCCAGTGAACACTCGGAATGACATATTCATTGCACAAGGAAATATGTTTTATCTTCTTGGAATCGAGTTTTGGAGAAGAATCACAACCTGCTCTCAGTTCAAACTGTGGAGGTATGCCCCTTTGGCAAGCTCTTACATTAACACATTTGTGTTCTGTTTCTTCAGAATTTGTTTTATAGAGAAAATTATAAGGTTCGCAATTTATAAACTAAAATACCTTTATATTGGTTCAAACGATCTTTCTTACCATCTTCGTTCCCGCTGTAGTTTCTTCCTAAGCTGTTTGCAATTGTTTTTAAATCGAACATATTAGCTATGTCCATTTCTACAACGTACTTTATAATACTTTCCATTTTCTTGGCTAATTTATTAACAGGGACACACAGAGATGGATGAATTATAGTCGTCGTCTCCCCCCTCCCCCCCAATAAACAAAAATCTCTTCATCATTCTTTCTATTGTAGTATGTACTAAGTCATTTTTATTTTGTGTGTGACCTGTAATGTGATATTTTTGTGTGATGGATTCGATGCTATTCATACACTTCATGGCACTTAGGTACAAATAAACAAATTGCTTGATTTTATTTTGGCAAACACAATCATCAGATAAATTAAAGTAAACTTATCCATTCCCGATTTCTCAATTGTTTTGACTGATTTTAGGAGACAGCTGCAAATTTCGATAGCACCTCTCTTAGCAGTTGCTTCATGCCAATAAATATAAGTTCCCTATTTATTAAAAATATCGAAAATCATATAATTGTAGCACGATAATTTGCTCTTGTAGTACAATGAGTAACATTCCCCACAAGGTCCTGGGATAACTGCTCATAAGTCAAAGAAACAAATTGAAAAATCATCGGTTTCACAGTTTGTAGTATCTCTTTTTTTCTTTACGACAGTTCTCTTTAGCTTTAATATGGTTAGCTTTTAGTGCGTTTCTTTTATACCACCTCTTCGTCTATAATTTGTGCATAAACTCCATTGATCTATTTCGGACTTATGCAATGATATATTTGATGTTTTCAAGACAGAAGAATGGGATTTTTTTGACGAATTGCTTTCCGGTTTCCAAACAAGTTAAAGATTTATTCTAACATTATATCACAATTTAAATAGTATTGGGAAGAATAGCAGTGGATGTCAACTAGAAAAATGGCTTCCGAAATGGAAGCACCGCGTACTTTGATAGAAGTGCTGAGTGGACACAAATAATGTTAGTGCCCTTGTAGACAAGAAGGGAAGTAGTAGTCAGATAATTAGTTTAAATGTTAAGTATCACTAGTGTTAGCGGATTAGTAGAAACAAAGTTGCAGGAATGAACATTTAGATACGTCAATCGAAAGAGTGAATGAAAATTTATGTGGGCAAATAGTAAATGTAGGCGAAGAAGTGAGCAAATCGTAGTAAAATTGTTTTAGTGAAAAATGTAGAGAAATGTGTCGAAATTGTGAATGTAAATGTCAAATATAAAATAGCAAAATGGTATAAACGAAAACTGATAGTCTGAAGGAATGAAGTAATGGACAGTGTCTAGAGTAAAGTGCAACGATAGTAAGTTAACTGAAGAAGGAATGGTATGACTTTCTACAGCAACAGTATGTCGGCTGGGCTATTCGTCTCGTAAATAGCGAGGTCCTTAGAGTCGGAGCAAGCTGCTCAGTGAGGCAGGGGTGGGAAGGAATCTGCCCTGGCCCTGTAGTAAGGACTCATCTCAGCATTCGACTGGAATGATTTCAGGAAACCGTTCTACATAGGCAACCCTAGAGGGGACCCAGCCGCTCCGTGGGTAGGCAATGCTTTGCCTGTGGTGGAAAATTAAAACGCGATTAATCTTCCCCCCTCCCCGGATTTGAGTTTGACCCCTACAATATGCATGCTTTTTGAACGGAATACCAATGCCAATTTTAAATGGGTGCCAATTTGTATGTCAAGTCAAAACTACTGTCTACTACCTCACAGCAGTGCTCAGAGATCCAGCACTCAAAGAGTACTCTGCGTCCTACCAAATCACATGTGCTAAGAGTATTCCACACTGGAGTGGTTTGGAGTTATACTAAGACTACACATATCCATGACATTCCCACCATGTATAATTATGGATCTGCATACAGCGACCAAGTGAGACACTGCAGGAACAATAGTGGCTTATATAATTGAAGGTGTATCTAAGAGCGCACATGGTGTTATTTTAATGCGCTTCTTCTTCGATGAAATTGCCAATACGGAGTCGCAACAAACTTTAGGTATGCCTAGCCTTACCGAATAGCATATAGGGTTTTCTGGCTTTGCAATTGGCTGTAGAGTTGGCAAGACAGATGCAGCATCCTGGCGACAGAACTCTATCAATAATGAATTCAAGGACATTGATACTGCCTTGAAAACATCGCTGCCAGAGCCAATGCCATTGAGCTTTGACATAGATCACACTGGCGCCATGGGTGTTAGAGGTGTGTACAACCTGGACACCTTAGAGTTGCTTGCCTTCAACGTCAGCAACAATAAGAATGGGGAAACAGGCATCGAGGGACAAACGAGAGCCCAATGCCTTCAGGAAACATACAAACACTGATATTGAGCGGCGAATGTTGGCGCTTGTTGGAGAGGAATTTCCACTATTCTTGCAGGTATGTTCAGTGAAACAGTTGTGAGATTCCATACTAGTGGAAGGGAGCCTGGATGATGTTTCTTGTCACAAGATCATCGACGCTGGGACGACCACATCAGTGGTTCATTCCTTGGCCTCACTTCCATCTATCGTCTAACCACAATGCAGAACAGTGTTCTTTGATCACAGTTACAGACAACACAGCAAGTAAAAGGTAAGAGTTGAGTTGAAAGGTCTTTGTCAGCACCAGTGAGGATGAAATGAGATGGAGATGGAGCAACGGCAGAATGCGAGGGTAGGGGAAACGGAAGTGCACCAAGAAAACCCACCGACCAATGGAAACGTACGCCATGTCTCCCGATGCGAAATCCGAGTGACCCGGCGGGGGATCGAACCCGGTTCGCTTTGGTGGGAGGCGAGTAGTCTGAGTATTACACCACAGCGGCCTCTGCGAGTTACGAGGAGGGCGCAACTAAAGCTTGGTAACCTTGATATAGAAAACTATATTTACATAGCAGAAATAGAGGCTTTTGTCGTTTGGGACTGGATGCATTGTATACATTATGATGAATTGGCACTTGACTAGAGTTACTACAGGCAGGTAATAATATGCTTGTATATCGACACAGAGGGATTTGCACTTTCCACTTAGCTGCCTAATCTGGTAGTTAAGGTTTTAGTCTCCTATGCTACCAGCTTCCAACGAAGCTCTCATTTAGAACCGATATAGAGAAAAACTATTCGCATGTTTGGGTCAAACTGAGCTCATATTATACGGCAGTGGCCTACTGGAAAATTTGTGTTTAGCGAGGTTTTTCTTCCCGAAATCTGACAGTTTTCTGGATAGGATGATAAACTTATCACACTGGGTTGTCCAACTTAAGAAGGCCACGATTAAGGTTTCATGCAGGCCTCGTAAATAATTCCTAATAATGCTGAGGCTTAGAAATCAGAAAATATTAAAGCTGGAAGAAGTTCTGGAAATAAAGAGAGGAAAGCTGAAGTGATGGCAGGAGAAGAATTACATAAAATATTGTTATTTCGATAAAAATTTTAACCATTCTTAATCTTATGTAGCCGTGCAGAAAATTCCTCAAATTTAAATGCTTCATTTAATAATTTATATGGTATTATATATAATAGGTATTACACCATTTAATTATGTTATCCTGTGGGACAAAAGATCAAGTTATGACCAATGTTGCATGTCAACGCATTTATACAAAATAAGTCCTGCTCATAAATCAGCCTCAAGACGACTGTCGCTAGTCTTTCACTATAAACCCGAAGGATTTAGAAAATATTGCACTATCAGTCAATTCAAGGTCATCGCCCATCGTTTTTGTTTAAAAAAGGATAAAGTTAAATATTGTGTGAGTTACCAATAGCTCAATGTAGATAAAAATAAATATATTATCCACTTTCTGGAAATTAATGCGTTTGCGTAGTCTGACAGGGGCACAATCTTTTTCGATCTTGGGCAGGAAAAGTGAGTAGTGGAAATGTGAAGTGACTCTCGGATTTCGACACAAATTGACTTTTTAATGCACAGAAAAGGAACCCAGCAGTTTCAAGTCATGGTTTTTAGGGTTATGCGTTGTCTCTGCTAACTTTCAGTGCGAAATGGACGAAGTCCTCTCCTAAGATATTTTTCAGTATAACCTAAATTATATTTATCACAGGAAAAGTATTTGAAGAACATCTTCACACTTTTGAGTTTATGTTCCAGAAAATGACTGTAGCCAATCTGAAACCAGGCTTCAAGAATTGTCACTTCTTCCAACAAAAGGTTAATTTCTTATTTCATAAAAAGTTTTCGAGCAGATAAAAACAAAAAGAGATTGGTTTCTTACAACCAACTAAGCTCAAGTGTAAAGTTTCATGGACCGTTGCACTTATTATTTTCGCTTTAAGGAAGGGTGATCTATGACTGCTAAGCTATTGCAGGAGCTGACTTAGGTTAAAAGGATGCATACAGTTTATTTTAGAAGGTTAGGGGAGTTATGATATTTATCCAATATTTGGCTTCTCATGTATTTAGAGAAAGTTGGTCCTGGACATAGGTGCTAGTAACAAAGGAGGGTTCTGTGTTATCAGATATTCAGAATGAGAAGGAAGCGACTAGTACTTCAACTAGATACCGCGAAACAACTGAAGAAATTACTGTGAATCGCAGGAAGCCTTTAGCAGTGGCGAAGGTAATTTTACATGCGGCCAGCCCAGAACATATGGCAGTAAGCTACAACACAGATCAGTTGACAGGCATACATGATTTCTCTTGGCGCTGCCCTACAATGAGTAGAGACAGACTGGAGATATATTTCTGGAAATATATTTTGTGTGGCTGTATAACACTAAAATGTAAATGTGCGATCATAAATAATTTCGGAATGTTTGGGAGACGATTTTGAAGATGATCAACGATTTGGTTTTTCGGATCGTTTGTCGGATATCTCGGACAAAGCCAAACACTGTCCACTTCTACCGAACGGCCCTTTTCGAAGGCTCCTATGCCAGTTAATATGCCTGGGACGATCAGACTTAAGGACGGGACATTGCTAGTAATTTGCAGGGCACATAGACCTTCCCATTCCCCTTCCTTAAGCCTACTGCTTATCTCCACATAGAATGCTAACGAAGTCAAATGCGGGAAGAAGAGGCGTCTGCCTGGTTTACGCACATGCGGGATTGACTTGGACGACTTGTGCAGCGCTAAAATGCTGCGGAGAAATTTTTAATTTCGATAATTATCTGGAAAAGGCCTTTTATTGGAGTCACAGGTGGTGTGAAGTTCCATTTCGAGGGAAATCGCATCACATGTAAATACCTCCCCGCTTCCCTGGGATGGTAGTGTAAATGCAGACTTCTTTGCAGAGTGTGAGTGAACAAGGAAAGCGGATTGCAAGGCGACGAGGAAACCACTTGAAGGCAAGAGTACCTACTTGTCAGCGACCACTTTGGACGGCAAAGTTCATTGCGGCATAACATCAGCTGTTGGCTTCGGGTTCCGGGCTGTTACCAGGATAATACTGGCGAGTGGAGACTTTTTTTTTCGATAAGGGTTGGGACTCTGTGAGATTTTACTATAGCAAAAACCAGAGCATTAGAAAGTTTACTGTGTGTATAAGAAGATACGATGTCACCATGAGTTTCAATTCCCGCATGCAACACAAGGGTCACCATTACTACTAGATTCAGAATATTTCTAATACCAATGTACCATATAGGCAACATAAACATAAAATTAAATATGTTATAGCAGCGTGATTAACTTATGAGGTCTACTCTCTACCTTTCCGAATCAAACCACGATCAGCTTTTATGCTCCTTGTTGTGTGTTCAGGACTTAAATATTTCGGAATCATCAGGGCTTTTTATGGATGTTTTACAGTCACGTCTGTTTGTGCTTTAGTTTATTTACTAGTGTTTAAGAATACCTAAGATGTTGTGACTGGGTTGTTCGTTAACACTGGTACTTGACGATATAAATTTAAAACTGCTGTAAATACCCTACATGATTTTAATACGAAATTTGGGATTTGTAGTTCCACAAACGTCTGGTCACTCGCATAAAAGAAAAAGAGTGCGTTATTTTGAAGAAGAGAAGAAACAGTTGTGTCACATTAACCGGCAGTTCCTTGATGTTTTTTTCCTGCCGTATATACATATAAATCGTCGATGAGCTCATAGGTTAGTTTGCTTTCGTCGAAGCATCTGCTGTTGGATACGTGCCAACCCTCTACACCAGCTGTCAGAGACAGAACAGCCCAGAACTCAGATTCATAATTAAAGTAATTCACGTACCACGGCACTGTACACAAAGATCCTCCGAGGCGCCGGCTGCTTCGCTTGGTGAGGAGGCTGAGTTGGGCGAAGGTTCACTGCCATCCTCTGGCAGCGAGCATCAGGCAGTCCGAGTCCTCTGCAATGAGAAGGCCCCAACGTCTTTACCCTTTTGAACGTAACTGTGCTACTTAAAAATTTAACTTTTTTCATTACACAGTTAACGACTATTAAACTAAAAACTTGTCGAAACGATGCAGATAATGGAAGATATTTCACTAGGTAAAAGGAGCACAGAACATAAATTAAGGCTATATAGCTTAACTGTATGTTAGAATTTTATGGAAGGTAATATAAATAAATAAATGAATAGGCATTCTTACAAAATTTGTTTTATTAACTATGAGCTGAAATATTTTATCAGTGTGAAGTATTTCTGCCGAGGTATTTCATACACCGTAAATTTTTGTATGTTATTATGGTGCGAGATATTATGCAAGATAAATCAACCACTGTTGTAAAATAGTTGCTTACAAAGTTGAAAAGAAAAAAAAACTTCATTTATGATTGCCATTTGCCGACGAGTGTTGATATATTACGAAGTTGCCTGATAGCACGGCGCGGTTCAGTTGCCGACGGATGGAGGGGGGAGTCCCGCAGGCGCTGTAGCGAGGAATTGGTGTCAGCGAGCTGCGTCCCGAGCCAAGGTCTCCGCTGCCTGACTGCGTGTGATATTGAGGAGACCTTCTGCAGCCGTCAGTCGGGGCCTTGTCGCAGCGCCTGCAGTACGCCCGCTTCACTTCTCTCTCCGGCGAGTGATTCCTGTGAGTACGCCGCTGCTTGCACTCTTGTGAAACCAGCCTCTGCCTGTCCGTGAAACTGCACATGTTCTTAACGCGATCGCCGAATTGACTACTTTCAGTGTCGTTGGCAGAGAATTAGGGAAAGTAGATGTGAACCTCCGGTGTACAGTGACATGGATCTGTTCAGAGACTGGAGTCACTCGTGAGTCGAGTGACTGTGAAATTGTTACGAACACAAACGTGGTACTATTACGCCAAGTATTTCCCCCACTGCTCGTACAAAAAACACGTATCGATTTCACTTGCTGCCAAATACCACAGGTGTGCTTAAACATTTACATAATTGAGGCGGGGGGAGGATCTCTCAATATTATGTTATGTATCCTGATTACATACCGCATTTATGCATGCATATATGCATTTAATTAAGAGCATATTATGTATACATATCTGGCTTCACTTCGCAGTTCTTGTGCAAACGTTGATTACACTTGTTTATAAAAGCAATACTAGAATATTTTAAAATTTATTGCAGAAAATACCACAATAAATTGGGTTGCCCGTGCTGGTAGCCATGGCCCACCTGCCCCCCTCCCCACTCCCTGTATAGATAAACTATATGCTAATTAAAACATTACACTTTCATTACTACGTTCATATAGGTAGATATCAATACTTGCCATAATTTCTTGCCAACTTACTTTAACCAAGTCTGTAGGTGTTTGCATTAAAATGTGCGCAGTTAATACGGGTATGGATGATTTTCATATGTTCATTTTAAAGTGCTTAACAAGTCGCGAACTGGCTATAGTTCTGTATCTTAAAGTCTCTTTAAATTTGTAATGATAAAGTCAATGACAGCTCAGATCTTTAAGAATAACAAGAGGTGTATTTTTAATATTACTGTGGTTCTAACAGCGTTTCATAGCCCACTTTACGTAACGCGGCATGGCCGCGTTACGTAAAGTAGAAAAAAAAAGTAATTTGGGGGGTGGGGGGGTGTAAACTTTTACTATGAAGATCAGTGTTCTACAAGGCTTTTTGGTGATACACTTTCACTTCCTTCGAAGTGAAGCTTTTACAAAGTTTTCAAATATTACCTATGTATAGGTGATACACAAGCGAGAAATAAATAAAAAAAAAAAATATAAAAAAAATTCGCATTTAGTTTTTACAGTAGTATATACGGTTTACGAATGTGCTTTCACTATTTAAAATAATTAAATGAAATTGCGTGTTTATTACGAGGAAACATTTCTTTCAACGTGTTTTCCAAGCTATTTTTTATCGTGTTTCCCCCTCCACACAATGAGGGTGGAGAGATTTGAGCAGCTCTTAACATCGAGGTCTTGAGAGCCGGTGAGGGTGTGTGGGATGTGAGTATGGAGCAGCATCGGAATGCAAGAGGCGGGGGAAACAGGAGATCCCCGAGTTAACCTGCCGACCGGCTGCCTCGTCCGGCACGATTCCCACATGAGGAAATCCTGGAGGAAACCGCTGGGAATCGAGCCCGGTTTGCCTAGGTGGGAGGCGAGTAGTTCGATCACTACACCACCGCGCCCCAACGAGAAATCATATCAGAAATTAAAATGTCAAAGGTGTTTCACGTGACAAGTCTTATAAATTTCAATTACCTAGCTAGTTTTTATACTGAGCAATATGAACATGATCATCGTGACTAGTGAGCAAGTAATTAAAGTTACAAGTAAGGCGTTATATATTAAGTTAACTGCTGCACCATTTAGTATGAATAAGGCTCACTTGGTTATATTAAGCACTACGAGATAACACCACAATTTGTTTGCGTGTGGAAAACCATGATGAAATTCACACACACATATTATATCAGGAGGAGAATATTCCATAGAACCAAGGGAACCATTGGTTCCCTACTAAAATATATAAAACATAAAACAAATAATTTGTGACTCGTCTTGTAAATGATGCGCGGTCACACATACTAATTCCATAAAGTTTTTCGTGCTACTTTAGTTGCACTGCACCGGATTATTTCCCTTCCGAATGTTCTTTCCCGCCTCTTCAACCCCTCTTTGATGCCTTTTTGGCTCCACAGTGACTCTTCCCTTCTGCTGTCTTGCGTAGTCAGTACCATCACCATCGGACTCACCTCCCCCTTCGTCATCGGGCTTTTCCGTGCGCAGCCTCCCCTTACCAGTCCACCTTCGGTTTTTTTTCTTGCGCACCCTTCATCGGGAATAGGGAACCAAGCCAGCCGCCCGGTTCTATTATGACCGGTGTTTTGAAAGTAGTTGCGAGTTTTTATGTAAAAGAAACAGCTAGTTTGAAAGTCACTTTAGGTAATATATTTAGCTGCCATATTGACTCGTTATGTTTAACGCCACTTCCAGTTTCTCAGCGACAAAGTGAACCAAGACGTANGACTCGTTATGTTTAACGCCACTTCCAGTTTCTCAGCGACAAAGTGAACCAAGACGTACTTCTGCGGGCGTTGTGAGCAGAGGCGATGGCCGTGACCACGGGCGGGGCGCGGGGAGAAAGATGCTGCAGCAGGAAGCCCGCTGGGGGACGAAGAGATGACAGCAGCCAGAGACACGCAGGTGAAGACGTGCGACTGCGCGTTGTTNGTAGTTGCGAGTTTTTATGTAAAAGAAACAGCTAGTTTGAAAGTCACTTTAGGTAATATATTTAGCTGCCATATTTACTCGTTATGTTTAACGCCACTTCCAGTTTCTCAGCGACAAAGTGAACCAAGACGTACTTCTGCGGGCGTTGTGAGCAGAGGCGATGGCCGTGACCACGGGCGGGGGCGCGGGGAGAAAGGTGCTGCAGCAGGAAGCCCGCTGGGGGAAGAAGAGATGACAGCAGCCAGAGACACGCAGGTGAAGACGTGCGACTGCGCGGTAGTATTGCTCAGTTCATATTTTGGTGTTAGGAGTTTTGAAGAGAAAAGTGTGAGTGAAGAGATTTGGGCGGCTCTTAACAACGAGGTCTCGAGAGCCGATAAAGGAACGCAGATTTAATTTTACGTGGTTGCCTGACCCCATACATGTGCATTGTAACGAAGGCTAAAACCAGCAGTGTGTAGTGCAGAAGGATCATTTTTACAGCTCCTACTAATGGCTTACAGGATGTAAGTACAATAAAAAATTATATTATTGGCTACGTTTAATGTCTACAACGTAGAAATGAGTGTGGATTAAAAGCGGTATTAGTGACACGAATAATTTCCATAAAGCAGCTCGCAAACACGAACTCTCACAAAATTACATAATAGAAAGTGTCGCCGATTTGATCGTTAGGGAAATTAAAGCACAACTCAGGTTGACTCCTTTTGTGGCATTAATCCTAGATAAAACAACAGATATTGCGAACAGGTAGCAGTTTTCGTCTGCATTGCTGTATGTGACAAGTGAGAGTAACGTTGAAGAAAGATTTCTCGGCTTTACTGACATCAGCAGAAGAAGCATTGGCAGATCATGATTTAAATCAAGAGAAGGGTATGCCTGCGGCGAAAAACTGGCATCGTTGTTATGGCTGGTTTTCTGACTGGGCTACAGAAAAAAAGTACGGTAGTGCTATATTCATACACTACTGCGCGCATAGACTTAATCTCGTGCTTGCGAGATATTTTTTAAAACATAAAGTGGGTTTGCCCAATTTTTTTCCCACTCTACGCAGCGTACTTATGCAGTGGCCAAACTGGTGTGGAAACGTTTTCTTAAAGTCTGCCCAACAAGATGGAATCACAACTCCCATTTAGTTTATACAGTTTTCTAAATCAAAACATCTCTAATCGGTCTTTTTAAAAACATAAGAGATAATCCTGATAAATAGGATAATGAAACAAACTTATATTAAAGCACGTGATTTCCTAGCTGCACAATAAAGATTTCTATTTCAATTATCTTTTACTTGTTTTTTTTNACTTATATTAAAGCACGTGATTTCCTAGCTGCACAATAAAGATTTCTATTTCAATTATCTTTTACTTGTTTTTTTTCTGATTTATGTTTCCATTACGGATTCATTGTTTCAGATTATTCGTGCTAAGATTTTCGACAATATCTATTGCCTCAAAAATCTGAAAGAAACGGAAACTGTTATTAAAATAATTGAGACTCATTTAATATCATTTTGTCTTTATTTAAGAATAATATTCCCAGTAAAATATAATGAAAATTGAAGAAATTGATACCGGAGATAGCTAAAGAAAGTTACATTTAGAAATAATTGACAACATTTTGATTCAGCTTGATACTAGACTCAGTACACGCGGAACTTTAATATTCTGGCTCTAATTGATCCAAATAAAAACTAATAAAATTGTAAAACATTCCCCGAGGAAGCTTTAGTATCTTTAAAATCACCTTACAGTAATCACTTTGATATGCATCGTCTTCGGAATGAACTAGTTGCAAAGTTAAATTTTNCTTATATTAAAGCACGTGATTTCCTAGCTGCACAATAAAGATTTCTATTTCAATTATCTTTTACTTGTTTTTTTTTCTGATTTATGTTTCCATTACGGATTCATTGTTTCAGATTATTCGTGCTAAGATTTTCGACAATATCTATTGCCTCAAAAATCTGAAAAAAACGTAAACTGTTATTAAAATAATTGAGACTCATTTAATATCATTTTTTCTTTATTTAAGAATAATATTCCCAGTAAAATATAATGAAAATTGAAGAAATTGATACCGGAGATAGCTAAAGAAAGTTACATTTAGAAATAATTGGCAACATTTTGATTCAGCTTGATACTAGACTCAGTACACGCGGAACTTTAATATTCTGGCTCTAATTGATCCAAATAAAAACTAATAAAATTGTAAAGCATTCCCCGAGGAAGGTTTCCAANGAGGAAGCTTTCGTATCTTTAAAATCACCTTACAGTAATCACTTTGATATGCATCGTCTTCGGAATGAACTAGTTGCAAAGTTAAATTTTACATGAGGTCAAAATAATTTTTTGAGATAATGGAATTGCTGAAACAATCTTATTTAAATGTGGACGGTTCTCCTGAATTGAACAAATTGTGTTCTTTAATAGCTACCATTCCAGGAACAAGTTCATATGTTGAAAGATTTTTTTTCCGCAATGAAAATAATCAAGACATATATAAAAAAAACTCCCAGAAACAAGACAGACTATAAAATAATGGACTTCTAACAATTGAATTAAAATTGCTACTTAATTTCAAACCAAAATCTTTTTCTATACTGATGTATTTGGCATTTTTGTTAGTAAATCGAGAAGACTCTACTTTATTTACAAGTAATAACGTCAACAAACGTAAAAGTCAATGGTGTTCCAGGACATTTTTTAAAGGAAAATTTAGTTATGAAAGACTTAAATAAGATATTGCCGAGTTTTTGACAGTGTGGGCACTTATGTTGTCATAATGACTAGTACTAATTATTAAAGTAAGCAAGTTCCTTGATATTATATTTCCTGTAACATTAGTGTACTGTGCGCATCTAATTCTAAAGTTTCTAATGCAAAAACGTTGCCGGTCGTTATTGTCAGCTGGAGTGCTTCCTTGCCCAAATGCAGTTCCCACCACTATTTGCAACTCATGCTGCCAACTGAGGAAATTCTTCTCGCCCTTGGAATAGGGATATAATCAAGCAAAGAGTAATAATAAAATTCATATTTTATAAAAAAAACCTTTTTTTGTTTTGCAAATAATATTTAAGTTGTTAATATGTATAGAGAGTATTAGAGTTAAGTTTAAGATCAGCGTAGAACTTTTAAATTCTGTAACGATGCTGTAAAACACAATACAACTATTGTTTAGCTGTCAAACTGTTCCATGCTCCCCCCCTCTTTTCATGGAAACGTCAACAGCTGTGTTTGCAGGCTACTTTTCACATAAGAATGGCACGTTAAATAAGTCGTATATGATAAGAGACACTGATTGAATCAAGAAGGTTTCACTTTGTCTGTAGTTGCAGAGTGTATCAGGGAATTCGTTATTTTACACTTGGTTTCCCTACCTTGGAATCCACTCTTTGCCACTGTATTATATACATTATATATATATATATGTATATATAGTGTACAATTTATAGTTTTTTGATCTGTGAATTAAACATTGATAAAAAAAGATGTAGGAACTTAACTGGTCAAACATAAACTGAGAACAGTAATCTTTTGTTATGACTACATAATCGTATTTGGTGATAAAGCACAAACCGTTCTTTTTCTAAATACTGAGTATAATACAATATAGTTCTGGGTTCACTACATCATAATTTGACAAAGCGAATTTCCACAAAATATTCTGTAGCTGACATATTATTTTATTATTGTGACGTTATGAAACTTTGTGGTGTTTTATTAGTTCCGTAAATATATGTCAGGGATTTTACCCTTTCCCTGAAATTCACATGATCGTCAGCAGTTGCCAGTCTTATCTTTCACCAATAGGTGTATTTGTTTTGCAAGTGACATATTTATAAACATCCAATTGGAAGCTAATAGGCACGTTGCAAACAAAATAACACAGTTACGATCAGATCTTTTCTCGAAATATGCAATAGTATCATTCAATATTGACTTTAGCTAAGAAATGACAGTATGTTGGAACGCAAGTAGAGGAATAATTAATTACCTCTGAAACTATGCAAGCGAAATAAATGCGCTTTCCTGCCTGCTACAGCTGTGAAGCTAGTCAGATCCGAATACTAGCTGGGGAGCGGATGGGGGAAAAGACACATTCTACTAACCTAACCCAAACTTTAATGCAAAATTGACAAACGACATGATGGGAATCCTCATGGACGAAGACATCCTAGCAAAGTAGGCCGTGAGGCTGAATGGACAAGAAATAAATTAGGGGAAGGAAGAAAGATTGACTTTTAAATTTATAGGCTTTCGGGACTTAGTCGAGTTTAATTAGAAGACATATTAACAAATGAGAGAGTTATTAAGCACAGTTTGTGGCAGCAACTTAGTTTCAACTAACATTTATTTTGTGTTAACTACGAACTTTGTTTATTTCAAATCGACTTGTTACGTAAAAAATGACAGTTGTTATGCCTTGTTGACCTTGGCTTCCGAGGTCATCTGCATATTTGAGACGCAACGTCCTGTTAACCATAGTTATTAAGGAGAGTCAGTTAGAAGTACCTGGTTTCAATTTGCATTATAACTATGAAACTGTCTGCTAAGAATGGCAGATATGACAGAGAATAACCAAAGTGAGTTGCAGCCGGGAATTCACCTCACATCACATGCGCGGGCACGTAGAACCAAACAGCGGTTTTTTTAAACTTGAGTTTAACAAACCGAACCCGGTTAACGTTTAATTAAAAGTGTTAGATGAATATTTTTTAATAATGAAATTATTTATTTTGCTTTCTCTTTTTTAATACAAATTTGGTAACATATTTCTAATTCTTTTACCGTTTATTGACAGACGTATGAATGAAGTGATTATGCCCAGGGCAATGGTAACTTTACATATGGTGGAAGAATACACAATGTGCATGCATAGAGATCTTAGGCAGGGCTTTCAAAAGCGCTCAGTTTACCGTTAACAACCATTTTTATTAAAGACAAACGGCATTTAAGTATTTCAGGAGATTGACAAAGCTTCTACCAGGTTAGCAAGATATCAATTCACCTTTAAGTGAATCTCAGAAAAGGATTAAAAAATTAACTGGTACTAACTTCCGTTTTAATACTCTCACTAAGTGTCGTGTGGATGTGACATGTCTCATATGACGTCTGTTGAAAGCTTTTCAAGTGTATACAATTTAATTATATATGTATAGCATATTTTTATTTTCGTGATACGGTATAAAATACTGGTACAAAAATAGTGGGGAAAAAAAAAAAAAAAAGCGTGGTATAAATTTGGTGCTTTATTTTCTTCTGCCACAGTCATGTTGCTTGCCAATAATTGCACCTCTGTATCTAGTGTTGAGTAGCCATCTTTAACTCAGACTAATACAGTGCTCTCTGTGTTACACTTGCCGTAAGCGGAAAACCACCTTTGTTGATTCGTTATTAGCACACCACTTCCAAAAGCCCTAATAGAAATTTCTTCCTTCTCTTCGATACGTATAATATACTGGCATTGCCATAGACCTAAATATTGATACAAATGTTTCTGCAAGTGGAACAGAAAGAAGCTACTATAGTCTGTTTGCTCTTACTTCCAACTTTCATGAAGTTCTGCGAAAGTTCTACTTTCGAGCTCCTCAATACATATCCTTCCACCATATGTAAAAAAATCTTTAACAAAATCCAAGAAAACCCTCTCGAGAAACTAATGCGTTGGACAGACGATCAAAAATAAAAAAAAAATATATATAGCAATAGTGCAAAATAAGTAAGACAATTTATTTATTCTGTGACAATGAAATGTGTTTCCTGAAAACGTAAATATCTCAGAAGGGAACGTTTACTTTACAAATAACGTAAAAATAATTTAATAATTTTCTAAAAAATGAAATTTTTCTTATTGGCAATTACCAACACGCCCCTTAAGGCCTTATTTCTTTGTTTTTTAATTCATATGTAGCAATGATTATATTAACATAGAGTATTTATATACAAAATATAAGTGAAAGTTACACTTAACCAGAAAAAAAGGTACATTATAATGTTTGAAACTACAAAACGCTTGTGGCATACTATTTAGTCAGAAAACAACCTGCAAACCTGTCATACATGGCATGATTTTTCAAAAGTTATACTCATTCGAAAAGTGTGAGGATACCGTGAATACACATAGTTTGCCTTTGATGTGTTTATTCAGAATTATTATGCAGGAAAGGTAAGGTTGCTTGACTGTTAGGTTGAAATTTAGCGTTTTTGTTTATATGAGTTTGGGGACGCCACGATTCACTAAGAGTGAAGTTCAATACATTTATATAAATGTTCGTTTTGGCTCTGATTTCGTCGATAGGGAAATAAATCTTATTCTCCAAGCCTCAGGGACGTTAAAAATTTTTGGATGGAAATGTAACCTACAATGTTATATCATATGGATAGTTGCTGTGGGAATTCAGACAAAGATCTTCGCAGGACAAATTAAGGTTCATTACTGTAACAACTCCGAAAGTTCAAATTTACCACCAAATGGGGTTTTCATGGGTCATAGAAACATTGTTATACAGTAATACCCCAACTTACGCTACCCCGTTTTACGCGAATTCGGAGATACACGGTTTTTCTTTCTGAGCGCCGCGCGCCTCGGCTCTCCCACCCCGCCCAGTCAGTGTTCGGTTTACGACAGGTTCGAACGTGTTTCGCGTGGAATTGTTTTACGTACGCAGTGCGTTTTATTGTTAACTCTAATTATGTCATTGAAAAGAACAAAAAATTAGTCATTTGAATCAAACAAGAAACGAAAATCACTATCTTTGGAGTGTAAACTGAATATTATCAAAGACATTGAAGCAAAAATTAAAATTTGTGTATTGGCAAAGAAATTTGACCTACCGGAATCAACAGTCTGAACAATTATAAAAGGTAAAGAAAAAGTTGTGGAAGCTGTGAAAGATTCTCAATCTTTGAATTCAAGCATCATTCGTAAACGTCATGGTATTATCGCTCAGATGTAAACATTGATAAAATTATGGTGTGATAATCAATTACGAGTGAAAAATTGTCCTGTTGATCAAAACACGGTGTGCTCTCAAGCTAAGCAGATTTTTGAGGGACTAAGAGAAGAAGCTGGGGAGGCGGCCAAAGATGAAATGTTTAAAGCTAGTAACGGCTGGTTCTGCCGATTCAAAAGTCGTTGTAATTGGCATAGTATCGCAGAGAGTGGAGAGGCGGCAAGCGCTGATAAAGAAGCTGCATCTTTCTATCCAGAAGAACTCAAGATAATCATAGAAGAAGGTGGCTACACTAGTCAAACCCTATTCAACGTAGACGAAACCGGTCCTTTTTGGAAGAAAATGCCTAAAAGAACTTTTATCGCGCGTGAAGTGAAAATCTTTCCAGGTTTTAAAGCCGTCAAAGATCGATTGACAGTGATGGTTGGTGCGAATGCAGCTGGTGATTGTAAATTGAAACCTCTCTTAGTTTATCGCTCAGAAAATCCAAGAGCCTTAAAAAATAAATCTAAAGCTGGTTTGCCCGTCATTTGGAAGTCTAATGCGAAAGCTTGGGTGACAGGTTCTCTTTTTGAAGACTGGTTTGGCCATCATTTTATTCCTGAAGTCAAACGGTATTGCCAATTAAAAGAAATCCCATTTAAAGTGATGCTAATAATTGACAATGCACCAGGTCACCCTCCTCATACTCTAATTAATTTCGACCCACGGGTGAAACTTGTATTTTTTGCCACCAAACACCACCAGCTTGCTTTAACCGATGGACCAAGGAGTCATTAAAACATTTAAAGCTTACTACATAAGACGATCGTTTGCGCATCTGCATGAAGCTATGTAACAAGGCAACGAGCTTTCTGTGAAAGACTTTTGGAAGCAATTCAATGTTTTAAATGCTGTTAGAATTGTTGGACAATCTTGGAATGAGATTTCACAAAAAACTTTGAATGGCGTCTGGAAAAAACTGTGTCCATTCTTTTTCACCACCGAAACCCAAGGGGAATCAGCGACAGATTTTGAAAAAATCGATAGTGTAATTGAAGAAGTGGTCGATATTGCCAAACAATTAAATTTAGAGGTGGATGGTGCTGACGTTCAAGAATTACTGGATTCAGGCAATCAAGAACTGACAATTGACGAGCTTATAGCAATGCGTGAGCATGAGCAAGACATTGAACAAACTGATTTGTTAGACCAAATTGAATCGGAAAATCAGACGACGATTGCAAACTTAACAGAAGGCCTCAGTTCAATTGAAAAGAGGTTACAAATTTTTAGAAAAAAAAAAAGACTCCAACGAAGAGCCAATTTCTACTACAAAACGGGGAATAAAAAATTTATTGACGTGCTACGAGGAAATTGTGCGTGAAAAGAAGAACATTTAACTCGTCAGGTGACAATGTTAGACTATATGAAGCCTTCTACGTCAAAATAACTTCGGTTTATGTTTTTTTAATCATAACAACGTAAATTGTTTTATTATCTAACATTTTATTAAACATTTTTCTTCTAAATTATTGTTTTCTTTTGACTGGTCCAAATTAAACATAATTTATATGTTTTTATATGCAAAATTGAACCCCGACTTACGCGAATTCGACTTACACGGTTATCGCTCGGTCCCACCTATTACGTAAATCCGGGGTATTACTGTATAGTTATTAAAGAAAAGAAAAAGCTTCTCGATTCAGAGACATGTTTAAATCACAAATTTACTCAGTCCAAAAAACAATAAGACTAATTTAAAACTTGAAGTAATTATACATGGAAACAACAATTAACAAGGTTGGCACGTTCCTGGCGAGGCGCAACCGCTAAATTTCTTTAATTTCACAAAAGAATTAATAAATGTTTTCTTACATTTACATGGTCGAAATATAATTTGACTACTCAGAGACAGGTATCATTATATCAGTGAGAATTTAGCATTATGAATATGCTAGCAAGAAATAAATGTTACATACACTAGTCCTTACTCCCGAATGTATAAAAAGAAGAAATTCAATTGCCACCAGTTTAAAAATGTCAGAAGTCAATAAGGTACTAAGTGAAATAACTAACTTTTAATGCTTCGGTGTCAAAGTTTCAGTAAGGAAAATGTTTAACGTTTTCGTTAAATTATGTGGAGTAAGTGACTAATTTATATTTTACTAGCTTTTAACAACAGCTTCGCTCGCTCGGTTATAGTAACAAACGTATAGGGGGAAATAAAGGTATTTGTTAGTAGACAGACACTGATCATAAACACAGAATAGAGCACAAAAGAATGTCATTTATTGGTGCTAGAATCGCTCTTTTACATAACCACTGGTCGTCATTTATATTTTTTTGTAGATCTGGGTAAACTCTAGCAATCAGTTCCGTATCACTCTGCAGGAAATTACTAAAATCCCCCGTTAGTGACACACAGCCCTCGGAATCTGTTTCTAACCACCCATCTCCAATTTTTAATAGTGTATCACCATAATGTCCTGTATCAACGTCATTGTAGAGGTGCACTCTCATAATTGTCGTCAAGCTGAATTTCTTGACATTTGCCCATAAGCTTGACGACTTGAGACAGGCTTTGATTTCATCTGCAGGTGTGCCCCTCTGAATCACCGGTAGATATTGGCGGAAGTCACCAGCAAGTAATACAACCATTCCTCCCATAATGTCTGTATTGTTTCGTTTATCCTGTAGAGTTCGGTTTAGGGCCTCTATCGCCTTTTTTGTGTGATATTGTACTTTCGTCCCACACTAACAACTTACATTGACACAGCATTGTACCCCGAGCGCTATTTTTACTAACACACTAACCATTTTTTCCTGATGGAATGACACGGGATTAAAAGGAGCCTATGCCACTTCCCGGTCCTCCAACTATCTCAATGCAAAAAATCACATCGATCCATTGCTCCGTTGCGACGTCAAAGAAGGACAAACAAACATACAAACACACTTTCGCATTTATAATATTAGTTAGGATGGACTTTGGTTTAAAAATGCTCAATCAACTGTTATATTGCTGTAATATATTTTTGATTTCAGTGAACTTACTGTACGCAATAATGATTTTCCAAATCGTAAATCAGGAAGTCTAATTACACTGAAGAGCAAAAAAAACTTGTACATCTGCCTAATATCGTGTAGGGCCCCCGCGAGCAAGCAGAAGTGCCGCAAGACGACGTGGCATGGACTTGACTAATGTCTGAAGGTATGCAGGAGGCAATTCACACCATGAATCATACAGGGCAGTCCACAAATCTATAGGAGTGCGAGGTGGTGGAGATCTCTTCTGAACAGCACGTTGCAAGGCATCCCAGATATGCTCAATAATGTTCATGCCTGGTGATTTAGGTGGCCAATGGAAGTGTCTAAAGTCAGAAGAGTGTTCCTGGAGCCACTCGGTAGCAACTCTCGACGTGTGGGGTGTCGCATTGTCCTGCTGGAATTGTCCACGTCCGTCGGAATGCACAATGGACATGAATGGGTGCTGGTGATCGGACAGGATGCTTACGTATCTGTCACCTGTCAGAGTCGTATCTAGACGTATCAGGGGTCCCATTTCACGCCAACTGCACACGTCCCATACCATGACAGAGCCTCCATCAGCTTGAATAGTCCCCTGTTGACATGTAGGGTCCATGGATTCATGAGGATGTCTCCATGCCCGTACACGTCCATCCGCCCTATACAATTGGAAACGAGACTCGTCAGACTGGACAATGTGTTTCCAGTCATCAACAGTCTAATGGTGGTGTTGGCGAGCCCAGATGAGGCGTAAAGCTTTGTGTCATGCAGTCAACAACGGTACACGGGTAGGCCTTAGGCTCCGAAAGTCCATATCAATGATGGCCCGTTAAATCGTTCGCACGCTGGCACTTGTTAATGCCCCAGCATTGAAATCTGCGCCAATTTGAGAAAGGGTTGCACGTCTGTCGCGTTTAATGATTCTCGTCAGTCGTCGTTTGGTTCGTTCTTTCACGATATTTTTCCGGCCTCAGCGATGTCGAAGATTTGACGTTTTACCGGATTCTCGATATTCACGGTACACTCGTGAAATGGTCGTACACGAAAATCTAAATTTTATCGCTACCTCGGAGATGCTATGTCCCGTCTTTCGTGGGCCGGCTATATCACCACGTTCAAACTCACTTAATTCTTTATAACCTGCCATTGTAGCAGCAGTAACCAATCTAGCAACTTTGCCAGACGCTTGTTGTCCTATATAGGCGCTGCCGACCGCATCGCGTTACTCTTATTGGTTCCATACCTCTGTTATTTTCATACGCGCGCATATACCAGTTTTTTTTGCTCTCCAGTGTATTAATGACAGAATGTATAGTACTGGAGCGTTCTAAATGTATATATCTCGACCAGCGTAATTTACACGAATTAAGCAACCATCGTAAACATACCCGTGCATCCTTCGCGGTTTTTCTGTATCCATAAATGAGAAGTATTTATACTTGCCGTAGTCATTTTCGAGTTTATAATCAACTTAAATGAGAGCGCGTGGACAAAGTTCAAGGCTATGCCTGTTCATTACGCAAGCAGATGCACGTGTATATAGCAGGCGGGATGACTTGCGCAATAAGACGTGAGTTTGCAGTGTCATGCTCTGGCGTTACAGTTTCGAAATACGACTGGCTTGTGTGACTGGTTGAGCGGTGTAATGCTGGGCTGGTGAAGTTGGCCAACTTTTGTCCGCCGATCGAGGTGGCGCAGCGGTCACGAACTGGATTCGCATTCGAAAGGAAACGGGTTGGATTCCCGGTCCTACCATCCTGATTTCGGTTTTCCATCGTTTCCCGAAATCACTCCAGGCGAATGCTGAGATTGGTCGTTAACAAAGGCCATGGTTGATTCATTCCCATCCCTTCTCCTAACACTCTTCCCAAAGCAACTTTCTCCGCCTATAATGATCTCGCTGTCGACGAGACGTTAAGCCCAACTACCTACCTAGAGACCTTTGTCTATGAACGGCAGCGACTGGAACAGCGCTCGGCAGGACCGTTATATGTTTGGAGCGAGAATGGCGGTTTTCCCCTGGCACCAGGACAAGGGGGGCTGCAACGCACTCTTATTTGTTTTTTTTTTTTTTNTTTTTTTTTTTTTTTTTTTTTCAAAAAATTTAATTTTTTATATTAACAATATTGGGCATAGTAGAGTGTAGAGATTCGTACGACAACTTAGCGGCAGGTGTGTGGTGCCACCGGAGCGACGAGCGAAGTGAAGTCCGCTAGCATCGGGAGAGTAGTGAGTGAGACTGGCCGTCTGGACTGTGGAAAAGTGGCACTTGATTCTTGAGTGGCAGACATTTGGAAAGATGTTTATGTATGATAATGGGCATTGCGATCGTATATGTATATAAGTAAGGATGAAGTAACTGCATCTAGTATAAAGACAGCGATGAAGAAACTAAGTATAACGATTGGCATAAAACATTGCGCTCACTAATGTGAATAAATGTAACTAGTTGTATTATTGTAAAAAAAATTCCTTTTTGTATTTTTTTANAACATTGCGCTCACTAATGTGAATAAATGTAACTAGTTGTATTATTGTAAAAAAAATTCCTTTTTGTATTTTTTTAACATGTTTAATAAAACAGATGATTAAATTTAGCTCTTGTATTTTTTTTTTGAGACCTCCATTCCTTACGAATTATGATACGCCTTAGGCGACTTAGAACAATGTAGTCAATAATTGTGCAGCTTGGGGGCGAAGGCGTGTTTCTCCGCGTTATCTATAGGCACGGCATTGTGCTCAGCATTAGCTACGTGTGTCNCAGCTTGGGGGCGAAGGCGTGTTTCTCCGCGTTATCTATAGGCACGGCATTGTGCTCAGCATTAGCTACGTGTGTCACAATGATAGTGAGCAGACGCAGTGTAGTTGGCAAAGCTTTGGAGTTTTGCACAAGATTACGTACAAAAATCACGAAAATAGATGTTGCGTCAAAAGATTACGTAAACGCCCTTCATAAAAATGATTCTTTCGAAGTATTCAAAAATATTACAGCAAAAATACGTAAGTAAGCGTTCGTAACCAAGGTATTTTTTAGACAAATATCTAAGTAAAATGAACAACAGAGCTCATTCTGGATTTTAGAAATCTGTTTAAAATATTTGGTGAGTTAAAAGTTAATTTCATAATGCTATTACGTGTTTTAGTAAACTATATTAATTTTCTTTGAAAAGGTAAGCAACTAATGAAACGATTTTCTGGTGTGTACTGTGTTATTTTTGTTTGTTATTGAACACAGAAATTACAAAAATTATAAAATCAATTTGGGCATCAGGCGGCAAACACGCAAATGTATCTGGCAAGGCGGTTTACCCAATAAAAAACACGCAGTAAGCTAAAAACATCAGAATTAGGCAGTAAGATAACAACAAATATTTAGTGTATAAAACAATTACCTTATTGTTTAAGTTCGACCAGTAAAGAGGTGCCTCAAAGAAGGTTGTTTTAATATTCAAACAAATCCAAATGTAAATTATTGTTTATTTAATGTTATCTTGACATTTCTTTAAAGCAGCAGGCCAATAGAAGAAAATCTGAACGATGGCTTTTACAATTCAAAATAGAAGCATATGTTATTTCTGTAAGAAATTCTCTGTTAATGGCTGAGCTTGCGGACATNGGCTTTTACAATTCAAAATAGAAGCATATGTTATTTCTGTAAGAAATTCTCTGTTAATGGCTGAGCTTGCGGACATACACTTATTCTTTTCGTTTCAAATTGTTTTAATGTGAAACTTAAGCTGCTATCATATTAATTTTACAAATTTATATTTAACCCAAGGAGGCGGAACATATTTTTATTTCTAATTGAGACGTAGAGTCTATGTTGTTAATAGTGTAAAATGCTTACATAGAAAACAAGAAGTTGCTGATATAACTAATCAGACTACTTTCCCNTCTATGTTGTTAATAGTGTAAAATGCTTACATAGAAAACAAGAAGTTGCTGATATAACTAATCAGACTACTTTCCCCTACACGGGTGCAAATAATTGATCATGAAGTCATTAAAATCTTAAAATGGTAGGTAGAACTTTACGTCTCGTTGGCAAAAATACATTATAGATGAAACCAAAAAAATATGCAACAATAATATTGCAACAATTTCAAGTACAAAAGTGCCTCTTCTGGGGCATAAATCCAGAAAAACTCGTACCATAATCTAGCGTGCAAACAACTGCATTACGGAAATAGGATTCGGAGAATGAACTCCGGATGTTATAAATTTAATGATTTTAATGATATACAAAGTCTTCATTTTAAAAATGAGTGCCTGAGCCACTTAAAACAAGCAGTAGTACATAGCCTAATGTAGCGTTACTTGTGTAAATAATCTGGTGGATTCGGCTTGTGGGTTCCCGAGATATGGCATAAAAACTTGATTTTCTTATTTGGTGATATCCTGCAGAATTGCCATAAAAGTGGTTCTGTATTCAATGCTTCTAAAAGATACTGTCAGTATACAAAGTTAGGTTGAATTTGGTTAAATACTTTAATAGCCATGAAAAACTTATCTAAATTATTTTCATATATGGAAATTATTTTGAAAATAAACTTCCGGCCCAATTAAATAATTTACGTTTGCATGGCCTTCTCTAGCAGCGCCGGTGAGCGAAATTTGATGGGAATTCGTTTAACGGTTCCGGAAATATGGCATAAATGTTCCATTTTCTAACAGGGCATTATCAACAAAATGCAGGGAAAGAGGATCTCTGTGAGTGTAATTGATGCTTCTGATAAATACTGTCAGCTCACAAAATTTGTTTTAATTTGGTTAAATAATTTATAGATATAATATACAAATATAAATTATTCACATTAGAGTCATAAAAAGGCCTGGCCCACCTGAAACATGTGCATTTGCATGACGTACCGTAGCATTACTTGCGTGTAAAATTTGGTGAGAATCAGCTGATTTGTTTCAGAAATATGTCACAAAAAAATCAATTTTTACATGTGACGATTTTCATTAATGGCGTAGAAAAAGGTTATGAATTAACACATTGATTAGAGTCATAGATACTACCAGAATATAAAGTTCGGTTGAAATTGTTTGGGATTTATAACTTAGTCAATATATTTACATGGTTCTTATTATGGACATATAAGACTACACCCTTAAGATCTATAAACATTATGGTGGACTACAAAAGTATAACTTGTCGCATTAATTTTGTGGCAATTATATAGTTGTTTCCCGAGATATAACATAAATGTTAATTTTGCATATTATACTATCTTGCAAAATTATGTAGAAATAATTAATTTTAGCTCATTGATTGTTAGCAGTCCACGCGTCAGCTCTTTGTCCCTGCACGGAATAATAATACGCACTGAAGAGCAAAAAAAAAACTGGTACACCTGCCTAATATCGTATATGGCCGCCGCGAACACGCAGAAGTGCCGCAAGATGACGTGGCATGGACTCGACCAATATCTGAAGGTATGCAGGAGGCATTGAAATCTGCGCCAATTTGAGAAAGGGTTGCACGTCTGTCACCTTTAATGATTCTCGTCAGTCGTCGTTTGCCCCGTTCGTTCACGATATTTTTTCCGGCCGCAGCGATGTCGAAGATTTGATGTTTTACCGGATTCCCGATATTCACAGTACACTCGTGAAATGGTCGTACGCGAAAATCCAAATTTTATCGCTACCTCGGAGAACCTATGTCACATCTCTCGTGCGCCGACTATAACACCACGTTCAAACTCACTTAAATCCTGATAACCTGCCATTGTAGCAGCAGTAACCGATCTAGCAACTTTTCCAGACGCGTGTTGTTTTATATAGGCGCTGCCGACCGCATCGCGTTACTCTGATTGGTTCAGTACCTCTGTTGTTTGCAACCGCACGCCTATACCAGTTTTTTTTTACTCTCCAGTGTATGGCAGCAGTAACAAAGAGCTGGTGAGCGGACTGTGAATACTGAAAGTATACACAGTTATACATTGTCCACAGTTGGTTGAGCACTTTTGAAATTAACCTTTGAAAAATGTAATTTCCTCTTCCTGGATATATTTTAACGGACACACCGATTTGTAAGCAACCAGTAAAGTTGATAACGACGGAAAGAGATTAGTTCCATGTATTGACTTTTAATTCGAAGTGTTAGGCCAAAATTAGTGAATACTAAAATTATTTATGTTGCTTTTTGTATTTTTTAGTGCTAACAAGTATAAGAATTAGCTCATGTATAAAATATTTTATTTTCTAGTAATTTCAGTTACAGTTGATTGACGCATACATAGTGTGATAAGGCTCTTGACAATGTCGATTTTACATATGGTTGAAGAATACACTTTATACATACAAGTATAACTTAATCCGAGCTTTGAAAAATGCTCAGTTTACCGTCAACAGCCCTTTAGTTTAAATTGGTTACATAGTTTCGTAGATAAAGCATACTTAGCTAAAAGGTTTATATGGCCCGCATTTTGGAAGTAAATGCCTGACTCATTTGGCATTTATCAGTTCATTTAGCCTAAAATAGTACATTTTTTTTTTAATTTGGCTGGAACCGTTTGTTTTCCGAGATAAGATATAAAATTTTATCCAGCTATGTGGTACTATCTTAAAACATGGTTCATGTGAGGCTCTGTGCAGACATATTTGGTGGATATAATTCATACTGCCAGCATATAAACTTATGTTGCAATTTCTTACAGGGTTTCGTAGATACAACATACTGAGTCATAATGTTTATCTAGCTGCGATTTTGAAAATAAATGTCTGACCCAATCGAAACATATCAGTTTACATGGCCTGATATAGTACGACTTTTTCGCTAAATATAATAGGATTCTATTGGATAATTTCTTAATTTCGTCATGCAGCACTATTTTACAAAATGGCACACAAAAGAGTGTTTGTGTAGACACATTTGAAGGTTGCAATAAATACTGATATATTACAAATTTAAATAGAAAATATTTACATGGTTTCGAAGATATAGCATAATGTAGCTGCCATTTTGAAAATTAGTGCCTGACACAGTTTGGATATATAAATTTTCATCACCTGCCATAGTATTATTTGTTTACAAAATTTAGTAGAAATCAGTTGTTTCTCTAGATATGATATTAAAAATGTATTTCTTCATATAGCACTCTCTTCCAAAATAGCAGACTAAAGAAACTGTGTGTAGACACATTTTATGGTTTAAAAATTACTTTCACCAAACAAAGTAAAATTGAAATTGATTTAATGGTTTTGTAGATTTAGCATACTAAGCTAAATTGTTTATATGGCCACCGTTTTATAAATAAGTGCCTGGCACACATAAATAATTAAAATTATTATGTGTACCGAGTTTGGTGAAATTCAGTTTAACGTTCAAGAATTTTATGAGGAAGGGGGCCACTCACACAGTCACACATATAAACGCACATACACACACAGACCGGCAAATGATCTCATAAGCGTTTTTTTTTCGCAAGGTAAGTTTAAAACAACAGAGAAATGATAAAAGAATAGTTCCCGTAATCTGATTTCGTGGCAGCAGAAATCAAACTTCTGTACCAGTTACAGGATGTTGTGTTAGCTTATTACAATCATATTTATTGTGAGAACAAAACAAAAATAGCACAAATTGGTATATTTCGTAATAGGGTTGAGTGATCTGTGCTGTAGGCAGTAAGCGCATAGCAGTAGATACGATCATACAACATAGAGTTATGTTGCAGATACTATCTACGTGAACAATATTTGTAAGGTACCAACAACCAATGTGCTAGCCACCCCTATGTTTACAGTATAGATGGGTTATGGTTTCAGAAATGTCCCAACAAGCATATTTCGCTAGTGTAACGTGAGAAGACAGATGGAAGCGGCTCTCGCTCTGCCACCTGTAATAGTTCACAGCAACAGCGCTCACTGTGGCATGCTAGTGGGCAATGCGGCCGGTCTCAATGTTATAGCATCAGCCCCACTGGCCCGTTGAAGCAGGGAGCTTTTTATCCTTACAAGCGACCACAATCTACAAGTGAGTTATCTCCCTCATAACAGTACTCTCACGATAACGATGGTATTTATAAATCCGGGCTCCATTCCTAAAAATGCCCGCTGTCATTCACAAGTGTCAGGTTATGAAAATATATTACTCCCATTTATTTCCCATATTGTCCTTCAAATATTTATATGTGTAACTGGCACGACTGATCTAAAGAAATTACTGATATAACAAATGAACGTACTTTCCCCTACATGGGTGCAAATAATTTTTTATAATGTCCTTAATAGATGGCAGGACTTGACGTCTCGATGACAGCAATATCATTAGAGACGTGACCAGAAGGTACACACACACACACACACACACACAGATGGGTTACCCGGGACACGAATTCAGAAAACCTCATACGATAAGCTAGCATGCAACGAACTGCATTACGGAAGTAGAGGATTCCGAGCATCAAATTTCGATGTAAACAGTCTAATGCTTTTGTAGATAGGGTTTACTTGCCCCAAATATTTACTGGGCCATCATTTAAAAATAAGTGCCAGCCACTGTAATCGGTAGGCCATACCGTAGTGCTACTTGTGTAAAGAAATTAGTGGACTCGGTTGATTGGCTCCCGAGATGTGGCATAATAGCTTTATTTTCTGACTTAGTGCTCTCATACAAAAGTGCCTAAAAAGAGGATCTCTATACGATGCTTCTAATAGATACTTTCCGTAAGCAACGTTTGGAATAACTTTGTTTAGTTGTTTAATAGATATGACAAACTTATATAAACTATTTCTTTCGCCAACATTATGAAACAGTGACTGACATCACTGAAATTATATAATTTGCATGGCCTTTTGTAACTCTACTAGTAAGCGAAATTTGGTGAAAACTAATTGAATATTTTCAGAAATATGACAAACGATTTATTTTCACTATTTTTCAAAAGGCTGGCAAAATATTATCTCTGTGTGCATAATTGATGCTTCAAATTAATACTGTTGGCACACAACATTTGGTTTAATTTAGTTGATTTGTTTAATAGATGTAACATACTAATCTGAGTAATTTATTAATTCAATTTTAAAAATACAAAAAAAAAAAAACTTTCCCTACATAGAACATTTTAGTTTACATGCCCTACCGCAGCACTACCTGAGTGCAACATTTGGTGGGAATGGCTTGATTTGTCCTCGAAATATAACATTAAAACTTCAATGCTGTTATTTTGAAAATACGCGAGTGTTTACCCCTTTAATCATATTAATTTTAATTAGTCGTGAAAATTTGGTCGGCATTATATAATTGTTACACAAAATAGGAAATAAAAGCATCATTTTGCATGTGGTGCTATTTTCCATAATGGTGGAGAAAAGAGTTTATGTATTAACTCATTTGATGCTTGCATAGATATTTCGAGTATACAAAGTTAAGTTATTATTGGTTACATAGATTCATAAATATAGCATACTAAGCTAAAATGTTTATATAGCCGCCATTCTGAAAATAAGTGTCTTGCCCACTTAAAAAATATAAATCATTATGGATTATCTTAGCACAACTTGTTCGCCACATTTGGAAGGTATTAGTTAACTGTTTCCCGTGATATGATATAAAAACTTTATTTTTTCACGTAGAGCTATCTTACAAAATGGAGGAATAATGAGGCTCTGTATAAACACATTTTTAGGGTCAGCAGAAAAAAGAACATAAGTCAAAAATTTGTATTGTTTTATTCAACAATAAGTCAGGTACACAGTCGAACATACGCCGTGCAAAAGCACATATGTTGTTTATCGTTTTGAGTTCCTAGATACACATTGTAGTTATTGATATCAGCAAAAGTAAAGTTAAATTGTCGTGGGAAAACATATTAACCAGTCTCTAGTAACATTAGCCTAAGTATTTTGACATGTGTTCTTTCTCGCTGACCCTAGATTTGATGATTGCAATAGATATTATGAGCATACCAAGTTAAACTGAAATTTGTTCATAGTTTCGTAGATATTGCATACTAAGCGAAAATATTTTTATGGCTGCCATTATGAAAATGCATGTTTGATCCACTAAAAACATATCAGTTTACGCGGTCTGCCATAGTGATACTTGTTTGCCAAATTTGGTAGGGATCTGTTGGTTTTTTTTCAGACATGTGACATAAACATTTAATTTTGTGTAGACACATTTTATAGTTGTAATATATAATGCTAGCATAAAAAGTTAAGATGGAATTGATTACATAATGTCGACGATATAGTATACTAAAACTAAAATGGTCCTATAACATCCATTTAAAAAAATTAGTTTTTGACCCACTTAAAGCACATATATTTTTATGGCCTACGATAGTACTAAATTAGGATTAAATGTATTATTACTATACCTATTAGTATAAATGGTAATATTAAATGGATAGTCAAAAATCGGTTTAATGTTGCGTTGTCTACAGCAAAACCACCGCATATTCATTGTACTAAATCAATACCTAAGTATGGTATTGCTGATAATATTTTTATAATTACTGTTGCTCCTCAGAATGATATTTGCCCACAGGGTAATACATATCCTATAAAAGCTGTTATTATTACTAATAGTAATATAATAACACCTGTTGATCATGTTTGAATGAATTTATATGATCCATAATATAAACCTCGTCCTACATGCAAATAATAATTCTGTGCAGGATAACAGGGGGCAGCTTTTTAATGACGAATTCCTAAGCTGTCTGTCATCTTTATCATTTCTCGACTAACCAGCTCTGAGTCGTTGTCGGTTTAAAAAATTTTCACATTGTTTCCTGTGTCATTTTTTGCTAATTGCAAGAACACTTTCGCCTTTTCCACTGTCTCTGATTTGTGCTTCAATAAGTAAATACATCTTTATTGACTAAAGTCATCAACCATCAACATAAAAAAACCTTTCACCTCCTAAAGATAGGATCTCCATTGACCCACAAATGTCTGCATAGATAACCTCACAAGGTGTCATTGTCTTGGATTTTGCTGGGTGGGCAAGGTTATCTCTGGAGCTTATATTTTATGCATCGTTCACAAAACAATTCTATAGGGCTTGGCACTGTTATTTAGTGTTCTTTAAGAACAGATTTCACGTGTTATACATTTTGGTGTGCCATCACCGCTGAGTCCAACATATGCCTGAACTTCATTTTGTACAGTTTTCCCTCTAACAGTCCAATGGTTCGATCTTCATTCTCTTTAGTGAACTCGCATCGTTCTTCGACCCGTGTAATATCGTATCCGCTTCTCAAGACTACGCCAACTGAAAACTGTTTAAACTTTAGATCTGAAACAAACAATACATATTTTATTTCTGACTGCAACTAACAACTCCCAGTAATGCTTCCACTTCAACTGTTCCAATTGCAACAGCTGTTAACCTGGATCCATTACCTATCACAATTCCTTTTTTTCTCCCCAGTAATTTTACTTAGAAAAAAGATCTCTCAGGGAACACATCTGCTCTGAATCCCCACTATCGACGTACCAGTCTCCAGATTGCATTCCTTCACCACACATGGCTGCACTTATAAATGCATTGACGTCGCTGCCACTATTTTGGGGACTTCTGTTATCTTGTTTCCCGCCACCTCTTACCATCCTTACCCTGTAATCTTTCATGAAGTGACCTGGATTCTTGCAGTAAAAACATGTTAATTTGCCTTTCCCATTTCATACAGCTTCTTTGTTTTTCCAGCAGTTCACCTTCAAGGGCCCTAGTTTGCCGCAACAAAACATTTAGTGGAATCTGACTGAACCTGCCTGTTTGACATTAGATTTCCTTCCACATTAGGTTTTTCCGATATCCATTCCTCCTCAATCAACAAGGTTAGTTCTGTAAGCCTCTGCTCCTGAACCGGAACAAATTACCATGCGGAAACGAAATGTATATATATATATTCCTGGCAACGAAACAATAAATTTTGTTATTAGCCTTTGCTCTGACAATCTTTCTCCGCGTTGTTTCAATTGGCCTGCTAATTCTTGCAATTAAAAAAAAAAAGTTATGCCCTAACCCTCATATTTCAAATTTAAGATTTTTTTTTTTTTGTAATTGATGCATACTCACCTCCAACTTATGCTTATAGATTAGCAACTTATCCCACATTTATTTTGCTGACTCGCAATTCGTGTGATTATTACTTTCTGTGCTTTGTTGTCATGGCTATTCCACAAATTCAATATTTTATCAAATTCACTTTCGGAAATACCGCCTGCTTTGCATGGTTTCACCTCTTCACCCACCACAATATATAAATTCTTAGACTCGAGAATTGTAACAAACCGAAACTACCATACGCTCAAATTATTTTCATTTACTAATTTTTGGAACAAACATAAATTTTCTGGTTCCATAATGAAGAAGTTCAGAAATAGTGGCAATCACGCTTCAGTAAACCACTTGTAATATATTTTTTTCTAATTCACGTTTAACTCTTTCCTTTAGACACCTCAGACACTTACAGTGGACTTTTAATCACACTTATCATTCGGTTACTTGTTCAATAACGCGAATCCCGAGATTGGGCCATAACCTGTTAAATTAAATCTTAAATTAAACAGTTATAATGCTGTATAAACTCTCAGCATACATTTCATTAACTCGCCATGTTTTGTTTAAAACTATCGTTTGTTATTATTTTATCAGTCTGCATATACGGAATTTTATTGACTTCAACATAAACTTTATTTTATAACTAGTTGTATTATTCGCCAAAAAACAATTAGAGATCAAAAAATTATTTATGTCGTCAATTTTGCCAACTTCGAAGTCGTAATGGCCCCGCCATCACATTTGAATACAAATTTAATACATATTTTAACAATAAATCGCTTATTAATTTTGGATTACGAATTAAGAAACCGTTGTTTAAAAAATGCCAAACTCGACCCATATAAGAGCGCTGAGCAACTTAACAATGCGGAGAAAATAATCAAGTTCAGAAAAAAATAAACGACATTCTCCGCCTGGAGTTTTTTTCTTCGTGGAAGAAAAAAATTCGTCAATAGACTATAGTCTATTCGCGGTTTCTTAGCACTTTTTTATTTGAATCAAACCTTAGAAAAATCACTCCATGAATGATGTGTTTAGTTGCTTCCTAAATATGTCATACCACGCGCGTTTTATGCTTGTGTTAACATAAAAGCACCTTACTTTTGGTTAAATTGAACTGACGCTTACATTTTATCTGTAAATTTAAATATTTGATGTATAATTAATGTGAACAAAAATAGAGAGAATATAGGTGTGTTGGTAATACCTAGAAATAAATAGTTCTTATGTGAAATATTATTACACTAAGTGCGCATGGATGCGGTGCGTTGTCCTTCTAGTGTGATTATTTTCTGGCTTCGGTTAAGCTTTTTTGCATCATTCGGAGGAATATTCTGAAAGTAGAATTTAGCACTGCTTCAGAAAAGTTGGAAGTAACCGTGAATTGACCTTAAAGCATTCGAACCGTATTTTTTGTTTATCAGACTTCAAAAATAGAATACATAGATTTGTAAAAAGTCAACAATGAAATGTATTTTCACCACTTGCTACGTGTAAATGTTAACATTAAGAAAAAAACAGATGTATTTTAAAAATAGCGTATCATACCTCAATTTAATAACATTTTACGTATAGACCTAAACAATTTCTTACAAGTCGTTGTCAATGGAGAACCGTTCTCATTCCTTTAATTGCATATTGACAACGNAAACAATTTCTTACAAGTCGTTGTCAATGGAGAACCGTTCTCATTCCTTTAATTGCATATTGACAACGTAAAAAACATAGAGATAATCTACAAGTAAAAATTCATTTAATCAAAATAGGAATTTTAAAATTTTAATGACATTATTAAATGTGCTATGTATATGATTTGTTTAAACACAGGCAGACATGTTAAATCTGATGTGATTTTTCAAAAATTGTTTTGAAAAGTTTGAAGTAGGTAACTGTGAATGGAATATCATGAGGTGTTTTACATTGTGTTTACCCTGCTTGTAGAAATACTGCTATTTCTATATTAATTAATGTATATAAATTTTAATATACTAGAAAAATTAGAGAGAGAAATATACGTCTACAATTCTTAACACATTAAATATTTTACCTATGTTGAAAATATTTTTTTCATTCTGACAAATTTGATTTTCAGAATAAAAAGTAGATTTTATACATTATTTGTCAACGTAATGCAAAGAGTGAATATTGTGTATGGCTCTGCAGTACTCTCTGCATATTTATATGTTGAATGAAAATAAAATTGTAAAAATTAACTTCTTTAATATTTTAGAAAAATTATCGATTTAAAATATTGCTATGGACATAGTGAATAAAAGAGACAGTTTCGTAGGGTTCCGCAATACTCTGTGCAATTTCACCTTGAATTAGGGAAATAATTTTTGAAGTCGTACGATTTTAGTTTTCANGGGTTCCGCAATACTCTGTGCAATTTCACCTTGAATTAGGGAAATAATTTTTGAAGTCGTACGATTTTAGTTTTCAAAAAAATATATTGCTTTATGAATAATAAACTTAACAATAAAATGAGATACAATTTTGTATGACTATATGGTACTGTTCATATAACAACATTCATTATAAAAAATTTTAAGNCAATAAAATGAGATACAATTTTGTATGACTATATGGTACTGTTCATATAACAACATTCATTATAAAAAATTTTAAGAATAATTTTTTAATTCGGGTGAGATTGTATTTTTAAATAATATCGATTTAGAAAATTGAAAATGCTAATTTAGCGTTAGGTCTAGACCGCATACGTTTTAAATATACACACTCTGTTGGATGGAAAATTTCCTTTAAAGTCTGTAAAAATTATTGAGTTTTGACTTGGCGTTCTGTATGTGTAAAAAAACAAGTGTTGAGAAACTAGTCTGTAGGTGTAGGACACCAAACATGAACACTACATTTCTCAACATGACACACGTCCAGTGCCCAACTCAGTCCATAGTTTCACTTCCTAGTATAATGTTATCCTCGGAATCACCAGGGCGCCGCGGTGGCTCAGCGGCCAGAACGCTCGCTTCCTACCAAAGTCAAGTGATTCCCGATGGAGTAGCTCCCGGATTTTCGTACGTGGGAATTGTGCCAGATGGACGGTTTTCGCGGGGATTTCCTTCGCCTTTGAATTCCGGCGCTGCTTCGTGCTCACTTTGTTTCTCACAATCATAGGCTCTCAATACCGCGATTATAAGAGCTCTCGCTCTCGAAATCACAATTTTTATAATATTTACTTTGATCCAGTTTGTTTGCAGCATGCGACAACTGATAGAAAATTTGCCGACAGAAGAAAATTTTAGTATTAATACAGATGCAACGAAAGAGAATGAGCTTGGGGTATTGAGACGATTAAAGAGCATTCGCATCGTAGGAGGTTACAGAGTATTAGAAAGATGTTTTACATTTTCTGGAATTTGACTGGCATCGTTACGTAGTAACTTAGAAGAAATAACTTATTGTATCTTCATGCAGTCACAGTTAAATACACCACACGAGAGGTGTGCGTTGGACTAAGCGTGTCATGTCGTGAGTCACCATCACATTTCAATATATTAGCAAGATACTATCGGCTTAAAAGGTTCACACACAAGTGGATAGGACAGGCTTAACCAAAAGTTTGGACTAAATACTCACCTAATCTCAACAATGTGTACTTTTTGTGGGAATATTACAAAACACCATCTGCTACAAATGTTACAAAGCTTCCCCAGTATGCGAAAAAATTGTATCAGCTTATTTGTTGTGTACTTAAGGTGTTTTGACGTCTCAGATAACACTGGCCGACAAAAAAAAATGTTTTTTTCACAAGAACCAAATTAAGTGAATATAAGTGTTTTCTTCATGCCGAGTTCAAATATGCTTTCAGATTTTTTTTCCATCACGCAGGATTTGTTTGTGGCTGACGTTCGAAATTTGGTAGAATTAGTACTTACGTAACACTTAATGGTAGNTCCATCACGCAGGATTTGTTTGTGGCTGACGTTCGAAATTTGGTAGAATTAGTACTTACGTAACACTTAATGGTAGGTATACACCTCATTTGGAGTTATGTCAGAAGTCGCATGTGATGATTTTCGGTCTGATTTTGCTTTTAGAATATCTCTCTTCAGGGTCCAGCAATAGTCCGCCAGCATACTGGGACTTCCTTTGCCTTGGTAACTCTTTTCCACTGTAGAAATCTGATGATAAAAATGCTTACCACGTTACCATTTTTCTGGGAAGAAGTCTATGTGGCAGCCTCAGAAGTGAGGTTTTAAAGACATGTCGTATCCCATAGCGTGGTGTAATTCCAGATCACTCACTATTTTCATTACAGTTTTGTGCTACATGGTTTCGAAGAAAACCACAACAAATATTTTTGAATGATATCCAGGCTGCATTTTCCAGTGGTTTTAACGGTTTCTCAAAAAGTTCATAATTGATAACTGAACTTATCTGTGGCCTTATAAAAATACCTTCCTTCAGTTTTGCGCACTAAGCTTGGGAAATTTCTCTTTCAAATACGTAAATGTAGCACAAGTTTTTTCAAGTGCTTTTACAAATTTTTTCATTATGTCCCAGTTTCATATGCAGGAGAGGTAAATACACTTTTTCAGGTTTCATTAACGGGATATGTGTCACATATTATGGCCTGAAAAAGTGATTCACGTTTAGGTGATTGTTTCTTAATGTAGTGAGACCTCCTATCCCCGCAGTCTCATTTAAATAAGAAACAGTAGAATTTAGTGTATCCAATTTGCCAACCAGAATTAAAGCAATGACCTATAAATCTCCACAGATATTCCAGGTGTAATTTGTATACTCAGTTTTGCCTAACTGTATTTAATTGTATTCTCATATGTTCATACGTCTCTTTCGTATCAGTAGCATTCTCCAGAGCTATTGATGGAAATTCATTGCCCCATTGTGTAGAAGTACAGCCTCCACACTAACTTTCGAAGTCTCTTTGAACAATCGCTGCTCATCTGTATGGTGTTGATATCCAAGAGCCTCTATTACTTAACAAACATTATTACAACAATAAAACCTTTCTCTTTACAGAAGTAGTCTTTCAAATCAGTATCGCGACTACGATTAATGCATATCCTGTATCCTTATGAAGTAGATTCCAAACTTTGAGCCTGGAAATTAAAATTTCAGTTAGTTATTTAGAGTTGAGTTCAGAGATTTGGGACGCTCTTAACAACGAGGTCTTGAGAACCGATAAGAGAGAAATGGGGTGAGAATGGAGCCCCACCNAGAGATTTGGGACGCTCTTAACAACGAGGTCTTGAGAACCGATAAGAGAGAAATGGGGTGAGAATGGAGCCCCACCGGAATGCAAGGGCGAAGGAAACGGAAGATCCCCGAGAAAACCCGCTGACCAGCGGCATCGTCCGGCACGATTCCTACTTCCGTAAATCCGGGAGTGATCCGGCTGGGGAGTGAACCCGGTTCACTTTGGTGGGAAAAGAGCAGTCTAACCGCTCAGTCACCGCGACCGCCATTTTACTAGACAACTTTAAATCCTGATTAAGATAATTCATATCTCCTCGTGTTAAAAAATGAGGCTATTAAGAACAACTGGCTTTGTATGTAGGATAACTTCCCTCGTCTCTTCTTTCTTCAGTATCAGTTGGGTCGGAGTTATCACTAAAGGCCACGGAATATGGAAAGTTTGGCACACGATACTCTGCACTATGTAATACAGACCTCATTGCAGATGACTAATTGAGATAATTAACTGTAANAAGTTTGGCACACGATACTCTGCACTATGTAATACAGACCTCATTGCAGATGACTAATTGAGATAATTAACTGTAAATTTTGTATGCGATTTCTCGTACGTTAGTTAAACATAAATAGCAACCAGTTACATGGCCCTACTGTTCTCCCCAAATTATAGAAATTGCAAATACCAGATAATGTATTCCATTTTTTTTTTTCCATCCAGTGATAAGTTTATGATACGAAGCATATATTTTGGACCTAGTCTATGTCTAAATCGCCAAATTTACACCCAAAATAAAGTTCATAACAATTTTTACAAGTGGCGTGAAATTGCGTCTCGGTGACTTGAAGGTTAGTTCACTGCATACGTTGCAAAAACAGTTTGGATGATTTAAACACTTTCGTAACATGTTGAGTATCCTTAAAAAAAAAAAAAAAAAAAAAAAANTCTTTCTTCAGTATCAGTTGGGTCGGAGTTATCACTAAAGGCCACGGAATATGGAAAGTTTGGCACACGATACTCTGCACTATGTAATACAGACCTCATTGCAGATGACTAATTGAGATAATTAACTGTTATTTTTGTATGCGATTTCTCGTACGTTAGTTAAACATAAATAGCAACCAGTTACATGGCCCTACTGTTCTCCCCAAATTATAGAAATTGCAAATACCAGATAATGTATTCCATTTTTTTTTTCCATCCAGTGATAAGTTCATGATACGAAGCATATATTTTGGACCTAGTCTATGTCTAAATCGCCAAATTTACACCCAAAATAAAGTTCATAACAATTTTTACAAGTGGCGTGAAATTGCGTCTCGGTGACTTGAAGGTTAGTTCACTGCATACGTTGCAAAAACAGTTTGGATGATTTAAACACTTTCGTAACATGTTGAGTATCCTTTAAAAAAAAAAAAAAAAAAAAAAGGAACAATATGCACCAAAAAACACTGGTTTTCCACAACATCAATACTGGTCAGCTAACCATAGAAATACATTACAAACACACAACATGTCTGAACCATCAATAAGTTTGCACAGTGTAGCCAACCCATAATGAATAAATTTCCCACGTTTGACAAAAAATTCTTACTTTTTATCACTTAAAAAATAATATCAAAGAAAGCTTTATCTATAAAAAAAAGTCAAACAACAAACCCTTTGATCACGAGCTTCCTTTGATGTAAAAAACTGATTTATATTCGTGGCAAAATTTGGTGTAGAGCTTATGTCTGTAGTCAAACATGTGTGCTAACATCTCAAAATAAAGCGGTTTCGGTAACTTAGCCAGCAGTACCAAATTTGACAGTAAGAAATTTTTATATGTTTTTCCAATCATATATATTTGTTGTATGACCGGGAAAAGTTGTGCAACTTTTTTTATGAACTTTTATATTCCTGCTAAATATTTTTCTCTAAGCAAATACATTTCAATAAAATATTATAAATCCATCGATAGTTTTTTTTATAGTTGTACTAGATATACTGAAGTATGTAGTAAATTTTATTATGTCCCAAATTCTTAAAAATAATCATAAATCGTAAATTATTCATTAAAAAAATATTCTAGTACCGAAGTGCAAGTATTAAATATAATCACTCTCGTAAAAATATATCAACCACTCCAATCAATATTATAGGCAAGTAGTTGCCTAACAGATATGTCCAGGTGACCTTAATTTTGGTTGGTACTGTATATTATACAAACGTGACTGTCAAAAAAAATCTACGCTTGATGGCACAATTCTGATTACACATTTTTAATTCAGGATAAAAATTGGACTAGAGTCAGTTTTCGGTTTTCTTGTTTAAAAACATCATGTTGAGTGTAATCAGTGATGCAGATGTATATTCAGGTGCAAGGTGGGCATTTTAGACAACTTTGGAATAATGAAACGTTACTGCTGGTACACATGTAGTATTGAAACTAAATAAACACAACAATGTTACTTTGAGTTAACATTTTCATTAAAACCTTGAAAAGCGTGAATTTCGGTAACAATCGAACAAAGTACCTACATACTTCCATGCGGAGTTTTTGGTTAAGTTTCCACTCCCCACCAATTCTAACACAAGTAATTTGATAATTTACATTTTACATGTTTTCGTGCATATAGCCCTTGAAAAACGGACGTATTTCATATGTTTATGCTTTATTTGTTTTGTGTTCTTTGAATAATTCTAGCAATAGGGACAAGTAAATGAAAAATCATTATTCTGGACATACCCCACTGCAAAACTATGTAGTTACAACATACCAGCTTATGAATGGTTTTCTTAGACATCTTGGCCTGTTTTCGCAATGTTTTAATATCATCGTCTGACTTTCTGTGAAGTCACTTACAATAAAATTTTTCACCTTATTGTATTTATCTTAGATAACGTCCAAGATAATCAGGTATCAGTATCAACATAGTAAAACAATTATTTTTCTAGTAGAAAATTTTTTATTTGTTTAAAACCTTTACCTTGAGAAAAGTCTGATATTGTCGTAATACCAAACATGTGTAGGTATCCAGCACATATATAAATAACTTTAATAACGCTAAGGAGTGAGATAGGCCTATGAGTTCCTTAGAGGTGTTGTCATTTAATGATTATTATTTAATTTAATTTAGATACTAAGGTTTTTTTTAAAGCAGTTATATATCCAAACACTGATGCGTATTGTGCCTGATAAAACTAAGATTTAAACCTCAAATACATTATATTATGCCATAGTTTTTAATATTTTATTTTTTTATTTGTTTCAGACATTCCGAATGGACTCAACCGAATCTTCCGAAAACACCCAGAGACCATCATGGCTAACTGACGAGTACATGGCTGAAGTCCTTCGTAAAGGCGAGGATGATTCACAGATAAGAGTAAACAATGTCGACATTACCTTATCTTTAGGGAAAGGTGAAAATTACGCTAGCATCGTTCAGAAGCTCAACGTCACATACACTGATGGCAAAGACCATAAAAAAAAGAATACCTATATTATGAAATCAATGCCCCAGAACCCATTGATGCAACGTTTCTTGATAGAGGCCAAGTTATTTGACAAAGAACTTTATGCCTACAAAAAACTCATTCCAGCTATGGCAAGTCTAACTGAGGTGCCACAGATTTCAGCAAAATTCTACCCAACAGATCGTGAAGATATTGTTATTCTTGAGGACATGACTCCGAAAGGTTTCAAAATGGCCGATCGCAAGAAGAGAATGGACCTGGCTCACAGCTTCTTGGCCCTGAAAGCTCTGGCTCGATTCCATGGACTGTCTTTTGCAGTTGTTGAGAGAGATCCTTCCATTATTGATCACTTTCCGGAATCTATGTACTCAAACAGGTAAAAGATATTAGTTATTTGATATGTTTAAATCAGAGTGTTTTAGAACAAATGCTGTAATATTTGTTTTTGATTTCTGTCAACAGGATGAATGAAATGAATTCTCGTTTCATCCCAAAGATGTACGATTCACTGGCATCTGTTGTTGAAACATGGTCGGGATTCGAAAGATTTTCGGAGAAAATACGCTGTCGCGTGGATGGTATTTTGGATCAAATGGAAAAAACAGTAATTCCAAATATTAGTGCTTTTAATGTGCTTAACCATGGCGATTTTTGGGTAAACAATATGCTATTTAGGTATAACGACACACAAGAACCTGAAGAGGTATGTTTGATTGATCTTCAAGTTATCAGATATGGTTCACCAGCTTTAGATCTTCAGTACTTCTTTGCCACCAGCTTGGCAGATAATGTTAGAGAAGAATATGAGGACATTCTACTGGAACAGTATCATAAAGCATTGTCAGATACATTGAGATCCGTAGCCCTGAAGCCCATTACATATTCCTTAGAAGATCTAAGGCATGACTTCCAAGAAAAAGCAGAATTTGGATTTAATGTGGGCTGTTTCGTTATTGGTGCAGTGGTAGCGGATTCCAGTGAAGCTATTGACCTGGATAATCTGACTGAAGAGTCTCTAGAAGATGGTTCCGCAAACCCAATGGAGAAAGTGTTCCTTGGTAAGAGGTTTAAGGAAGCCTTGCAGAAGCTTTTACTTTACTACGAGCATAAGGGAGTTATTTAAAACTACGAAAAAATGTTGTAATGTTTTACTGAGTACCTATACTTACAGATATCTATGTTATTTAAGTTTATTGTGTTAAAGTAACAATTATGTTGTCAGATCAGTAACCTCATTTGAGAATCATCACACATCATAAAAATTAATTACCTTTATTTTCAATATTATAATCAAATACAAGAACTATTTTTTTAAAATTATTTTGCTTTGCTTCATGATTCTGTTCGAACACATAAATTATAAATTACTTGTAATTTATTTTAACCACCTCAATAGAAGATCTACACTCTTGACTTGAAGAAAACCAAATATGATCTGCAAAATAACGAAAATACTAAAAAGCTTCCCTGAAAACGAAGGGTGGCTTCATAGTCATTGGAGGGTAGAACTTTACTAAATCAGGGGTGATTTCCGTTGATTCGTGCTAAACCCACTACTTCGAGATACTTGTTCTCCTTTCAAACGACTAATGTATAAGTCATTAGCAACTTATTCACTGACTCTTTAAGTGGCTAGTGTGTCACTGACTGATGCCACTTATTCGAGTTTAGGGCGTCTTTTCTTGCAACGGAGTAAGAACACACACGCGCACATGTATTTGTTTATATATATGCATATGTACACGTATTATAAATTATTTTAAATCACTTATTGTGTGCTATGGCATAATGTCACTTATGAGAGGCGAATAATTAATTTAAAATATTCAAGGAAACTTATGCATTTATAGTGTGGCTAACAGTAAAAATCGTACCCTAAGTATCGTGTTTTAAATCATAAATATTTACAATGCCACCAACGAACATGTTGTAATATATTACTTCGCCCCATCGCTGTACACAGCAACAGCAATAACTGAAGGTATCAATACGGGACACCAAACACGTGTGTACATGTGTGTGCTGTATTGTATGTACATACACACATAGCTACAATGTGAGGAGTTATGGATAGCCTAAATGACAAAATAAACGTTTAAACTTGAAAAAGGAAGCAAGCTAGCATGTTCACTGCAATACAAATTATTTAATTACCTTTTTAAGTACAATATTAACAACTCTGTCAGATTTATTTAATTACCCTGCAGATAATTTTGAAATGTTTTCCAAAACTCATATCTTTCTAAAACTTAATTTCTAATAATATTAAATTATATAGGCTGATGATATTTCAGTTAAAAGGGGAAAATAATATTATTGCTCACCTTTATTTATCACAACATATTTACTCACAACTCTCCATACCGCTGAATTACAAAATTATTATTTGTAATGCTTTAATGTAAAATATACCGCAATGTGGCTGAGAAACTAATTTTTTTTTAAATTTTATTTGTTACACTTGGACGGACAAAATAGGACATCTCAGCAGACGTATGTCGTGGAGGCAATCGATCTCATCTAGGATTTACAGAATTTCGCTACTTGAAAGTGTCCTTCAGGGAACTCGTTCTGCCATTCAACGTATGTGGAGTATACACGGAGATTCTTGGTCACAGGAGACGTAGAGCTAGGGTAAGTCGAAGTGGTAGAACACCTCGACACCAGCACAAACGTATGGCAATCTTGGTGCGTCCTCAGCTATCGTAGACGCTGGATGTCTCTTGCCTGTGTGACGATGAACAGGAGATGGTAAGGCATTCCAACACTCTTATGCGCCAAGGTGAAGAAACGTGGTTCGGAACTCACCGAATTCAGAAGGTTCCGTTTTCTGTATCGGTTTTTGTGCTAACACAAGGTTAGCTCAGTGACTAAATCTCAGAGACCAAGATTTTAGGTTCTCGTTCCTCAAATCCTCTAAACCTTTAATTTTTGGAATAAAATCCTTAATTAGTTTTGCTACAAAACACTCTCGCTCAGATTCACTTTCGTCACTGGATGATTTACTTGTTACGTGTTTTAGATGCCCTCCCACAAACCATAACCATAAGCGTTCAGTATGGTAGTAGCCTAGTTCTTATTGGGCAATCAAATGAGAAAGTCTTCTCCCCAAGATAAGTGATCAGTAAGTAAATGAGAACAGCTGGAATGCCAGGAAGTTATTGAAATCCATACTGCGCGGAAACCTCTTCACGAAAATCAGGTGTCATTATACATAGCCCGTCCTCTCATTAGCCTACCGATGTAAGGCGTTAAATAACCCTGTTTATCAATGTTGTCAATATCTTGCACTCTCGCTCTCAAAGGTGGTTCGAGTGGCGTCACATGCAAAGCGTTTTAGCCTTTCCAGTTCTACAGATGTTGGATGAAAGAGCGATGACGCAGCGAGAAAAGGTTGCTGTTCTCGGCGTTCAGCTTTCTTGGGATCCTGCTGTTCGCCGTCTTCATTTAAAACTTTTCTGGAGGGTCGAAATTTACAAAGTTGTAACATATAAACTCAAAAATCTTCTTGTAATACTGAGTACATGTAGAGGTGTGCTCATGGACCAAAGGAGCACTGACCTACCTAACAGCATTTTGGCAGGGCTGTAGGCTGCCCTCAGTTCTACGACGTACAAATAATAAGATTCATAGGTAAGGAAACAGGAGTACCCCGAAGAATCCCACCGAGCTTCCGCAACGTCCGCCAAGTTATGTAATGTGGAAAAAATCCATTTGGACACGTCGGTTCGTCCAATGGGGGTCCGATGTTCTTACCCCCGTGTTCAACAATAATTTTGAACAAGTTTTGTTTAAACATTACATTAGTTAACAGAGCAGGTAATATATTAAACTAGCTTTAATTTCAAGTACTGGACATTTTCCAAGCGTCTGTTGAGAAAATTCCAGTAATAACTAATTAAGATTATCTTCTCATATATTTTGCTTATTTTTTGGTAGGGGGAGAAGAGATATTTATACAGTAAATAGGCAGTAGGTTCAATTTGAATGCCACAGTTGAAAAGGACATGAAAACGTACTCTGACCTGAGATGATATAAGAGTGCATTTTTAATAACACATTCTTCTTATCTGAATTCGACCCTGACTTCAATAACTCGCTGACTGCAATGATCTTGAGCGCAGCTTATTGACCGGGAATCCCTCTGTCAACGCGTTCTCTGTTTTAGTGCCCTGTTTGGCCCAAGCAGGTCAATATCAAATATAATTTTATATTTATTCTCTTTATAAATATACTAAAACGGGATAGAGCGTCAGCTGGACTTTTAAACGCCGTCTAAAGAAATTCACACTGCAATTTTTTAAATAAATTTTATTGATAAATTGTAAAATTTATTACTTTAACTTTACAAGAACCATATTTCTAATACACCTAGAAAAACGTTCGTAATGACTTGGAATCACTATAACTCGCGAAGCCAGAGGTACAAACTGTTAAATTATGCGTTAATTATTTCACTTTTAAGAAGTGAATGTGTCTACGAACGTCGTTCTAAAGAATAATTATTGTTGTTTGGAGGGGGAAATGTTATTTACTTTTAACAATCTTTCGGGTGAAAAATCTTTGATGACTTTTACTTTATATTACCAGGAAAGATAAGCTCATGCGATCACGCTGCTATGGGAATTTCTTCTGATCAGTAATTTTTGTAATCAAATGAATAGACTGTAATGATAATTTGCTGATTTGCAATACTAACAACTGTCATCCTGAAGTAAAAAGTCATAAAACAAAATTGTCTGCAATCATTAAACTCCAACTTTGCAACAACTCAATTCGCCTTAACACTTAATGCCATTCTGAAGTGCAGTAATGTTAATATTGTTGAAAGGACACTAGGTGTCAAATTCTTACTCCTTAAATCACTTACTTTAATTCTTCCCGAGAGGTGATATTATATACTTGCCATAGTACAACTTATTAACATCTCCAAAAGACAATCGAAGACTGTAAGTCTAAGGAGTCGCGTGAAGTGCTTGTGGTTGCTATTATTACTTTTTCAGTACACTTGCTTTCAAGAGTTTGTTAAAAATAATTTTATTTCCACTTCCCAACAATGTAACTTGGAATCAAAGTCTTTAACTTTTAATTTTGAAAATGTATGCGTCCAAAAAATTTAAATTGGTTTTTTTTTGTAGCTTTGGAATACATATATTGGTCATAGTTAAAAAAAAACATATTTTAAATGTATAAATATTTTTATATAATACAAAATTTTTGTTTTCTTGGTCTATCCTGAATGGACTGCATATGTCGTAGTGTGATTAATTACAAGAAACGTCGCCATAAAAATTACAACTGCTACTGGCACTGAAACTACGATCATGCAAGGAAACCGATAATATTCATTACAAAATAGTAACATTGCGCATTTCAAAAGGAAGAAATTATTACTTTGTTACACTTGCTACTTCACACAGTAGTTTATAAGGAAAGTTTTATAGAAATTACTTATTTTGGAATACTTTTTTACACTATGTTTTAAAGTAATTGCTCCTCACACGATAATGTTGCACAGAAAATTTTTTTAACAAAGCGTTTGACGTAGTTTTACAATCCAGCCAGTATTATAATGCCGTACAAATACTTTAGTCTTTGTATGAACTATGCACGACCAAATAAAATCTTGGCATACTATTAGCAAATTGTAGTTCCTGCGTTTTCAGATGCTATAAAGGTGTATTTAATTTTAGTTCATAGCGCAGCTCTGCGTGATTACAATAGAAAGTCAGATCTTATAAAAAGATAAGTGGCGAAATCTTGCAGTTGGCAGCATAGATGAAAAAGTATTAATATTATATGTGACAGTGCACATACATAGTCAACCAAGTGGGCTGAGACGTGGCTGATGTAAGGTGGTTCACGAAACAAACACGTCGGAGTAATCAATCACGCTGGACATTCTGTCCCACTCGCGTCCTGCTCACCACAAACTTTGTAGATAATGGCAATGATCATCTCGTTGTGACAAGGCCGTTCCACGTCACGCTCGCATGAGAGGAAGTCTGAATTGAGTCACACTGCGCCACTTGGCGACTTAAACAGCAGTGACGCCACATCGACCGCCGTGGGAACACTGTGGTAAGAACAATTGCTCTCTAGGCCAGAGGGCTACTTCTGCGAACGAGATGCGCATGGTTCTTTACTAGGTAAAGTACTTAGGCTACGGTGGAGTTTCAGCCATGGGATACTTTGCCGAAATTCGTGTAAGCGCAGTCATTGCTTCTCTAGAACATTTTCGAGGCAGAAACGAGAAAAATAATTCTGCCTATGCTGCAGTGTTGCAGCAAAATACACTATGAAACGCCGAAGCCCTTCAGAAGTAAGGGGGAAAGATATTGGAAAAAACTATACAGTATTTTGCCCAATACTATTGCAATTCGTGTACAATAACCAGGAACCATGTTGTCTGTTTCTCAGAAAAATAAAAATCCTAGAAGCAGTGATTGAGTAAAGAGATTTGGGCTGCTCTTAACATCGAGAACTTGAGAGCCGATGAGGGTGAAGCGTATGGCGATGGCGCCGGAATGAGGGTCGGGGGGAACGGGAGATCCCCGAGAAAACCCGCCCACCAACGGCATCGTCCGGCAAAATTTAAACATGCAAAAAACCGGGATCGACCCCGCCGGGAATCGAATCCGGCTCGCCTTGGTGGGAGGCAAGTAGTCTAACCACTACACAACCGCAGTCCTTATTTCTAGCACTTCTAGCATAGTGCGCATTTCATATTTAAGAAATATTTCGTATAAAGTTTTAAATGAAATATATCAGTCAAATTAAGAATGGCAATTTCACTTGCCGTTCACCTGGTCGTGGTAACACTTACCCAGATTTAACCACGGGCTTAAGTGGAGAACTTTGAACTCCGTACCTAGCTTAGGATAAAGTTCCTCAACGATTACTCATAAAGACATTCAAAAGCTCGAAGAAGTATTACGTCAAGTAGTAATCACGCCAAACACAAAAAAACTAAACAATTTATTTGGTAATAATTTGAGAAAAACTGTAAGATTGCTAGCTTTAGATTTGTGTTAATCAATTTATCAATGGTAAAAATAAAACGAATCCCAATTTTAACATTGGATTACTTGCAATTATTATTTCACATATATTTAACTTAGAATTTTAACAAAAAATTTAAATAAATAAATAAGTGTACTTAATCTAATAAATACTTTAAGAATATAAGATTTCGTTGTTTTGGTGATATCAAATATTGATTCAACCTGAAGCTTCATGGAATATTACTGGATCGTATTTTAGCATACGTAAAAACTCAAAATCGTTACAGTTCTGTAAAATGTATTTTGAATTATATTTCCTTTCGTTTTTAGCATACTCACCGAAGGAAAGAAAGGATTATGAGATCACTTTCCTGTCTGTGCGTGTATGTGCCCACCATTTCAATTTTCGAACGCTTCTACCGAATTTCACCAAACACAGTACACATATAGTATTTAGTAAGGACACCTGACTTTTATAATTTTCGACCACGTAGGGCACTTACTTTCAGAGGCGGCTACTTGAATATTTAGGTTGAAATGTCATATCTCGAGAACCATTCAACCTATTTGAACAAAATTTTGTATGCTGGTGGAGCATCGTGTAAGCATTAAGTTTTGATATGAAAATTCTTGTTAGACTGCTATTTTGAACGATAGCACAAAATGAAAAAATGAAGTTACATCATTATATCTCGAAAACTATTAAACCAATTACCACCAAATTGGCGCGTAAGTAATACTATTATTGGCCAGATAAACGTAAGTGATTGAAATTAATTACGGATTTTTTTTCAAAATGGCTGTCATAAAAATATTTTAGGCTTATTTGGTAGTATCTACCATACCATTTAACCAATTTCAACCGAATTTTGAACGCTGAAATACCTATTACAAGCATCATACATGCCAACGTATAGCAACTTTTGTCAGCCAATTTGTAAGATAGCGCCACACGATTAAATACATTTTTTATGTCATATCTCGGGAAACAATTGACCGACTCTTTCCAAATTTGGCAAACGAGTAGTACTGCGAGAGATTGTGAAAAATGGTAAGTTTTAAGTATGTAAGATACTTATTTTGAAAATGGTGGCAGTATAGATATCTTAGCTTAGTATGCTATATCGTGAAACTTTGCAATCAATTCCAAAGTTACTTTGTACGCTCGCAGTTAATATTACAACATATACTTTATCTACGCGAGGCATATTTTACCCGCCATTTTGTAAATTAGAGCCAAACGAATGAATATATTTTTCTTTAATATCTTGTAAACAATTGAGAGATTCCTACCAAATTTGACAAACATTGTACTGCAGCCAGTGGTATAAACTGGTATGTTTTATGTGCGACAGGCACTTATTTTCAAAATGGCAGCTGTACAAATATTTTAGCTCAGTATATTTTATAAAATAAACATTTTCCAACTTGACTTTGTATGCTGGCAGTATCTATTACAACCATCAAATTTGTCTATACAGAGCTTCATTTTTCTGCAATTTTGAAATATAATCCCACAATAATAAAATGAAATTATTCCTCATACCTTAGAAAATAATCAATCTATTATCACCAAAAAAGCGACAAATTGGACTGTAGTAGGCCTTATTAATATATGTATTTTTTAAGTATGACAGGCGCTTATTTTCAGAAAGGTGGCTGTAATATCATTTTAGGTTTGTACACTATATCTATTAAAATATGTAATTTATTTTAAGTTAACTATGTACACTGGCAGTATACATTCATCGTATGTGCTAATACATAATATTTTGTCCTCCAATTGTAAAGATTGTCACTTGAACAATATGGACGTTTTATGCCATATATCGAGGGCCAATTAACTGATTCCCACCAAATGTAACATACAAGTAGTGCTACACTATGGCGTGTACACTGATATGTTTCAGATGTGGAAGTTTTTTTTGTAATGGTGTTAATGCAAATAATTTATACGTTTTATCTATGGAACAATTAAACAAAATTCAACAAAATTTTGTACTCATATAGTATTTNATGCAAATAATTTATACGTTTTATCTATGGAACAATTAAACAAAATTCAACAAAATTTTGTACTCATATAGTATTTAATACAAGCATAAATTATATACACAGAGATAGCATTTTTCTAATATATTTGCAAACTAGCAGTAGTTGAATAAATTTAATATTTTGCCATATTCCTGGGACAGTTAAACTAATTTCCACCAATTTGGCACACCATAAATGCCATGTAAACTTTCATGATTTAAGAAGATCGGACAAAGATAATCAAAATGGTGGCATTATAAATAATTTAGATAATATTGCCAAATATGTTAAACAATTTAACGAAATTCAAACAATCTTTGTATGTTGACAGTATATATTGGAAGCATCGTATACAGGACCTTCTTTTCTGTAAATTTCATATGATAACACCAAATAAGAAAATAAAGTTTTTTATGACATACCTCAGGGACTAATCAACCGGCTTCCACCAACGTCCTCACACAAGTAGCGCTACGTTAGGCCACGTAAACTTACATGTTTTAAATGGCTTAGTCACTTATTTTCAAAATGACGGTCATGTAAATATTTAAGGTTAGGAAACCTTATCATTCGAAACATCAGACTTATTAAATCCGAAGTTGATGTTTCGAATCCGATTAGCTTATGTTACGAGGTTTTCTGGGTTAGAGTCCTGGGTAATGCATGTGTGTGTTTGTAAATGTCTGACTACTGTTGTATATGTTTCTGGTTTCATCTCTAATCATATTACTTTCAACGATACGTCAAGCCCTACATACCAACTCAGCTTTTAAGAAATTAATAAAAAATTAATTGCACCCATGCAGGGGAAAGTAGGCTCATTAGTTATACTAATTATTGACTTCTTGTTCACTTTAATCTGGCCGTTACTTGGAAATATGTTACAAAACGTATCAAATGAAATGTTGTTTTAACTGCCACGTAGAAATTGTATGTAGACATGTAAAAAAAATAATGCACATTACCTAAGATCACTACTGCATCCTCAAAACTGTAAATGATGTCTAAATCGTACACTACATAAATATAAATTGCAGATGGATGTGTTCGTATTATTTTACAGTAGAGTGTAGTACATTCAAGTGAGTTGTACTGAAACACACTCACCTTGTAGTGTACTGTATTCGACTGTACACAGATGACTGATCGAGTAGTCGTCACGTCATCTGTGTTCCTTTCTCCACCTTTGTAGTATTTGGCACACAACTCTGGGTACCTGCACTGTTTACATAACCTCTACATCAAATGCAGACCGTCAACGTCATACTGTACCATGCAGCACAATCGTGCCACAAGGCATCGCATAACAGATCTTCATGAAATCTTAAAAGTCCCTATGTCTGTTACGGTTTTAACGATCTGTTTATTCGACTGGTACATTGTGATACATTTCTAAATAGGTCTTGATTAGCTTTATTGAACTATTGATGAATAGATGCATGGTGACATTTAAAATACTGATGTTAGTACTCGTATCTCACGAATATATAACGCTATAAAGCTGACTCCCCAGCGGCATTATTTCCCCCTTCCATTTATACAACCTTTTGCAAAACCTTTGTTTCTTTTCGAACCGCGGTACATATATATATTATATATATTAATCTGTATATATATATTAATATTTGTACATTATTCAATTTCTATCTGCACATATATAGATGTTCAATAATAAGATGTCTTACTATATAGAAATACATAACTATCAGATATCTTTCGACTACTGTTTTCTAACATAATAACAATCAGAAGTACACTGAGTACACAGAAAAAGCATTCGGCGAAGATATGTTTTCAAATCCCAATTTGCACAGGCTCGTATCTCCTTTAATATTTCGTTTAGGTATACGGTGTCCTACATATTTTGAACTTTATTTTTCGTCAGGAATCACCTCCCNGAACTTTATTTTTCGTCAGGAATCACCTCCCGTTGTTTGGGCGTTTTAATTCCTAACAACCTGTATATACGCATATTTATATATACATATATATATATATATATAACTCCCAAACAATATCTATGCAGAATACATGGTATTTAATACCGTTGCAGAACTGAACTGAGGAATTCAAATGATCTAGTAATCGTTTATTGTTTTTGTGGGGGTCCCTATCCCCGATTAGCATGTTGTGTTTATTTTAGATAAATGTTTGCAAAATTAATATTGTGATGTAATTATGAGTTAGAAGTACAGTTGTTATGTCTGTACTGCTAATGGCTTCCGCCTACATGGCGCTTGAACTGCACTGCAGAGTGATTGAAATACTAGTTTTCCCACGAAACTATTAAACGTGCGTCCAATGTGTTCACCTTCGAAAAGAACATATACTTCAGACGAGGGCAGTTTAATTGCTTTCAAGACATCACGTACATTAGAAACACTGTTATAGAGTATTACAAAATGGTTGAAAACGGCATTTTGAAAGCATTGTGTCTCAAAATATACGCTCCAGATCTATTCAAAACTTCTCAAGGACCCTGCAATCAACCTTCATACAGACTTTCCACCAATAAAATAATCAGGGTCACTGCTGAAGGTCCCATAGGTGCGCGCAGTTCGACGAGAATACTGCACGCAAGTTCAGAGAATTGCATTTAGTGACGATAAGGCACTTAATGCGCGTGGCAGTGACGCCCTTATCACGCCCACGTTTCTCGATCTCAAACGCGGAAAAAAGCTTCAGGTAGGCGGGAGCCCTAAGGGCGACACTGAATAAAATGCACATCATCATCTCTTTGTACGACGCGCTGAAATAGTCTTTTTGTCGTGCTGCACTAATAATAGAACAGCAAGTAGTGAATGTAATGTTTTAAACTGTAGTGGTGTCTCCTGCAAATATTTCACGCAGTCTATGCACATTGTCAAAAAATCCACAGATGTACGAACGTTGGCATTTTTTATACTGGAAAAATGTTTTAAAATTTGATTTCGATGTTTGCATAATCTCTTGAAGATATTATAAGAATCCTTACAAGCGCACATTTTTTTTAGACAATGTGATGCGAAAACACAACATAGTTTCATTTTAAAAATTCTACTTACAACATGCTACTGTGAAGTTCACGCATTACTATTATTCCTTGAGACTAATAGGTTATGTGAATGTTACAAATGTTTTGCAATAGTCTCGTATTTTTATGCGACCCTTCTTTCAGGCCATTTAAATGTTTTCTTAACCGCAGAAGAGTTTTTCTAAGTACAAATAAGTATGGTGTCAAATATTTAACTAACCACACATTATTTAAATCTGAGTCGAATTGGGAAATATAAACGATCATGGCACCATTAAAAATGTACAAAAATAAACATANACATTATTTAAATCTGAGTCGAATTGGGAAATATAAACGATCATGGCACCATTAAAAATGTACAAAAATAAACATAGATGTAAAATTTATAAAAAAAAAAGCAGATCTTGTAATATAATCTCCAAACAAGAGGCGTTAAATAATAATTCATGTTAAAATTTTTATGTTTTCCGAAGGCGCGCGTTTGGTGCTCCTTTTGAAATTTGTGCGGGGGCAAGAACATACCTGCCTCATCCTGGTGTTAACAGCCTAGGTCATAGCCGAGGCTNCATTATTTAAATCTGAGTCGAATTGGGAAATATAAACGATCATGGCACCATTAAAAATGTACAAAAATAAACATAAATGTAAAATTTATATAAAAAAAAAGCAGATATTGTAATATAATCTCCAAACAAGAGGCGTTAAATAATAATTCATGTTAAAAATTTTATGTTTTCCGAAGGCGCACGTTTGGTGCCCCTTTTGAAATTTGTGCGGGGGCAAGAACATACCTGCCTCATCCTGGTGTTAACAGCCTAGGTCATAGCCGAGGCTCCCTCAACTGCCCGGTACATGCAATTTTATCGATAAAATGACAGGTTTTACCCCAAATATCACTCCAAAAATTTACTTTACCGCAAAATCGCACTTTTCTACAAAAGAAATTGAAAATATTTTGATCGAATTAATTTTATTTTTGTTATTTACCGTTCTAGTACTCAAATAATCATAGCCGATTCGAGGCTCTTCGATGTGAGAGCCAAAATGTCCTCAGAACTGCAAAGCGAATTCGAGACTCCTCAATGTATGAATCACATAGTCACATAGTCCTCAAAGCTACAAGGCGGACTAAAGGCTGGTTTCCACGTTACGTCTTGTTGTACGTTTTGTCGGTCATGCAAAACGGAAGATAAAACGGACGTTTTGTCCACTGTTTCCACGAAACGTTTTACCCTCAGTTTTCACCAACGTTTTACCCTCAGTTTTCACGCAACATCCCCTCGTTGAGCATGGAGGAAGCCCAGTTGCTTTCTGTTATATTCAATATAATAACGGTACAACGACTGAGAGGAATGGCTATGAATAAGAGGAAACAGTCAAGATGGTCAAGGGAGTGGCTTTTGAAGAGGGGTCAGTACTCCCACGTCTTGTTGATGAAAGAGTTGAGAGGATAACCGGACGACTGGCGGAATTATTTGCGAATGGACACTTCATCCGACAGTCAATTGCTGGAGTTGGTAACTCCATACATTCAGAATGAAGACACTTGCATGAGGGAAGCCATTTCACCCCATGAAAGATACACAGCAACCCTGAGATATCTTGCAACAGGGCGCAGCTGCAAGGACTTGGAGTTCACCACCATTATATCCAAACCAATGTTCAGCAAAATAATTCCTGCTACCTGCAATGCAATCTACTTGGTTTTTAAGAAGAGCTACTTGAAGGTAAGTACATAATTATTGTCAAATTGTGAAAGGCTGGAGGTTTTTTTAGAAAAATGATCTTTGAATACGTATTTTCTTTTATTGTTGAAGACAGTGAATTACTTACTTTAAACGAAAAACATGATTGACTTAAACACTAAATTACTCATAAAATTGACAACTTATTTGTTAAGAATCTCTAGCTTTTTCTTAATACTATGAACTTTTTTTTAACAAATCAAAAAATGAACTTGAAAAGACAACATTATTGTTTGCACATAATTAATTGTAAAGACTTTCGTACTTGAATGAGTCTCAGGGATTAGTATCAGAAAATGTTTGAATGTAATTGGCCAATGAAGAACTGGCAACTGGGCTTCCTATTTCAGCAAGTACTGTTTCGGGCAGCGTTGTGCCATGAATGCCAGGTTGGCACGCAAGTTGAGATTGAGGTTGCAAAAACTGATGTGGCATACATGTTTCGTAATTTGAAATTCTTTGTCCATATAATGAGGTGGGTAGGCTTCCCGCAGAGAGGCCCAGGATTGTTCTTCTCTCTGCCCTGTATTCGATAACTTCCATTTCTCATTAAGAGATTCCATTTCACCTTCGAATAATTCGTCACTAATAAGTTTTTGGACGAATTTGATTTGGTCCAGTGTAATTTGTCGTAGACGATCTGCGATGTGTTTTCCATATCTGTCAAAAGAATCATTGGCTGTAACAGATTGCAATTTTTTGTCAGCTTTTGACAAAAGTTCCTCATCCGTTGAACGTGACTGCTTCTTCCGAGATGAGACTCGCGCACGTTTTGTTGAGGCTGATGAAGTTCGGCTAATGCGTGAGTTTTCTTCTGAAGTTCATGCAATAGTACCGTGCTCTTGGTGTCCACTCTAGAACAAAAATCACATAAATGGAAATACATTGAAAATTCTAAATTAACACTGCTAGTGTTAATTTGTGGTATTTATGGCCCTCTGTAGTATCTTAATTGGGCATCCCTATTAAATTTTCTCTTCTTTTGTTTCAGTTTCCCGAAAACTCAAAGGCATGGATGGACATTACATCTGGCTTTGAAAAGAAATGGCAGTTCCCCAATGCTTAGGCGCAATAGATGGGAAACATATTCAGATTGTTCCTCCCAAGAACAGTGGATCTTACTATTTTAATAACAAAAAAACTCATAGTATAGTTCTGATGGTCACAGAAAATGCAAACTGTGAGTTTATTTATTGTAGTGTTTGTAAAAATGGCCGTGTTTCTGATGGTGGCGTCATTAATCACACCACATTTTACGAGAAGTTGATCTGCAATCAGTTGAACATTCCTGAAGAAGCTAAATTATCCAATTCGGATCGGTTTCTTGAGTATGTGTTTGTGGGTTATGATGCTTTCGCAATGCGCCCTGATCTCATCAAACCGTACAACCGAGAGTTGCTAAGTAGGGATAGAAGGATTTTCAACTACCGCTTATCAAGGGCGCGACGTGTAGTTGAAAACGCATTTGGAATTTTAGCTTCCAGATTCCGCATCTTTCGCGCACCCATCAACTTAAAGGTGGAAAATATTGAGAAAGTGGTTTTGGCTTCTTGTGTTCTGCATAACTTCTTGCGTAGGAATGCCCCAGAATACTATACCCCTCCAGGAACGCTCGGCAATGAGGACATTGTCAACAACGGAGTACAGTTAGGTGAAAGATGTGATCCTGAAGTGGTTCACAACCTACAGCGCGGGAGAAGGCGGCAAGCATTGGTCAGTGCCAAGACTGTAAGAGACAAGTTCAACGAGTATTATAACCAAGAAGGTACTGTACCATGGCAGAATAACATGATTTCTTTACAACTACATGATGAGTAATAGGTTGGTGCTGAACAATTTACGCAACCTGTTCTATAACAAACTGTTTTTATGACAATAACTTCGTAAACTATAATAATATTCGTAATGTTATGTATTTTCTTCTTCTATACCTAAGCCTAAAATTGTCATATTATGCTGTTGAAATAAATTGTATTTGAAAAAAGTTTGACTTACCTCTTGTTCCAAAACATCAAATTTAGACTCCTCTTCATCGTGCAAAGTTTCTCGTGGCGTCCTTGGTACATCTTGATCACTTAAAAAATCTTATAAATCGAAGTACCACAACGATGGTTTGTATACGTCCTCTTCTCCAGTCCCAGAGGTTTCCGATTTTCTCACTTTGCTCAACTCTTTCTTGTAAACTGATCTCAATGAGTTTATTTTTTTTGTAACTGTCTCTTTATTAGCCGTTACATTCACTTCTTTGTATTTTTGTATAAGCTCTTTGTACGCGAGGTTTTTTTTATTACGGTCACTATATTCTTCACTTTTTACACGCCACAAACACAGAAAACTTTTGTAAATTTCAATGAACTCCGCGAGAAAATTGTGATTGCATTGCCGCAGTCCAACATATTGAAGGAAAATGATGGGAGCTCGAGTGAGTTCCGAACTGGAACTGAGCCAAGAACGGACGTCTTGTCTGAACCTGCGTCTACACGCTCCGTCTTGTCCTATCAGTTCTCGCAAAATGATGCTTCTGCCGTCAGTTCTTCGATCTGACCTTGGATTTCATTTCGATTCGACAAGACGTCCGTTTTGCTGTTTCCACGCAAATCCTATCCGATAAAACGTACAATTAGACGTAGCGTGGAAACCAGCCTTAAAGCTCCGAGCCAAGCCCAGTGGATCAGAATGGTCAGCAGCCACGTTTTTTTACATAACTGATCTAAATCGCAATGTTATATGTGGGTGACCTTGACCTTGAATCCAGTAACCTTGAATTTAAAACATTGATAAAAATCTTAAAAAAAAAAAACTTAAAATTTAGGAAAAAAATTTAATACAACCGTCATGTTGGAGTGAGTGGCATTGACCTTGACCACAGTAACCATGAACTAGAAAAATAAAAAAATAAAAAAAAATGTAAAANAAAAAAAATAAAAAAAAAATGTAAAACCCGAAAAAACGTGTAAAAATCGAGGAAAAAATTATACTGCCTATTACAACTGCCATATTGNTAAAAAAATAAAAAAAAATGTAAAACCCGAAAAAACGTGTAAAAATCGAGGAAAAAATTATACTGCCTATTACAACTGCCATATTGAATGTATGTGAACACGACCTTAATGCAAGTAACCTTATANTGAATGTATGTGAACACGACCTTAATGCAAGTAACCTTATAGTAAAAAATCGAGAACAAATCGTTAAAAATAGAAGAAAAAAACTTGCTAGAATGGAAGAACAAATTTTACGAATGACAATGACCACTATGTTAGATGTAGGCGAACTTGACCAATAACCTTAAACTCGGAAAATAGAAAAAAAAATCATCAAAGCTCGTAAAAATCGAAGAAATATTCCGTTGCTGACCCGAACCGCTATATTGTATGTGGGCGACCACTGAATTGGAACTCCAAAAGTAAAAAGGAAAATCGAAAAAATTAATGTAAAAGATCGTTTAGATCGAGGAAAAGTTACTTTATTTACCCAACCCTCATTTTAGATGAGGTTAATCATGACCTTTACCCTGGCGAGCTTGAACTTAAAAAATGGATAAAATCCTACAAAGCGAAAAATTAATTCGTAAAAACGAAAAGATAACGTAACTGGCTTCATCTGCCACATGGGATCTGGGGTGATCTCAAGGGTTTGATTTTCGTAAATATGGCGGAACGCAGCCACTCTCGAGTATGATCTTCAGCAGGCGACTGATTAGTCGGTTCCTCTCGACCCCCTTGTCGATTAATCGTTTGCAATATAGTCCATCAATCTGACAATATCCCCACCAAGCGAATTATTGACTTTACGTAACACATGTTCCCCTGCAACCACACTACAATAACAACGCCTGACTCTTTACTCCTCACAATTTACTTACCATAGCTCTACCCCTTCACTGCTTAAGTAGGCCTCCAACCAAACACTGACTTTCCACCCCCTTACACAATTTATTCNCATTCCCTCACCCCCTTACCAAAAGTCATGATTACCTATTGGTTACCAAATATCGCGACATCTACAGATACATAATGAGGCCGAAGTCGTACGATGCCACAGTTCTTCATCTGACGCAATAGGTGATAGATTGTCTGCTCTCTCCTGATTCTTGTAGCTATCATTCTGGTAAGTTATCGTGTCTTCGACTCATCCATCACAGCATGCATATAAGTATCGGCCGTGCTCGTTATTGGATATATATTAGCCCACCAAAGTACGAATCTTCTCAAATTAACGGTACCTGCTGAAGGGCAGAGAACTACTGGAGTGTAGAAATCAAGATGAATTGTTCGTTCAATGGTATGCCTGAGACCGGATCACATTCCGACTTCATCTTTGGTGGCAGCATCGCGGACTCCAGCTGGAGTGCTTGTGTTGTCGGTAATACCGTTTGCAAACCATTAGGGTTAGGCCCTTGAAACTTGCAATATATAAAACTATCATAAGTTGAATCAGCTTCATATATCTGACTATTGTCTGCGACCTTTAGAAGCTTAGTTGACAATTATTTCTTTCAATTATTGGCGATAAAGCCACAACTATTAAAACAAACCGATAATTACAAATGTCGATACCAATCGACCTTACCAAGCATCGATACCAACTGACCATATAAAATGTCAATATCAACAGACCATACCATCGATACCAACTATACCAAATAACACCTGCCAAGAAACCATAAATAATGATCAAGCATATGGACTGCCTATACCAGCTGAACATACCAAACAATGAGATTAATCTGCCAATAAGGTCGACTGGGCATACCAATGGGCAGGGACATCTGTACACACCGAACATACGAGTCAACCATACCTTTCTTCATGATGCCTTCCTCCCCAGGGAGGAAGGCATCTGGGCACTTCAGGTGTTGGGACAGGGCCATGCCCTAGTAGCCGAGCCTGGTAACTCATGCGTGACATTAGGTTGGCGGTGATGCGACATGGCTTGAGTCCTACATAGCCTCTCCCACCAAGCCAAGGTGACCCAAGCCTCCGAGTGTGGTGCTGTGGCATCCAGCATCACTGGTTAAAGCAAATTGTCTCCACCNAAGCCAAGGTGACCCAAGCCTCCGAGTGTGGTGCTGTGGCATCCAGCATCACTGGTTAAAGCAAATTGTCTCCACCGTGGAAGTCCCTGTCCATCCTGTACCTCACCGACAGATGGCACTTAGGCAAGTCCACTAGCTGGGGCGTTGGACTAATTAGCTCTCAGGCTGCTGGGCCACAGGGTCCAAGAAGCTGGATTTCACTATGGATAAATTCTTGTTAAAATAAGAGACCTGTGGGGTCACCCACTTGTGACATGGAAATTTAAGATAGGACCACCGGCGATCGGAACAGCTCCACCTGATGTTATTTCGTGTGTCAGATTCATTGAGGTTAGATTCGTGGTGGTAGTCGTTGAAACTTTGTAAGCTGATGGAAAACTGGATGTTTCTATCCCCTGTGAAGGTTCGACGCAATTAGCGGTGACACAGCTTCGGTACTCTCCAGGAGAGACAGTAGAGGTAGGGTAGTGCCTCGGCCAGACCACGGGTTCCTCTGGGTGTAAGGGTCCCAGACAAATGTGGAAGGGGAGCGTACAGTGCATCACAGTAACTGTTAGGGGCTTGGAGTTGGTCAACTGGGATGTTAGCTAGCTGAATGCTACTACATCAGGAGTTCGTGTGCGGCCGTCTGGTGGGTTAATGGTGACCTGCAGGCATATTATGAAGTAAACTAGCGTTTACTTCCGAACGTAACTTTGCAATGTACCATATTTCAGATGCGTTTTAGTGATTTTGACCACTCTTCCTTGCAGCGATCGCTATGATTTGCTTCAACGAAAAACTTTGCATCGACGCATACTGTGCTACAAAAGTTGGAAATACTTCTATGGTAAAATATCTCCCTTTTGAATAAAATCGAGGTAAATTTCTGTCTCAAGTTTTCCAAAGACCATTTTGAACGTCACTGAAATCATCAACACAAGCGCTAAGAAAAAAGTGAATATAAATAAACACATTACAACTGTCTAGTAAAATTATGAAACATGCTCATTTCGCAAGAAGTTCGTATTTTGCGAATATTCTTCAACGTGTCGCTCTTGTGTTAGGGACACCTGTATTTCATGAAAAGATTTCAGGACAAATTGTGTTCCACAACACTTTAGTTCAGAACCACTTTCGTGATATGATCATTTGAAATGTTACGTATCTTATTTGTCTGCCCGCAAATCATGGGTGGTCAGTATCAGAGAAACTTAATTATGATTGGCTTACTTATGTAACAGACAATCTTCTCTCAAAGACAATCGGCCAATAGTCTAAGGAAGGTTGCAAGTATGCACATACGATTTTGAAGTCTAGCCACTGCGTAAATCTTTTTGCGAAAAAGAAGTGGCCGTAATCATAGCTTCTAAACACTATCTTCCTAGCCTGCTCATAAAATCAGGAGTTTATATAATAGATGTGGTGTTTTGAAACAGTGAAACTTTGGGAACCGCGAATTTTACTCTAACAATGAAATCTCAACGAACAGTTTATTCTAAGTGTTATTTCATAATAAATACTTAATTACCTGAACCGTACTTAATTTCGTTCATTGTTGTTTTAACACATAATACATTATTTAAAATAAATTTGTATGTGAATATANGTTTCAGGACAAATTGTGTTCCACAACACTTTAGTTCAGAACCACTTTCGTGATATGATCATTTGAAATGTTACGTATCTTATTTGTCTGCCCGCAAATCATGGGCGGTCAGTATCAGAGAAACTTAATCATGATTGGCTTACTTATGTAACAGACAATCTTCTCTCAAAGACAAGCGGCCAATAGTCTAAGGAAGGTTGCAAGTATGCACATACGATTTTTAAGTATAGCCACTGCGTAAATCTTTTTGCGAAAAAGAAGTGGCCGTAATCATAGCTTCTAAACACTATCTTCCTAGCCTGCTCATAAAATAGATGTGGTGTTTTGAAACAGCGAAACTTTGGGAACCGCGAATTTTACTCTAACAATGAAATCTCAACGAACAGTTTATTCTAAGTGTTATTTCATAATAAATACTTAATTACCTGAACCGTACTTAATTTCGTTCATTGTTGTTTTAACACATAATACATTATTTAAAATAAATTTGTATGTGAATATAAATCTTAGATAAATAATTTTCATAATTTACATGCATTTAAGAAAAAATTTAAAATACATTCAAAGTTTGCTTCGCCCTGTTGCTGTAGAAAGCTTTCAAAATACATTTAAGTAATGCTGTTTTTAATAAACAAGATCAGTCAATAAGAACATGCAGGTTTATCTACACAGTTAATCTAATAACAGAAATATATGTGTTGAACCAGAAGGTTGAAAATAATATGTATAAACTCACGAACCAAAACAATTATTTAAGGACAAAATTCATCAAACTTGTCATAAACATCAATAATTAAATTTTAATGGCACAGTGAGCACACGCCTAAAACCGTCAAACTAGAGTACTCATGAACGGTATCATTTAAAAGGGACGTCGTTTCCGAAACGAGAGATTTGAAATGTGGTGCGTAAACAAGAAATTTGGAATAAAACATACCAGCACATAACCTACATTGACTTTACACTACGATTAGTTTACCGCCGCGGGCTGCCGCCATCAGCCCAGCGGATGGACGAGCACACACTTAGATACTAAATTACAGCATGAACTGCAGTACTTCCCTAATCGTCCGATGAAGCTAGTGCCAAAAAGCATTTTAAATCAAGTGGCCAGTCAGCCACCGCCCGGTCGAAGCAAACGACCGAAAAACAAACCGCGCGCCTACAGGTGGAAAGGACAGAGCGAGGACGCGTGGATGATCTTGCCCATTTGTATGCCCAGTCAACCTTACTGGCCGAATAATGTTATTAGTTAATGTGTTCAGCTGGTATTTATAAATTTTTGGCAGATGATGGTTTGNTATTAGTTTACCGCCCCGGCTGCCGCCATCAGCCCAGCGGATGGACGAGCACACACTTAGATACTAAATTACAGCATGAACTGCAGTACTTCCTTAATCGTCCGATGAAGCTAGTGCCAAAAAGCATTTTAAATCAAGTGGCCAGTCAGCCACCGCCCGGTCGAAGCAAACGACCGAAAAACAAACCGCGCGCCTACAGGTGGAAAGGACAGAGCGAGGACGCGTGGATGATCTTGCCCATTTGTATGCCCAGTCAACCTTACTGGCCGAATAATGTTATTAGTTAATGTGTTCAGCTGGTATTTATAAATTTTTGGCAGATGATGGTTTGTCTGGGTGGTTGGTATGGACGTTTTTGTATTGTCTATTGGTTTTGTTGGTTGTTATCGCCGGTGATTAGAAAAAGTGGTCAACAAGGCTTATTAAGAGCCCTATGTAGACTGCGAGTTACTCCACCAACGGGTTCTGCGGGTACAATATCATGGTTGGTGGGAGATACCAAGGTGGAAGTTAAAAGACGTGGATTGGTATCTCGGCCGTGCGTCATTTCGCCAGGGTGGCGCTGTGGGGTAAACACTTCCACCCCTCCGGCATTCCGTCCTGAACTGTCCACCGTGTAAGGAATCTGTACACCATATCCTCTCTCTCTGTCCTTGTGTCTCGTGCCGTGGTGACGCGTTCCCTTGGAGATTATTTACTATAAGAGCCGCGATTGGCGTTATGTTTAGAACTTTCTCCTCCTACCAAGGCAATCCGGGTTCGATACCCGGTATTATAGGAATCACACCTGATGTTACCATTGACTGGCGGTTTATCTTAGGGACCTCTCATTTCCCATGTCCTTGCATCTCTGAGCTGCTCAAGTTCGCACCTCTTATCATCCTCGACGACTCTCAAGGCCTAAGTTTTAGGAGTCGTCAAAACCTCGCATCTCATTCAATAAGGAAAATGCATTTGTCGTTTATTTCATCAAAAATATTGCACATTTTTTGAAATACCACGAAAGGAAATGTGTACACGATACATAGTCAAAAAAGTATCGTCTAAATCACACAAAAAAACTTCAAATTCCATTTTGAAATTGCACGAAAACATTCTAGGGTATGCTGCCATTTTTTGAGACACATACACACATTCACACACACCTATAGGCTTAGCTTTATATATAAATATATAGTTAAGCCGACCGTTTCGAAGACTTGTAGTTGCGACAGTTTTCATAAATGGTTCACGTAAATAACCAAGCGAAAACTGGTGGACCTACATAAAGAATATTTTAGTCCAACAGGTAAAAATTTCAGACATTGGGCCACACTGTGGTTGCAAAACTAGCATATATTCATTCATTAGCATAGCCACAAATTGCACAGTAATTTTGGGGAAAGATGGAAACTGCTATGCCAGTTGAGAAAGGGATTGCACTGCACTGTGGTTTGAAGTGCCAAGTTTCTAGGTAATGAGTACATATTGAAAACCGATACTTAATAATTTATTTAAATTATTATACATATATGTCAATTAAACATTATTTTGATACCATCAAAGCATTCTACATATTGATGCTACTCACCTCCTTGTGATATGATGTACAGGAAGGGTCATACGGTCTGAGTTAATTTACCAGGCACAGACTGTACAGTGCCTTGGAGATTTAATATGGTGAAAAATAATGTAGTCACTTGGTGTTTCAATTGTACTAGGTTATATTGTCTGAAATAATAATGAATCAGTATCACCGAGATGTGGTACCTTGTGAGTTGCGGGCCTTAAGGGCTAGATTAATGTACTCGTTAACTATTGCCGACGTCTTGGGAGACACGTCCCTGAGTGGGGACGTTGGTACTTATCTGTTTCTGATGGTGGGTGAGGTCTGGTGATTTAGGCAGCCTTTCCAGGTCCTAACTGGTTCTCGTTGGTGTGCTGCACTCAGCTGGCTTCCTTCTTCGACTTCGACTGACTGTCTCCCTCATCCCAGCGAGAGACCCCTCGCGGGCCCCCACCCGGCTTCCGCCTTCTCGGCACCAGGCTGCATTGGACTCAGCTTCCTTTTGGTGTGGTGCTCCTCGCTTAAGCTCGCCACTCGACTCCCGTTCTCGGCGTAGGGTTGTAACTTACAGATTACCTCCCTACCATGTCCTGGCGAGGGACCCTTGGCGGGCCGCCACCTCGGGCCTCCACCTTCTCGGCACGGAGTTGCACTGGACTACTCCCACTCGACTGACTCACTGACTGACTCGTGTCCCGGCGTGGTGATACTACTCGTCCGATGTAACTCTGGTAACTGTCTAACTGATTCTGCCGGGGCCAGAACCCCGGCGTCGGCTGACTGAATCACTCTCTCTCTCTCTGTGCGCGATTGACACTGACTTGTCCAGCTGAACACACTGACATAACTGTGGTAACTGGCTCGGCCGGGATGCGATTCCCTGGCCTCGGCTGACTGGCTGACTTCCTCTCTCGGCGCGTGGTTGTAACTGACTGCTGACTGATCTGACACAACTGATCCTCTCGGCATGGCGATGGTAACTCACTCTCCCAGCGTGGAGATAAGACTGACCCCGACGAGGGCCCCCCTTCCCCACAATACTTACGCCTCTCGGCGTCCCGACGGACGACTCGCTCGACTAATGTGATGCAACTGACCCCCTCCATGGCCCGTAAATTGGCTTTTAAACTCTCTCGATCTCCCCCCAGATTCTTACACATGTGTGTGTCCCTTGTTAGGGGAAGGGGGATGAAAGGTGCCGAACAATGACCCACTTCCTCCATGTGTCAGGACTCTTGTTGGAGGAAGGGTAAAGGGGGTGCTCCATGGCCCTTAGCTTACATCGGCATTTTCGCGGCGTTTGTAAAGGTTCTCCTGTACTTTACTAGGGAAGGGTGGGGACTCGTAGCACAGCTGCTAAGCTCTGTCAGCCTTTTTCTCGTGTAACTAGCATTATATCGGCGAAACTCAGCTTACCTCGGTAATTCTTCGGTGATATGTTAGCTCTACCCTCCTTGGCACATGTCATAATTTCCTCACGCAGTTTTTCCCAGGAAGGGTGAGGGTCCGAGGCAACCTTGACACGTGTAAACTACCTATCTGTCCTCTTAGCCGGCTTATCCTTGCCACACACATTTTCCGCGGCGCGTGTCAACTTTAGGCACCCGCAGGGGGAATAACATGAAGGGAGGGGGGTGTCAGCGGCACTTCTACTTACAATATGCATTACGCGTCAATCTAAATGTCTCTTAATTCTCCAAAAAAATGTAAATAACAATACGTTTCATGTGGACCACTTATTAATAAATGGGATGTACTTGTAATATACGACCATAGCATTATGATTTGTACAGATGAGCACATTAGAGCCGTAAGTACAAATTTACAAGGAATGAAAGACATGCACATCCAGGGGCTATAAAGGAAGTGCTACAAAACCATATGAACAATAGCAAGAAATAAATACGTTCTGTGTTGTTATGCTTTCTACGATTGCATAATATTTAGTAATACCCGATCTTAATCTACCTTTGGTTACCTCCAGGTCAAAAATGGATACACATAGGTTCGAGAACTAGATCAGTTTGACTAATTTTCGTATTTCCTTTGGTTTATTGATTTTATCCCATGCCATTGAAATTTGAAATAGGAACTTCAAATTAGAAAATTGGAAACACTTTAATTGATTTTATTATTATATATGTATGCACACACACATACACACACACACTCTCTTCGGAAGTTTTCGTTTGTAAGTGAAACCACATTGGGTAGGAAACGAAAACATCGGGCTGTATTATGTCAATTTTGTAATGACGTATTTTTATCATGCAATGGTTTTCGGTCTGGTTATATCGATTGTATCACGGCTTTCAGTTAATTTTGATAATAAAGCAAATATTTCAACATTAATTAAATGTTTCTTCATTAATTTTTTAATTAATGCTTATTGATAACAACAGTAAGTCGTAAAATATACAGCTACGTAATGGAAAGAATGTGAGTACTAATAGCCACGATATTTCTAGGTTGGAATACACATCTATAGGTTACTTAATTTATTACCCTTTCAGTACAGTTACATCAATTTTCCTTACTATTTCACCATAACATACTTCTCAAAATTAAATAAACGTACAGAAACTACAATTCACTATTATCTGACTACAAACGAATTAATGCCTGCGTTGATGCAACAATCAAACAATTTACATTTGCTCATAAAACATATGTGTTTTTTTGTTTTAATTACAGGTTAAGACGCATCTTTTGGCTCAACATTGAGTCATCTAACATTGTTACAGGTGTTACAACTGTTTGTTGCTCCAAATTGAATTTCAAGCTTGCAAATGGGACAAGTTGTCTATTAAGTTCTCCCAAATATGGTGATATCATGAAGCTAAATCGAAAATGTGTTCAACCGGTATATTTCCCATTCTGTGATAACCTGAAAAGGGGATGCAGAAAGAAGTGTGACGTTCACGACGAGTGAAAAGTGATCACAGTTTTTAAATCCAAATATACACAAACCTATTGGCTGTGAATAGTTTTTTCTAATAACGACAAACAATGAATCACTAGGTTATAATATGACGTAGATTTAACATAATTTGCTAGAAATAAAATAGTTTGTGCTGCGTTGTGCGGCGTTCACGTACCTACAGAAACATCGCCGAGCTAAAAAATCTGCAAAATTTCTAAAGGAAAGAACGTAAGATTTATTGAAAGCAAAAAAAAAATGTTCTTCATGATAAGGTGAATATGTGCCAAAAAAATTATACTGCGTAAAAAAAACAACTTTTTCAATTATAATTGGCATTAATCAATAGATATGAAATTATTTTAGTGCTACACAATTATATTCATATTTTTCCCTTGTTGTTTGAAGGTGTTTAGATATTTAAAAAGGTGCTTAATTGAAATCAGTGGTGGATCCAGGGGAGAGGGCCTGAGGGGCTTAAGCCCCTCCTCCCCTGGATCTTCATTTTACACTCTGTAAGATGAAATTGTTCCCGATACTAAGTGGAATTTTAATGATGCCTTATTAATATGTACACTAGTTTTACTAACAAGAAACTTCATTAAGTATTTAAATAGCGCATCCACAATGTACCGGNGCGTAAAAAAAACAACTTTTTCAATTATAATTGGCATTAATCAATAGATATGAAATTATTTTAGTGCTACACAATGATATTCATATTTTTCCCTTGTTGTTTGAAGGTGTTTAGATGTTTAAAAAGGTGCTTAATTGAAATCAGTGGTGGATCCAGGGGAGAGGGTCTGAGGGGCTTAAGCCCCTCCTCCCCTGGATCTTGATTTTACCCTCTGTAAGATGAAATTGTTCCCGATACTAAGTGGAATTTTAATGATGTCTTATTAATATGTACACTAGTTTTACTAACAAGAAACTTCATTAAGTATTTAAATAGCGCATCCACAATGTACCGGNATTAATATGTACACTAGTTTTACTAACAAGAAACTTCATTAAGTATTTAAATAGCGCATCCACAATGTACCGGCACTTAAATTGAGTATTAAAACTTGAAGTGTGAATGTGCCGCCTCTTCAAGTATCCCTCTCCTTGGTGGTTTTCTAGATCCGCTACTGATTAAAATATTAATTTTATGCATTCCCTCCCAATCACTACCCAGAGAATACTAATTAAAAATTTACATCTCAAAATGCATTTTGCCTTTTTTATTGGTGAAATTTGAATAATGTTTATGACTGTTGCATCAACTTTTTCAATGATATAAAACATAAATTTGCACAAATATATATATTCTCAATATCAATGATATTAAATAAATCTTTGAACAAACCACACATGCAGCAAAAATATGAGTTCATAAAAAAACTTGAGTATTTTNGCGTAAAAAAAACAACTTTTTCAATTATAATTGGCATTAATCAATAGATATGAAATTATTTTAGTGCTACACAATTATATTCATATTTTTCCCTTGTTGTTTGAAGGTGTTTAGATATTTAAAAAGGTGCTTAATTGAAATCAGTGGTGGATCCAGGGGAGAGGGCCTGAGGGGCTTAAGCCCCTCCTCCCCTGGATCTTCATTTTACACTCTGTAAGATGAAATTGTTCCCGATACTAAGTGGAATTTTAATGATGCCTTATTAATATGTACACTAGTTTTACTAACAAGAAACTTCATTAAGTATTTAAATAGCGCATCCACAATGTACCGGCATTTAAATTGAGTATTAAAACTTGAAGTGTGAATGTGCCGCCTCTTCAAGTATCCCTCTCCTTGGTGGTTTTCTAGATCCGCTACTGATTCAAAAATTAATTTTATGCATTCCCTCCCAATCACTACCCAGAGAATACTAATTAAAAATTTACATCTCAAAATGCCTTTTGCCTTTTTTATTGGTGGAATTTGAATAATGTTTATGACTGTTGCATCAACTTTTTCAATTATATAAAACATAAATTTGCACAAATATATATATTCTCAATATAAATGATATTAAATAAATCTTTGAACAAACCACACATGCAGCAAAAATATGAGTTCATAAAAAAACTTGAGTATTTTTATATGTTCTGCTTTCACACAAGCATAATTTATCACCCCAAAGAGTGTTTCTTTTAAATAACCTAGTTATATTTTAATCTAAACTTTAATAAATAATGAATGTTTTCGTTCCTGGTTTTTGGAGAAGCTACGCTACAGAGGTCATAAGCAGTTCAACACACCACAGTTAAGGTTTTGGCAGCAACACATCATTTTTTATTTTTTCAATGCCATTAATAATATAGTCTCAAATTTCCATGCTCCTCATATGCCTCGGGTCCACCAACTCTGGCAAAATGCAGTTGTAATAGAATTTTATAAGATGTGTTTTCATCTCTTGTTTCCAAAAATTTTCATCTCTCTCAATTCGAAATACTGCCATCTGTTTTTCCACTGAAGTCCAAACACCAAAAATGAAATATTCCCTCTCTGAAAGGTGCGTTGGCCCTAAACTTGATAAAAATATTGATAGGTTTTTTTCAGTCTCAGCTGATCTCCTTCGAAGCTTAAATATCGTATTTTGCTTTCTTTTACAGCTACAGTAACATATTTTCCAAATGCCGACGATGGACACTTTACTTCTGCAAGACCCTTTTCTCCAATAACGCCATCAGGAGTGGCGCCGAAGAAAGGCAAGTCCTTGACAATGAAAAGTACGCTTTTTCAACTTTAATTCCTTCTTGTTTTTCTAATTGTTCAATAGCTATAACGTCAAATGTTTTACCATGATCAATTGCAGGCACATTCAAAATATCAGAGGTATAAACAATACTGCGAACTAAATTCACGCAGTTAGTTGATGCACGTCTACGACAAACTTTCCCAAATGTTGAAAAGCAGTTACAATTTCTCTCCGTGTTTCCAGCCATTTTCCGCTTCCTGCCTGGAGAAGTGTCTCTTTCTAGCTGGTAACGCTCCTCTTGTGTTAGTTTTAATCCACTGAGAAACACTCGCGTCTGTTCCTTGAATGTTTCTGGATCCATGTCAGACTTTTCACATTGAGGATCATAATCATTGTCCTCAAAGGTTTTGGTCACAGCTTTTTTTGGCAGTGTTTTGGAAAATTTTCTGTTTTTTCTTTTTTTCTAATTCTCGTCTTCTAAGTTCCCGCCGTCTAAATTCTAACCTCTATGAAATTCTGATCGGACTGATACCCTTGAATATGCTTTTGTGCAGCACGTATTGAGGGGCTACTACAGCACCAGGACATCTCCCTTTATAGGATCGTTTCGTTGCATTATTTACCTTTTTCCCTCCAGAAAATTTCACAACTATTGAATTGAATTATTCAACTTTGTTGCTATCTACGTCATGTATGAGACTCCAAAAATGTGCAGCCAAGTACTCACCGAGCTTTATAAATATGGGAAAATCAACCACTTTTTACCAATTATGGGACAAGATTTGGCTCGCCAGCTTTTCGACCATTGCAGAAGTAACCTAAAGAAGTGAATTTTTTGTGCTTACCAAATACTTGACTCGGACAATTTTCAATGTCGAATTACAACTGTGGAACTTTAAGATGAAAATCGGTGTCCTGTGATTTTCTATACGTGATTGCTTTTTGCACTCCGATAGACAATTACACATTTGCTCTAAACTGTTTTCCTCAGAGTTGGTTTCCCAAGAGTTGTATTTTCACTCACAGATATATTTTTCTTATTGTAATTGCATATCAGATGATTCTTACATACTGTCTTCTCAACAGTAAGATTTTGATATGGCCTAGCTTCGGGAATTTTCTTGCGCACATTGCTGTCACCGTCGGCTTAAACTTNACTATAACTTTGCCTGACTTGATATCATACATTTTTTAATACTTATACTATTATGTCAGCTTCCATGCTACTCAAGCTACCTTCATAGTTTTTATAGCAATAGTGTGAAGGAATACGTTCACCATCTTTCGCCCGAGTGTAATCATAAGAGTACTTGTTAGCAACTGCTATAAACCAAACTATCTTGCGATACCCTATTACCGCAGCTACGCCAGAGAGTGCATTGTATTTACGTTTATAGGAGCGTTTGCACCAACATCCATCCACAACCACAGTAATAAGAGGAATGTTGTTCGCGGTATCTTCACCATTGGCTCTCGCTAATGCAGCTTCTTCACACGCAGCCTCTTCCATTTTTTCTGTTGTGGCTATTTCCAGCAATTGCAGATAATGTCATTGTGTTTGGAGTAAGTTAATGGTGCCAAGCATGGTGCACCTACTGATGCACAGAATTCTTCTTAATGGGAATATCCTGCCTTAATTCCCCTAAAAACAAGCAAGATATACTGCATATATAACATAGTAATCTAACGCAAGTGTCCATCGAAATAAGATGGCAAATGGATTATACTTACCGATGCCATACCAGTCATGAAACATGCACTACCTCATTTATACGAGGTAACCATACTTAAATACAAAAAAATTCTAGATTTTTTTTGTCAATATTGCCAGAAATTTTGTCTTTTTGCGAATAAAAAAACAAGCGTAGCGGCCAATTTTACAACGTTCACAATTATAAGTTTGGTGAGGAAGAAAAGGTTTATATTTTCTGATATTGGCAACTTTTTTGACACGTGTGACTTTAAGTATTTTGAGGTAACGTATAAATTTCTTTTATATTTACACCCATCCGGCTTAATTTTTTACTGTGGTTTGACATTTTTTTCCATGTGAAAATTTTTCTCTGGGAATAAACGTCTGACTCAACCCCAACATTTATTACCAACATTGTAATTAATGCTAATGTACAATGTGTTTGTATTTATTTCAGCACGGAGTTTTCATTGTGTACATTTCTAAGTATTTGTTTTGACATTAGCGTGACCGATATGGCTTTTTTCTACAAATTTGGTACTCCAAGAAATTTCAATTAATAGATTTCTAAAAAAAACTTTTAAAATGCAAATAATAATTAACACGATAATTTATGACATATTTAAGAATACATGCCACTTTGCGATAAACATCTATGCTGAATAAAATACTGTATGTGGGCGATTTCATACACTGCTAGCTTCCAAATTAATAAATGCGAAACTTAAAACGCAAATTATAGAATGCCTGCACTAAGTACATAAATTCGAATATGAACTCCATATTTAATTTCAAATAATATTATTTCAATAAAACTTCTGCATAGCTCAGGCAACACTGCACAAGATTCCGCTCATTCAAATAAATTGTTAAAATAAGATGAAAATACATAAACGATTAAAATGTAATAGCGACAGTATACATTTTAACGGCCATACATAATACCCAAAAAGCTACGAGGTAATCGTGATACAAAATTGCTGCACTTGGTCAAACCCAAGGTTTGTGAACTAAGCCCAGGCCGCCTCCGCCCTTGCCAGTCAGCAAGTGAATGCACATGCGGAAATATCGCTCCATCGGATACCTTGCCAGATATCACTGCTCGGTGTGACGTTCTTTCTTTTTTAACCTACTCTAAAACTGAGTGTTATATGTGAGCCCGCGGTAGGGACGGGAGTTAAGTACGTCTCAGGGCTAAGTCCCATACGCCTACAAGGGAAGGAAATCATGCAAGGAGACATGCATAGCGGTAGAAAGGGATTGGGCTGCCATGGTCAGATTTTGGCCATGGAAACCTCCTTATGTGTACTTATAGCTAAACTACTATACTAATAAGAGAAAGGGAAAAACCGGTATTGGCACCGTAAAAGCTCTTTCGACAGAAGAGAATTAAAAAAATTGTCGAATGCATTATCAGAATTATTAGAAAATGCTACAGGAGACAGATGGGTGGAAACCATGCTCTTTATTAGCAGGTAGAGAAAAAACTAGTAGAGAGGGGATAGGACATCTTTCATTTGTGTGGCGCTGGCTTAACCAGAGTAATGTTTGCACTTCACTCTGGTCTGTGTGACCTTCGCTCTGTGAGTTTGGAGGCAGATGAACCTCCCCTCCACCGCCGGCGGAAGTCGCTTCCCCACTCCTTGGCACCACTCGGCGGGCTGAGGGATACGCCGCGCGAGTGGGACACCTGCCGGAAGCAGAAATGTGTCAAATGCGTTTCGTAGAAAGAAAATTGTGGGTGCTTTTCAGCTGTGACCTATTTATTTCAATACGCCGTTTTAATCATTATTTTATACTTTAGACATGCATATTTATATATATTTTTTTGGTTCTGAAATACACACAAGCCTCAAAACAACATTGTAAAACCATATCATCGGACATTTTTTAACCATGTTCCAAACTTTAAAAAAAAAATATCAACTCTAGAGACGCGCCCATTCATACTTTCACTATCAGCATAAGAAATATGAATTTTTTATCTGTTAATGGGAAGTAGTACATTTTCAAAAACAAAAGGCCCTACAAAACCGTCCCAAATACAGTCTGTATATGCCTGTTAAGGAGCTAGACAAGAGTAAGACATATGGAGCTGATTCAGCTGATGATGTCCTTGTGTATTTCGAGTTTGAAGGGCCTAACCCTGAATGTTTTAAATTATTATTATTTTTTAACTTTACGGTTACTTCAGTTAACGTCAAGTTAACTTACATCCAACATGACGGTTGGGGTCTGTAATCAAATTTTTTTTCTCAATTTTACTTTTTTAAAATTTTTAAGTTAAGGGTAAGTGGGGTAAAGATAAAATTCACCTAAATGTTATATTGCGGTATGGGTCAGTAAAGTTAACAAGCACGGCTGCTGATCCTCCTGATCCGCTGGAACTGGCTCGCAGCCTCAGCCTTTAGTCNTGGAACTGGCTCGCAGCCTCAGCCTTTAGTCCGTCTTATTGCTTTGAGGACTATTTGGCTCTCGCATCAAGGAGACTCGAATCCACTTTGCTAGTTTGAGGATTAGAACGGAAAATAACAAAAGTAAAGGTAATTCGATCAAAAAATATTTATATTTGGNTTCGCGCCCACGACACTGAACACAAATAATGACATAAAGTCATTAGTTATTAATATTAGTGCTTAATTTAAATGTTCTGAAAAATGTCAACCCATTTAAATCATATTGATTTAGAAAAATAAATGTATATCTCCAATAAGCAAAAGCAGCTATACAAAACACATTTGTACAGAGTAGAGGAAATCAGACTGTAAAGTACAGGAAAATCCTTTACATTCGTACGTCTGGTAGCCACGAGTATAGTAAAATAAAATATGAGGCATCTTCTTGTTTTAAAACACCGCTTCTTTCANTCGTACGTCTGGTAGCCACGAGTATAGTAAAATAAAATATGAGGCATCTTCTTGTTTTAAAACACCGCTTCTTTCTTATCAGACGATATTTATATTTTATATTTGCTGTGTTGGCTACAAAACTGAGATAAACGAAGAGAAATTACAGCATAAACAGAGAAAATATTTTCACCAAAACCTGCAAATCAGGACACAAATTATAATAAACTCGGGTATAGTCGGAAATAAGTTTTATTTTGTTTGGTTTCAATAATATTAATAGTATTTTTTTATTTAATTGGCGACTGTTTTATTGCCAAAATCTAAATTTTTTGGTCAATATACTGTTCTTATATTTATTGATGTGTTTCATAAATATATTAATTACATTTTTTTAATTATTTTGATGAATATTTTGGCTGTGATNTCGTACGTCTGGTAGCCACGAGTATAGTAAAATAAAATATGAGGCATCTTCTTGTTTTAAAACACCGCTTCTTTCATATCAGACGATATTTATATTTTATATTTGCTGTGTTGGCTACAAAACTGAGATAAACGAAGATAAATTACAGCATAAACAGAGAAAATATTTTCACCAAAACCTGCAAATCAGGACACAAATTATAATAAACTCGGGTATAGTCGGATATAAGTCTTATTTTGTTTGGTTTCAATAATATTAATAGTATTTTTTTATTTAATTGGCGACTGTTTTATTGCCAAAATCTAAATTTTTTGGTCAATATACTGTTTTTATATTTATTGATGTGTTTCATAAATATATTAATTACATTTTTTTAATTATTTTGATGAATATTTTGGCTGTGATNTTATATTTATTGATGTGTTTCATAAATATATTAATTACATTTTTTTAATTATTTTGATGAATATTTTGGCTGTGATGTGTAGCCACTACAGGCAATGATATCACGTCCATGTTCAATTCCTGGGTCTCACAAACTGGATTTTCTAAGTGGTCGAGAGTGTCTGGCTCATCTCATGCTAAGGAAAACAATGGCAAACCGGTGTGTCTTCCTGTCTGGAGTGCTTTAAACGCACCGCGGTTTGTCTCCGTGGTATTACCTTGGGACCACGAAACTCAGCCATATGCTTTACAAATCGTCAGTCATAGACAATGGAAAATGTTCAAACAATGTTTGAAAATATTTATATTGTTCAGCTGACACTAACCTTTCATTCCCACAATAATGTAATGTCTTGCAAATAAGACATTTTTGATGCATGCAACAGAGCATCAGAACCGATAAGCTATAGGATTTGTGTTCAACCATCAGTGATATGGATCAGTCAAAAACTTAAAGTAGAGGCATAGATTACGATTCAGTTACCCACAGGGGAGATCATTGGGCACTGAGCCTTGCAATGTACAGTGCCGGCGAAATATGACGTTCCTGTGAAACACGTAGAAACTTGTATTTAACACTGAATATTAAAATGTTAAAATCCAAAACAACACAACAAGAATTGGAGGGAAAAGCTATGAACCTGCCTACTACATCACAAACATTACCGCACAAGTACTAGAAAGAAAGTTTGACTATTAGTGTCCACAAAGTACAACTGAGGAGTTTTTCCTAAAGCCACAGATAAATAAATGATGGAAAGGAAAACTATTTATGATAAACGCCAGGTCTTTCTTAGAGAGGAACAATCTCTCCAGACCTCCTTCAGCATACGGAGTTAACCACAACCAGCACGAGTCCAACCTCTAGTGATCGGTACACCAGAGAACACCTCTGGTGGGGCCAAACCGTTCAGCCCGTGCTACCACTTATTTGTCATGGCACTTGTGGGTTTTCAAAATGTCCGACCGCCCCACCAATGACCTGCATGCCCACCGGAAGGGTGGAGTACGATCGGCTCGGAGCGGCATGCTTCCTCGATTCCTTGGGGAATGCCGAAATTGGGGATGGCAGCCCCCGTTCTGAACTGGAAACATGTTCATTGTGTTACCTCGTGTGTCTTCCTTGCTGTCATCACAGCCTCCAAGCCGTCCCCACCACTTACTACCACTAGCAGTACAGTTGGAGGTGCCATCATCAGACACCGACTATTGCCATACTTTTGAATTTTTTCACACAAAAAATACCAGTATTGGCCCCCATCAGCCTGAATGTCAAGTGGTCCAACACCCTGCCAAGTGGTCGGGACTAGGTTCCAACTGTCGGCCCAAGCCATCACTGCAGATACCTCTGACCAGTCGAGAGGAAACTGGTTCCCATATGGAGACGGGCGGTGGAGCCAAATTTGCAAAGCACAGGGGAGGAACTGGTAGCCTCGGGTCGCCATGAGTGGAGAGTGGCTATAAGAGACGTATCATCCACCCTTTCTAGAGTCGATGTGGTAACCAGGCTTGGCTACTATAGCATGGTACTGCCAAACCACCTCAAACACCCGGAAACCTTCCGCTTCGTGCTATCGGCCTACCTTACTTAATCAAAATCGCCATTTCTTGGTGCTTCTGCAATATGTTCCATTGCAAATGCTATATAACCGAATTCCTCTTGCACGTACTTTCAGATGGTGTTGAAATAAAGGTATGTGTCCAACTAACAAATCATATGTGGTTCGATTTCTCTTTCCATACACGTGACACGAATTGTCACTATGTGGCAATTACTCGCCCCCGTACGTACTATAATTTAGCAAAAACCACTTTCCGTAATCTGCTATTGTTGCGGAAATATTGAGGGTGTCCACATCAGGTGGATCACTGTGTTTACATATAGTGATGGACAAAAGTATTCGCTTTCTTGCATTTACAATAATAAAGTGTATAATATCCTATGTTCCGCTCATAGATACACAATTATGTTACAAAAGATGAAAGAATGAACATTATCCGACATGTCTACATGCAACAGTTCCAAAATCAACGAGCAAGTATGCTAAATTCTCGAACCATGATGTTGTGTCAGTGGGGTTGCCTGGAAAAAAGTAATCATCCACCTGACGTTTACAAATGTGCATGGGCTCTTTCCGCTAACACGTATCTGTTCTGCGACTTCAGTTTAGTTCCGTGGTCAGTTAGTGAAGGTTCGACCTGCTGCAGTGGAACAGTGTCGTGAGATGGGGCGAAAATGTAAGGAAACGTCCTTTGAAGAAAGAGGGACTATAACAAGACTTCGATTAGAAGGAAAAACGTTTTCTGATATTGCAAAAATTGTGAGAAGAAGTTGTTCGACCGTCAAAAGTGTTGTACAAAGATGTCAAGATAAAACCGTGCTCACTAGCAAGGAAAGAAGCGGCCGTCTGCAGAAGCTATCACACACTGAGCAGAGGTTTATGGCAAATTATATTAAAACAAATCCAAAAACGAGTTTGTACGATATAAGAGCTCAAGTGAGCAAATATTTACATGAACAGGTTTCGTCATGTGCCGTACGAAGGGTTCTCAATCATACTGGGTGCAATGCTAGGGTCCCACGAAAGAACATTAGTACGACGAACAGGGCTAAACGGCTGCAGTTTGTGAAAGAGTATGTGCAGAAAGATAGTGAATTCTGGGAGAAAGTTTTACTTTCAAATGGAAAGTAAATAAAAAATTTATAGCAATGATGGTAAAATGTTGGTGTGGTGCAAGCCAAACACTGAGTTTGAACAAAATAACTTACAGACCACATGTGGTGAAGGAGGGGTCAGGATTTGGGGGTGTATTTCAGCCTCAGGAGTGGGGGGAACTGGTGTGCATTGAAAGGAATATGGACATATTTGTGTATCTTCAAATACTTAAAGACAATCTCAAAAAGAGAGCAAGAAAACTAGGTGTTGCAAATGCTTTTCACTTTCAACGCGACAATGAAACCAAGCATACGGTGGAAATTGTACGCCTGTGGCTACTTTACAACACTCCACATACTTTGAAAACACCTCCTCAGTCACCAGATGTAAATCCGATAGAACATCTGTGGAGTGAGTTGGAGAAAAGTCTGAGAAAACACCACATCGCTAGCAAACCACAACTGAAAGAGTTACTTCATAAAGAATGGAACAATATTGGCTTGAATATTACACGGAACCTTGTTCATTCCATGCCGAAAAGACTTACAGCAATAATAAACAGGAAGGGTATGCAAACTAATTATTTATAAATATTAATGGTTTGNCCATGCCGAAAAGACTTACAGCAATAATAAACAGGAAGGGTATGCAAACTAATTATTTATAAATATTAATGGTTTGGTTTTATAGTAATCAGGGAATGGACGAATATTTATGTCCACACAAGAAATGTCCCTCAATGAGACTTCATGTATTTTCGTTGTCTGTATAAAATACATTCCTTTTCTACAATAAGAAGNCAAGAAATGTCCCTCAATGAGACTTCATGTATTTTCGTTGTCTGTATAAAATACATTCCTTTTCTACAATAAGAAGGTTTCATTTATCTATTTCTGACACCTCTGCTGACAATCACTTGTTACTTATTTCCATTGTAGATAGAATATGGATATTTCGTTTACCATTATATCTGGACGAATACTTTTGTCCATCACTGTATATACAGGTTACTTCGAAAAATATAGGCACTGATGACAGGGTAAGTAGTACACAATGTATGAAGGAAAAAGCATTAATAGACAAATGAATAGTTCATCTTCCCCTCCTTTCTTGTTCTATACATGTGTTTTCATATTTCATAAATTTTTACTGCATCTTCTTCTCATCCAAATATTGTGTTCATCGTTTTCCTTCTTTCTTTTTTCATAGTCTAAGTAATGGAAGTCCAATCAAACTTCGAATTCAGTTATGCCACACAATTTTCGTTCAACTTCAAAAAATGTATACGTGTATATATATATATATAGAGAGAGAGAGAGAGAGAGAAAAAGAGAGAGAGAGAGGTCACACATATGAAACGTAGCTTCGAAATCACCAAACTTAAACTAAAAGTTTATCCATACTACGAATGATGTTCTCGAATGTCCAATATTGCCATACTTATAATTTATGACATCTCAAATGACGGACGTAAATAATTTTCATATTACCCGTTCTGTTCTTCATAGTCGCTAAAACATGATTTATAGAACACGAAATGCTTGTATCAAATCCTGGATAAACTACGGGTGTGCGTACTGTTTTTACATATAATTTTAAGTAACTTATATTTTTATCTGCCTCCCGCTGTAAGAAAGGAGCGTAAATTTTATATTCATGTTTACGTATGGCCTCTTATCTTCATTGATCTGTGGTTTTTAATTTGTGACAAAACTAATTCATACCTAAATAAAAGTTTCAAGTTTTATTACTGCATCATTTTACATGCACGAACGTTTATATTACTACTGGATTTTAAATTCTGAGTTCTGCTCACAATTATTGATAGTTACATTTCATCTTCCTTTGCATCCAGTCATTTACAAGAATAACAAAAAAATCTATTCACATCGTTTCCTAAAAAGAAAAGTTATTTTATGAAATATCATGTAAATTGATGAGCATTGTAAAAAAAAGTTGCAATTGTATGCTTTCTTGATTGTTTCAGGAAATCTATAATGGACTCAAATGAGTCGCGCAAAGACACCGAGAGGCCATCGTGGCTGATAGAAGAGTACATAACAGAAGTCTTTCGTGAAGGTGAAAATGACCCTGGCATAGTAGTAAACAATGTTGACATAAATGTTACCTTAGGAAAAGGTTAAAATTATACAAGCGTTATTAAGAAGGCCACAGTGAGGTTCATAGACGGAAAGAACCATCAAGAAAAGAAAACCTTGATTGTGTAAGTTATGCCTCAGAATCCAGTGATGCAACTTTTCTTGAGAGAATTAAACTTCTTCAACCAAGAGATCAACACCTACAGAAAACTCTTCCCAGCTATGGCAAGGCTAACAAAGGCACCGCTATTTTCAGCGAAGTTCTACCCTACAGATCGCGAAGATGTGATTATTCTGGAGGACATGTCTTCTTGTGGTTTCAGGATGGCCGACCATAAGAAGAAGTTGGAACTGGCTCACAGTTTCCTGATGTTGAAGGTTCTAGGTCGATTCCACAGTGTTGTGATGTGATCAGGCCTTAGCTGAACGGCCTGCCTGATCACACCTTCAAAAATTAAACCAGGGTACGAGCGTGTTGGCAACAACACCTTGTGAAAGATATTTGCAGAAATCCCCTCCACCGGCAAGTAAACGGGGCCGAAATATATTAAACATTGCGCCCGATATAGGCCAGCGTAACACTGGAAGCGGCGTCTTTTGTCGTCGACCCGACCAGGGAGAAGACCACGGATGATGGTTGTGTCCAGCCGTCGTTAACCGCCTCCTAGAATTAGCCTCCAGTTACATGAACAAGGCGTGGACTTTCCACTTAGATCACATATATTAATAATGGCGTGAGGTAATAACAGTTAATATAATTAATTAGCATCTTGGTATACAATTTAAAGGTCCCCCGATCAATAGTCACCTAAATAGCTATTGTATAATCATTATATGTAATAAACTCAATCTTATACTTCTGTGCTCTATCAAATCATTACTCATTTTTTGAGCTACGACATTAGCAACTTTCGCATATGAATGGCTTAAAAGTACATTCGTAACAACGGGCTGTCTTTTGCAGTGACAGAGAGAGAACCTTCCATTGTTGATCACTTCCCAGAGTCAATGTACTCAAACAGGTAAAATAAATAAATTGTATGTTTTAGTGATATCAGTATGTCTCACAGTAAATGTTGTAATTGCTGTTTACTTAAATCTGTTAACAGGATGAAGGAAATTAATTCCCATTCCATACCAAACACGTACAACTCCCTGGCATCACTTGTAGAAACATGGCCCGGTTTCGAGAGATTTTCAGAGAAAATACGCTTTCGTGCAGACGGGATCTTAGAGATGATCGAAGAAATGTTATCCCTTAAGAAGAATGGCTTTAATGTTCTCAACCATGGAGATTGTTGGGTCAACAACATCTTGTTTCGGTACAACCAGGACACACAAGAACCTGAGGAGGTGTGCTTTCTTGACCTCCAGGTGGTCAGGTATGGCTCACCGGCCTTGGACCTTCAGTACTTCTTTGCCACCAGCTTAGCAGATGGTGTTAGGGATGAATACGAGGACATACTACTGGAAAAGTATCATTAAGCATTGTCAGATACTTTGAAGTTCGTGGCTATGGAACCTATTACATATTCATTAGAAGATCTGAGACACGACTTCCAAGAAAAGGCAGCATTTGGATTCGATATGGGTTGCATCACCATAAGTGCAGTGGTAGCCGATTTGAGTGAAGTCTTTGACTTTGACAGTCTGACTGAAGAATCTGTAGAGGATGCTTCTGTCAATCCATTGGAAAATATGTTGCAAGGAAATGTATTTAAAGACGTTTTCCAAAAGTTTTTGCTTTACTACGAATACAAAAATGTTATTTAAAAATTATGAATCTCTTGAAATAATTTTTTTTCCCATTAGTAGTTTTCAATTGTTTAACCACAGTCAGTTATTATCTCTGTGTACCTGCTGTAATGTGATCGCTAACTTGTTAACTAAGAATGCACAATTTACTATATACGTCAATTTTATAAATTTTTGTTATAAAATGACATCACTATTGTACTCCAAAGAATATGGTTTAGTATATCACTATGACGAGCCGAAGGAAAGATGGCAAACTTAAATTTGTTTTATAACTTCTATCTATTTTAAGCACACACATGATTTTTTTTTTGCAACTTTTTACAAGGTACTTTTATATAACATCGCAATTCTTGCAACAGCATTTATTCAAAATAAGTGAAACCTATATTTTGTTGTATCTTCTTTTTTCATGCTAGGTCAAGCTTTCGAGTGTACAACAATTTATTTGATTTCATAAATAGCTTAAGGAATGTGACGTGAGTAAGTTAATATAAAACTGGTAGGTATATTGGGTAAATTATTGTTTGTATAGTGCATTGAAACTGTACTCATTGATAATTTATTATTAAAATATAAGGAAAGCGGTACTTTAAATATTCATAATTTAATTGCTTCCATTATATAAAACTGTTATTATATTATCTAAGTGGTTTGAATAACAATAGTAATGTTCTGACTTCTAAGTTATGCTATGCATAAACTTATTTTTAAAAAATCTGTCACTGTTTTGAGGAAGCTACTAGAAAAATATTCTGACTCCCTGAAGTGAAAGTGGATTGGCAGTTTGTTATTTTAGGGAACTCGTCCTTATATTAAGACAGTACAATTATATACATTATAAATATATTACTAATAGCTGTAAGTTTTCAGATGGTCATGCCTCTTTTATATTTCTACACATCAAAAGTCACATCGAATACACTTTAAAACAGGGGAAAAAAAAGAATTTTATTGCACCACACAATGATATATATATATATATATATAAATTANTCTATTCACATCGTTTCCTAAAAAGAAAAGTTATTTTATGAAATATCATGTAAATTGATGAGCATTGTAAAAAAAAGTTGCAATTGTATGCTTTCTTGATTGTTTCAGGAAATCTATAATGGACTCAAATGAGTCGCGCAAAGACNAAAAAAAGTTGCAATTGTATGCTTTCTTGATTGTTTCAGGAAATCTATAATGGACTCAAATGAGTCGCGCAAAGACACCGAGAGGCCATCGTGGCTGATAGAAGAGTACATAACAGAAGTCTTTCGTGAAGGTGAAAATGACCCTGGCATAGTAGTAAACAATGTTGACATAAATGTTACCTTAGGAAAAGGTTAAAATTATACAAGCGTTATTAAGAAGGCCACAGTGAGGTTCATAGACGGAAAGAACCATCAAGAAAAGAAAACCTTGATTGTGTAANAAGCGTTATTAAGAAGGCCACAGTGAGGTTCATAGACGGAAAGAACCATCAAGAAAAGAAAACCTTGATTGTGTAGGTTATGCCTCAGAATCCAGTGATGCAACTTTTCTTGAGAGAATTAAACTTCTTCAACCAAGAGATCAACACCTACAGAAAACTCTTCCCAGCTATGGCAAGGCTAACAAAGGCANAGAATTAAACTTCTTCAACCAAGAGATCAACACCTACAGAAAACTCTTCCCAGCTATGGCAAGGCTAACAAAGGCACCGCTATTTTCAGCGAAGTTCTACCCTACAGATCGCGAAGATGTGATTATTCTGGAGGACATGTCTTCTTGTGGTTTCAGGATGGCCGACCATAAGAAGAAGTTGGAACTGGCTTNGATGTGATTATTCTGGAGGACATGTCTTCTTGTGGTTTCAGGATGGCCGACCATAAGAAGAAGTTGGAACTGGCTTACAGTTTCCTGATGTTGAAGGTTCTAGGTCGATTCCACAGTGTTATGATGTGATCAGGCCTTAGCTGAACGGCCTGCCTGATCACACCTTCAAAAATTAAACCAGGGTACGAGCGTGTTTGCAACAACACCTTGTGAAAGATAGTTGCAGAAATTCCCTCCACCGGCAAGTAAACGGGGCCGAAATATATTAAACATTGCGCCCGATATAGGCCAGCGTAACACTGGAAGCGGCGTCTTTTGTCGTCGACCCGACCAGGGAGAAGACCACGGATGATGGTTGTGTCCAGCCGTCGTTAACCGCCTCCTAGAATTAGCCTCCAGTTACATGAACAAGGCGTGGACTTTCCACTTAGATCACATATATTAATAATGGCGTGAGGTAATAACAGTTAATATAATTAATTAGCATCTTGGTATACAATTTAAAGGTCCCCCGATCAATAGTCACCTAAATAGCTATTGTATAATCATTATATGTAATAAACTCAATCTTATACTTCTGTGCTCTATCAAATCATTACTCATTTTTTGAGCTACGACATTAGCAACTTTCGCATATGAATGGCTTAAAAGTACATTCGTAACAACGGGCTGTCTTTTTCAGTGACAGAGAGAGAACCTTCCATTGTTGATCACTTCCCAGAGTCAATGTACTCAAACATGTAAAATAAATTAATTGTATGTTTTAGTGATATCAGTATGTCTCACAGTAAATGTTGTAATTGCTGTTTACTTAAATCTGTTAACAGGATGAAGGAAATTAATTCCCATTCCATACCAAACACATACAACTCCCTGGCATCACTTGTAGAAACATGGCCCGGTTTCGAGAGATTTTCAGAGAAAATACGCTTTCGTGCAGACGGGATCTTAGAGACGATCGAAGAAATGTTATCCCTTAAGAAGAATGGCTTTAATGTTCTCAACCATGGAGATTGTTGGGTCAACAAAATATTGTTTCGGTACAACCAGGACACACAAGAACCTGAGGAGGTGTGCTTTCTTGACCTCCAGGTGGTTAGGTATGGCTCACCGGCCTTGGACCTTCAGTACTTCTTTGCCACCAGCTTAGCAGATGGTGTTAGGGATGAATACGAGGACATACTACTGGAAAAGTATCATAAAGCATTGGCAGATACTTTGAAGTTCGTGGCTATGGAACCTATTACATATTCATTAGAAGATCTGAGACACGACTTCCAAGAAAAGGCAGCATTTGGATTCGATATGGGTTGCATCACCATAAGTGCAGTGGTAGCCGATTCGAGTGAAGTCTTTGACTTTGACAGTCTGACTGAAGAATCTCTAGAGGATGCTTCTGTCAATCCATTGGAAAATATGTTGCAAGGAAATGTATTTAAAGGCCTTTTTCCAAAAGTTTTTGCTTTACTACGAATACAAAAATGTTATTTAAAAATTATGAATCTCTTGAAATAATTTTTTTTCCCATTAGTAGTTTTCAATTGTTTAACCACAGTCAGTTATTATCTCAGTGTACCTGCTGTAATGTGATCGCTAACTTGTTAACTAAGAATGCACAATTTACTATATACGTCAATTTTATACATTTTTGTTATAAAATGACATCACTATTGTACTCCAAAGAATATGGTTTAGTATATCACTAAGCCGAAGGAAAGATGGCAAACTTAAATTTTTTTAATAACTTCTATCTATTATAAGCACACACATGATTTTTTTTGCAACTTTTTACAAGGTACTTTTATATAACATCGCAATTCTTGCAACAGCATTTATTCAAAATAAGTGAAACCTATATTTTGTTGTATCTTCTTTTTTCATGCTAGGTCAAGCTTTCGAGTGTACAACAATTTATTTGATTTCATAAATAGCTTAAGGAATGTGACGTGAGTAAGTTAATATAAAACTGGTAGATATATTGGGTAAATTATTGTTTGTATAGTGCATTCAAACTGTACTCATTGATAATTTATTATTAAAATATAAGGAAAGCGGTACTTTAAATATTCATAATTTAATTGCTTCCATTATATAAAACTGTTATTATATTATCTAAGTGGTTTGGATAACAATATTAATGTTCTGACTTCTAAGTTATGCTATGCATACACTTATTTTAAAAAAATCTGTCACTGTTTTGAGGAAGCTACTAGAAAAATATTCTGACTCCCTGAAGTGTAAGTGGATTGGCAGTTTGTTATTTTAGGGAACTTGTCCTTATATTAAGACAGTACAATTATATAGATTATAAATATATTACTAATAGCTGTAAGTTTTCAGAAGGTCACGCCTCTTTTATATTTCTACACATCAAAAGTCACATCGAATACACTTTAAAACAGGGGAAAAAAAATAAAAAATTTTATTGCACCACTAAATGATATATAAATATTATAGTTTGCTTTTAATACAATTTTTGAAAAAAAAAAAACCTACTTTATTTATAAAAGTGGTAAATATATGGATTTTGTAGGTCCGAGGACAAAGGCTGGGGTTGAGGCGCCGAGGTGCCACCATTTTGGATTCCACCATCTTAGATGACGTCACAACCGCCATATTGGACCCGCCATCTTGTTTCCGATTATAATATTGTTTCCAGCTGCCATCTTGTTTCTGGCAACCTTATTGTTTCCAACTGTCATTAAATATGCTCCGCCATCTTATTTCCCAATTACTCACCTGTGCATCTGTTGCATGCTGTCCACATGCTGTAGTTCTCTCATCGTCCACTAGAGTGCACTACCGATCACTGTAATGTTGTTTATTGCTGATAGAATGTGCCACCCTATTTCTCACCTTCGTTCGACCCCATGATCTTGTTTCCACTTGTCCTTAGTTAAACATTCGCCTTCTAGAGGCGCTGGTGTCGCTCTCGATCGGCCGCCAAATTGGTTCTAGATTTAGCTACTAGTGGTTCTGCTTGTTTAAAATTTAATTTTTGCGTAGCTGAAAATATCGTTTAGAGGAGTGCGGGACCGAACTGCTGAATCTCGAGTCAAAATGCAGACACCTTAGACCACTCGGCTATCAGAGCAGTCTGAATAGTCCGATTTTAAATGCCATAGACACATTGCAATATTGATATTTTATATATATATATATAATCAAATCAGATATGACTCAGAGTATATGTGTATGTTTAAACAGTTATTATTTATTAGTTCATTTTGTTGTATCACATTCTTGTTTTTATTATTATTATTTTTTTTCTGAATTATAATCTTTGTGGTTTGTATATATTTAATTACCTTTATTCAAATTTAAAATATTTAAGTCATTATATCATATTATATATATTTGTGTGTAAGGTGTATATTGGTTTTTTCGAGCATCAAATTATTTATATTATTAATTTAAAGTGTATGGTTATTACATTACGAGGTAATACAAACAATTTGTCGCATGTAACTATCCGCATAAACCATCAAAGGTATACATGAGCAAATTGAAAACACGACTGTGGAACAGTGTTTATGAACAGGAACCAAGTAATTCAGAAACACTATACAATGGTTGAAATTTCTACTCACGATTAAGCGATGCGACGACGACAGCGATGAAATAATGTCTCACAAACACAGATGCTAATTAAATTTGAAGACAAGAAATATTAGGTATTTTACTAGATACATTAATAATGAAGAAACATGTATACACAAAATGTGCAGAATCACTCAGAGGGCGGTGGCAGATGACATCGCACAGACGCCACACCAAGGCACGCAAGTCCTTCACCTCCTCCAGCAGGATGCCATCGTCCTTTTCACATAAATTCTGACGTGTGTGAGTAGCCACTGCAGCCTCCTTCCTCTTGGTGAAGGCGAACTTCAGCGTAAACATCCTTCAAAGTAGCATCCTCTTCCTCTTCCTCATCCAGGTTGGTGAGGCGATCGCTGAACAGCGAGCATGGGGCGTACTCACTCCAGGGCACCGGAGTAAGTACAAGTTCGTTGATGGCTCTAGTCGACGAGGAGATGATGGTATCTGCCATGGACGGTGTAGGAGAGGAGGTGGCGGTTCCTGGAGGTGGTACCGATGTGATGTCATCCATCTCTGATATCGGCGGTGACTATGGTGATATGATCTGAAGAGAAGATCTGCTGCGATCACGATAAATCGGGGTAGGTATATCCACCTCTGCCGTGTTGGATGATGTCGCAGACGAGACCTGCTGCGAATGCTAACTCCGTCAAAAGGTACTGGAGGAAGAGACCTGCCGGAGTCCGGCCAGTACCTGAAATATTCTTTAAATATTCGGTCCTCCTCCAGTATGGAGCAGAATGCGCCCATCGTGTTCGACATCTCGAGCAAGAATGATATTTTATTTCCTAGAAGGGTGGAGGGGCTTTGTGCACAGACCGCAACGAGAACAGGCATCACCTTCATAGCGCGACGAGGGGCTGTGCAGGCGCTATCTCTGCTGGCGGCGTGAAATTTCGCCCTCGCAGTGTGAGACCAAGATGCCCTGCCAAGCCGCATGCGGGACGACATCCTGTGGTAGCGAGGCAGGAAACACGAGCTAAGCATCAGTCGCAGCTCCTCTCAAGAAAAAAATTAGTTAAATTATTTATCCTGAAACAATTAACTTAGCCCTTAGTCCAGACACATTTAATGGGTTTATGAAACAGTTCTCTGTCAGATTCCATTTCATTGCTAGTCTTGCACAGAAATATGTAAACGAGATGCATTAAGACTGCATTTTTCCCTCTTCCCAGACTTTGAAATCATTAAAAAATCACGCAACATGTGCACATAACGATGTATCAGTCCATGCAGGAAAACACTGCATGTTCTAAGGAGTCATTAACCAAACTATTAAACTTTCTGTTATTTTTTGAACTTATACATAAATATAAAATACGATCGTGTTCTTAAAATCTGCTGATATATACGATAATCTAAATTTTTAAAATATATAAGCGGCAGGAACATAAGCAATGCTGCATCAAGCAAAATAACTCAGCTAAGGTAGGCAAGCTCCTTAATATACTACATCTCTGAATAAAAATACCGTTTTTAAGTTACGTTCGAGAGCTCGGTTATGTGTGTGGCAGATTTTGAAAAGTCAACTTCATCTGTGTTGCATACACAAATACCGCAAATCCACGTAAAATAAATTGTTTTCAAACAATCTGAAATGCAGTTCTATTCGCAGGTTTTTGAAAAATAACCACATGTATTTGGTTGTGTCATGTAGCATAATTTGTCATTAATTTATTGGCTAAAATGAACTGTTACCTATATTTTATATATAAACAATGTAAATAAGCATGTTATTAAGAAATACGTGCACGAATGTCGTTCGTTGTCTTTAATTTTATTTGCATAAACGTAGATCATTACCAGAGCTCAGAAATGACTATATGCAGTACCCTTAATGTCGGATCATGAAGGTATTATCTACGGACAAAGATTGGGAAAAATTTACGCATTATGCAAGACAAGATACATGTTAAATAATATATCACATACACTACTACACCTCCAAGACATAAAATTGAGCCCGAAACTCCCGCGTTGGGAATGTTGTTCGTGCCGTAACGTATAAACAAATATTCTTAAAATTAAAACCATTTTACGGCCTGAAAACCTCTTTTGAAAAAATAATCCACATATATCTTTGGACGGCAGAGGTGCATGTAAAACTATTTCTACTGTTTGACTGCACTCAAAATGTTTGTGTTACTATGGAACAAAGTATTTTATAGTTTGTGTGCAGAATACCATAAAATAATTATATGGAACGTACGCAGGGCTTTGAAATTGACTTTATTGTCTAAGCAAGCAACTCCTATCGTAACATAATAATCATTACGGACAAAGATGGGGAAAATATTTACGCATCATGCAACACGAGATACGTGATAACAATAAAAATTATATGTGTCGTTAACAAATAAAATTTGGCTCTAAAATTCCCACATTGTGAATTTCGTTCAAGTTTTGACGTATCCACTCTACTGTCAGATATATCAAAAAAATTCATTACGTTTTGTCATTTGACGCGAATGGCTCAGAACTTTTTATCGCGCAGACAATAAATCTCATGTCGTATTGTCTCTAGTGTATAAAATTAATTTTTTTAAAAATAAAAACAATGTTTTACTTTTCTGTGCTAGCGAACACTTGATTTTGCTAATAAGCAGAAGAAAGCAAATTATATGTTAATTAATGTTTCATTACCCATTTTCACATTAAAAAAAATTACAGAACCCTTCAGCATTTAAGCAATGCTTAATCCATTTAGGCTCAGTGAACGCAATTGTAAACACTACGCCCATTTAGGCAAATTTTCATATGTAATGATTAATGTTATAACCTGTGGATAAATTATTCGCAAACAGTCTAACTTGTCTAGGCCATAATTGATTAATATTATTGAAGCCGAACATAAAGCCTTTAGTAACAACGAAAGGAGTGTTGTGGTGTTGACTTGAGTACTGCAACACCTTAAAACGTAAAATTAAGTTTATACGAAAGTGTCAAAATTACCATTAAAACTTAAAATTATTATTTAAAAAAAATTGAAAATAATATATAGAAAATTGGTATGAAGAGTAAGTGAAGATATTTAGATGGCTCTTACCATCGAGGAGCCGACGAGGGCAAATTGAGGTGTGTATGGAGCAGTGCCAGAACACAAGGCTGTGGGAAATGGGAGATCCCCGAGAAAACCTGGCAACATAGCATTTTCGTCCGGTACGGAAATCCGGGAGCGACCGCAGTAAATATGATTGCTTATTCACATATGATATATATAAAAAAATTCCGCATTAGGAAGTTATTATGAAATATATTAATTTTAAATCTATTTTGATAAAATACAAGATTCACTAAAAACTTTTACTATTTAAAAAGAATGACAAAAGGAAAAAATAAATAAAACAATCAAATACATTTTCATACACTAATTATTTACTTCACAGTCAATACAGAACACATAATACAAGCTTAGGTCATCTTACTTTTTGGAAATTGTAACTATTCCATATATTTTTATTTATCTCTGGTGAATTGAAAAAATGTACACATTCCACTATTTTAATAGACTGTCATATTCAAGGCTAAGCAGTTCGCGAATGATGGTAAGCATAAGCTTCTTGCGAAAGGTAATACCAGTCTCAGGGTCTTGGCGATATCCGTCGTCTCGTCCCCTCANATGGTAAGCATAAGCTTCTTGCGAAAGGTAATACCAGTCTCAGGGTCTTGGCGATATCCGTCGTCTCGTCCCCTCACACCCCCGGTCACCAGTTGGTCATACACCACTTCGTTGCCGCACTGCAGTTCTTGCTCCTCCTTAACTGTTGGCTCCACGATTTTTGCCTCGCCAAATACAGGAACACTGTCAACAGTAAGTGTGGCGGTGGTGTATCCAGCATCCAAAGATCCAGGAATACACACTGCTGGGCGGCGTCGACGAGTAGGTGCAGGGNTGTGGCGGTGGTGTATCCAGCATCCAAAGATCCAGGAATACACACTGCTGGGCGGCGTCGACGAGTAGGTGCAGGTTTGTTTCCCGAGATGGAGGCAGAAACATCCGCGGTGGGTACCGTCACAAGTGTATATCGCCGACGATGTACTCGGCGAAATCTGGTCGTTTGGCTGGCTAGATCTTTCTTGGGCACGGAATGTTGGGTGATTCGTACACCGCCTGGGGCAGCTTCACGGCACAGTTTGTTGCGTGGACGGTAGCAGGCGTCTGGGCCAGGGGGATGATTTGGCCGATGGTGCAGGGCAGTTGCGTCTGTAGCATCATGTGGAACAAGATGCAGACTGATGGTTCCAGGAAATCAACTTGAATCTGCTATGATTCTTAGACAACTGGATAATGCGCGAAACACCACTGATGCATGCTGCTTTTGCAGGTCTCTGTGTAGGTGCATAGATATCCATCTTCTGCGATGAAACTGTATTCAATGCCGCCATAGTCAGGCTTCGCACTTACATAAATGTTCGTAGGACAGAATTGAGTCATGGTGACGCTCTGACCTCTAGGCGGCGACTAAATGAGCGCATCGATTTTTCTCATCTTATATACTATGGGTACTGATCTGAAGTGCAACCATATGAAAAACTAAATTCTCTTATATTTCGGGTGACTTCATGTCTAGTCGTAACTCATCGGTTCACGGTTCAAGGATGAGGAACACCATTTGCACAGAAGCTGTGCGTTCCTCCACGTGTGTGTCCTGTCAGGTTCTGACCTATCGCAGACGTGCTGCTGCTGGTCGTCGTAAAGTTTCGCGAACTTGCGCAGCGAAGTACAACCATACTCGAACTGCACATCGCTGATTTCCAATTCTCTTTTGCACAACTCGCTCAGCCATTTATTCTGTTCGGGCCCTGCCACGTCAACTGGTCCTTGCGGATACTGCATCAGCAAGTCACACGATTCATGTCATGGCACGCTGTCACACAAAACCGTGAGAGGACTGATTTGCGAGCCATCGGGTTGTGTTAAGATGTGTGTGCTTCTCGGCCTTTTGAAGGAACGGAATAGGCTTAGGTTCGAGAACGTGTACCTGTACTCCAAATCGCTCCAGTAACCGAAAAAATATCATCTGGAATGTGTACTGCGACCATGGAAGACTTAGCTATCCCCCTTGCAGCGCTAACGAAGCCATTGTGCCACCAAAAGATCGAGAGCATGAAAAATGAAGTAGTGGAAGATTTGGTGGCCATCGACTGCCACATAGAGGGTGCGGAGACACAGATATTAGACCTGATTAACGTGCAGAATGTGCAGAGACGGGAAGAATTGAAGACTCTTCAAAATACATTACTGCTTAAACTGCCTGCCACAACCGATGTTGCGAGGCATAACAAGATGGTTCTGAATGTGTGCATCGACCGACTGGAAAGGAATGAAAATTCATTTCCTCAACTAGAGAGTGAAGATATATATACTGTATGTGTGTGAGAGTGTGTGTGGTTTTGTGTTTATTACTTTCTATGAATTATGGCAGACAGAATTGAACTGACGACTGAGCTGCAGCAGGCCATCGAAGCTGTTTACGCTAAATATTTACTCGCGAAAAGTAACAGACTAGCTCTCAAGAAACGAAGGGAATAGACTTACAAACCGATAACTAGCCATTTCGACGAACTTGGTCGGCAATGCCGGGAGGAAGATTTCCCTTGGTCGGATATTAAACACAAAATCAAAGTGGAAGGACCTACCGCGATGCTTAAATGGAAAATAAATCCGGAACTACCTGGATCGGAAGATGGTATCAATAGCAACAAAGACGATTTGCTTCTGATCGATTTGCTGCATGTGAGAGAACGGAAACGAACGCGAGAGCATGGACCCGAGTTGGTCACCCTGGTAGGGCACTACATCGCTTTATTCTCCTCGGAACTGAGATAAGATTAACATCTTGCGACACCACAATGAAAAATAATTTCTCGCAATCAAGGAAGTGATAAATTTTTCAGGATATGTGATGCAGTTCGGCTAGCGCAAGGTGAAAATGACGCATCGTCTGTGTGATTTTTTGTTTTCTAGGCATCCTGGACACTACACCAAATCGGATTTGTGCAAGTATCGTCGCCTGCTACAGTCCAGTGGTGTTCATTACACGAACCATAACCTCTCAAAATAGCAATTTAAGGACACGATGCATGCGAAATTCAGCCTTATCACGGGACTGTTTGCACTATTCGTCGAAGCTATTGGATCGGATCTCCTGCTGCAGAAGATCGACGCCAAAGACGAGAGAAACCATGTGTTTTGGGACTATCCAAACGAACTCGTCGATAGGCTAAGTAAGGCTACTGGTCACTTTGCAGTCTGCGGGCAACCGATCACATACTAATGAGATTATGTCCATCATCGAAGAACTCTTCGAAGCTGGCTACATCGTGAGATGACGAAACATGCCGTTTCTGGGGAATTGCACAGGTCGGCCAGAAGGAATTATCCTCAGAGAAAGTACGTCATGAAAAGGCTGGACGGTACTTTCCAATACGACCTGATCGAAATGAAAATTTTTCTTCTGCGGATAAAGGCCACAGCTACATTTTGACCATAATAGACACGTCTTCGAAGTATGTCTGGGCCTGAAATCTCTCACTCCGATATCAGGGCTCCCCATCCGAATATCCGAGTACCCTTCTGCTTCGTCGCCATTTTGCATTTAGTGAGAGAGTTTGAGAAATCACAGTCACCTTTCATTTTGCTTCTGAGGGTATGTTATGTTTTGAAGTAAACATTTATTAACTGGTTAAATTAATTTTGGCAACGACACCAACAACGTTTTATTCTACACTTTCTATTTAAAATTAACTAATGACTGTATTATTTTTTGTCTAGTGTAGATGTTAAAATGCAACGTTATTAACGTTAATTTTATTTTGTGCAGTGATTGACAGCCAGTGCATCAAGTCCCTCACCAAAGGTACGCGCTTGGCCTGTCAACGAGTTGTGGAGCATTTCAGCACCTACTGCTATTTTGCAATGTGTTGCCAATTCTTTTGGAAGTAAGTACTAGTACTGTTAAGATAATTAATAGTTGTATATTTTGCAAGATATATGCTTTTAACACACAATTGCCCTGTTATAGGTTAACGCTGGTTACAGTCAGAGGTCCTGTGAATTCCTGGAGTTGTGTCTTCAGTCGGCTTGCGATCCCGTCTGTACGGCTGTAAGGAAATCTCTGCATCTTCACGCTAATACAAGCAGTGAGTATTTCCGACCATGTAACAACTGTTTTGTGTATGATTTTTTTAAAAAAAATTTATTTTTATTTTAAGTGGTGAATTTGTGTCCAGGTGAAGTGATTTACGTGGTAGGACGTCAGAGAGTCCCCTTTTGTCCATGTCAAATCGTCAGATTCATGGGAGTCTGTAGCAACGCAGCCTATCGTTTTTAGGAGAGTAACTGCAGTCTTCCTTTTCTTCTTATGTTATGTAACTCTGCTGTTTACATGCGAAACTGAGTGAGAGAATTTTAACTATGCTCGTTGACAATAACAATTCCAAGTAATGTGTCTTGTAGAATTTTTTTTTGCTTAAAAAAAAAACTATTTTTTTATTATTAATAAATAACTTGCTTATAGTATGGTTCAGTGAAAAAAATCTAACAGTATTATTCTGTTTTAAAGCTCAAATCCCGGTGATGAAATATGTTTTCCTATAGTTTAATTTTTTTTTTAAGTTTTGCTATGCGGTGTATAAATATACTTGGAGACAGAGTAGTTATAGAGGTTTTCTTTTGATATGTATTTGTGTATAATTAAAGATATTTTCCAGCTTTGTCTACTTATTTTATATCATTGCTATGTCCACGTTATTAATATTATGCGTAACCATATGTTTTGGGTTTTTAAAAGGATTTTATTTTAAAGGAAGTAACTACACTTGTTGATAAATAATTATTTTCACAGTTTTGTGTTTAAAAATAATTTTTTTGCTGTATATAAAACTATTATTCTCATTCATAAATAACTTGCCTATATAATGGTTCATTGAAAAAAATTACATAAGATTAGTTGTTCTGATACACAGTTCAGTATTAAATTTACAACAATGCGAATAATTTTTAGTTCGAAGCAGGGTTGTTATAAAGACTTTGTTGTCACATGTATTTGTAGACTAATTATACTTTTCTCGAGCTTCACCACCAATTTTTTTTTGCATTAACCTAAAGTAACCAGATTATTAATACTATTCGTACCCGTATGTTGCAGATTTTTGAGCTGAAGTCTTCAGCATGGAGGACGGCTGTGTCAACGTGGGAACTTCGGGGGATTTCCTACTTCTTTCGCCTCCTACTTCCTCTGGGGTAAGTATAATAATACCGTCGCTAGGGCTGCATTGTGGTTTCTGCAACAAGTATTTTGCCATCCGGATGTCTGGATTAAAGCACGAAAGAAAATGCATTCATAATCCTCACAGGGAATAAGAGCAAGTCTCCGAGAAGTGCGGGATGCATATTGGGCGGAAGGATAACTTGGAGCGACATTTGAGAAGCTGCAATGGCACAGTGTAGCAGAAAGCAGGTGGAAACTGCAAGTATTGTAATTTCCCATTTGCCAACACAGCAGATGCCTGAAGGCACAAAAAAGGTGTTAGTTCAATCCAAGAACTGTGGGAAAGAATATTCCAGGGTAGACACGCTTAAGGAGCATGCAAATAAGTGTGTAGTACCCCCCTCCTTCCTAAGCTAATAAAGAAGGCCAGACGTGATGTTTCCACCCAGCAGTAGCCCGTACCAGTACCAGCATCAGTACCAGCACCTCGACAGAGGATCGTTGTGGGGGCTGGACAGCCTATGGCCCGCGGATTCGTGTTGCCCAAGACTGCCTTTAAGGGAAACTTAAAGACATGTAGCAGAAAATACAAGTTACCAGGCCAAGGATGTGTGCAAATGTCTGGAATAAATTAAACATATTATCATCGACCAGCTGCAGGAAGAAGTAATTGAAAATGGACCAATAAAGATCAATATGTTCTTGGAATATGACTTTGGCAAACCTGAGACCCACGAAAATGAAGTAGACCAGCGTGCCTTCAAGACAAAAATTTGCCTATTTACAATGAATATGATTTTGAAGAAGCTGTGGCGGCCAGCTTAATCAAAATATGCCAAGAAGAGGAGGAGTAAATGACAAAGAGATCTGGATGGACACTCACAGCAGTAAAGTGAATGCAGCTCAGAATAAATAAATTGGACCCTCTGTACGCATCCAGCAACATCGATTTGCTAGCGCCCATCAAAAAAATGGAAGCCGTGACAAACCCGAAAAACGAGGATCACGAGTGCTTCAAGTGGGCCATACTCGCCAGATACGTTGAAGGAGTTCACCCTGAGCGTGTAGACAAATGCTACAGAGAACTGGAAAGCACGTTCGATTTTATTAGCATTCAATTTCCCATACCTCTGCACCAGATATCGAAATTTGAAAAACAAAATCCTGGATTGATGGTAAATGTATTCATAATTAATGATGCAATGAAGGTGGCGCCGAGATGTGTCTGTGATGAAGAGAAGCCCATACATTTCGACCTCCTCCTCACTGCTGAAGGCAATGCACCCTACACATATATAAAGAACTTTTCTCGCCTGGTAAGACCTCAAATAACAGTCCAGAGGAATAATTACATATTTGCAATAGTGTTTCACATGCTATGATCCCAGGCTGCGAGTGACAAAAAAGAAAGACGAAGACATGCTGGTGTAGCACTAGAAGTATTACAGCCCTCATGCTCTTGCACGGATTGATATCACAATCCATGACAATAAGGGAAAAATACCAATCCTCAAATTCAAAAACTCCCACAACGCAGACAATATGCCAATAGTTATTAATGCTGATTTTGAAACTATGCTTCTGCCTGTTCAAACATGCCAGGCCAACGCCCAAACATCCCGCACGCACCCTTACCAAAAACATGAGCCATACAGTTTTTGCTATTATGTTCAAGTCGACCGTGACATCATACCTGCCACCAAAACTAAAAGTCTGCCAATGCAAAAATTATTGTTGTGAATTATTAAAGTTTTTATTTAAATATTTATAAGAAGAAAATTTAAAACATTTTAATTTTAAGTTAATTTTATTATTTTTTAAACATATGACAAACCATTTTATTTTTAAATACTATTTATGTAAGTTGTATCATTTTCAATATAAAATAGTTGTGGACAATATTGTTTTGACATATTTATTTATTATGTGTCTTATATCCCTATTTATTCCAGAAAAAATCACAATTTTAAAAATAAAAATGTGCCAATTATTACTCTATATGATGGCTACCATTTTTCAAATTTCCTGTCAGTACATCGAACCCCATAAAAATATATTAAGTTAACGTAGTATAAACTCTTAATTTGATTTCTCGGGAATTAGTGCACTGTGAGAATTTTGCATGGCCCGCTCGAAACCCAGATTTGAATACAAGAGGTTGTCTGTGGAATGAGTTGGAATGGCATTTCCTTACCAGACCCACTTCGCCAATATACATCAATTATGCATCACGCTACAGGAAGAATGTAAACAAATTTCACCAGTTGTGTACCACGATGTGATGGAAAGCCTTATCTGTAATGAAAGAAAAGGGAAATCCGAAGGATGGAATCTTTTGAACCAACAGCAGTGGGTGATTTAGTGACTTTTGTGCACATAAAGTGTATACCAAACATTTATTGTACAGTCAATTGGTATACATGAAATTATTTCGTATTCGGTTTTCAAATGGAACAAAGTAGTTTAGGAATTACAATGTATTATAATAAAAAGTTTTTCGGTACCGTGATTTATAAAAAGTAATTATATATAAATTTATATCCTTATTTATGTGTTATATTTCAACACATAGTCAACATATTTTTGTCGTCCTGGAAGCAAAATTATTGTGAAATAAGTTTTCAAAATACATTCAATGCCGTTTGCACTTATGAAATTTGAATTTACTTTATGTAATTATGACAAAAAAAAAAGTTTCTGTAGCAGAAACACTAGGCACTCGATTCGTTTTTATTTTAACGATTCGCACCTCATTGCTGTTAATTTATTTTGGTACTTCTTCGATGAATTCCAACTGTTGTTTTTATCAATCATGTAAACATTTTTTTGACAATTATATTAGATGTAGAAACAACTCGCAGTTAGCAAAATATACTTTCAAAAGCAAAAGCACTTATCACCGCAGTCTGGATATCCTAATTCTACAAAACAAAGTTGAAATAGCTCATGATACTACACTATTGTGTTTATTGATGTAAACACATCCATATAAAGTACGATTATTGCAGCTTAAGGACAGAAAACAATCATCCAGAGACTGTGTCCATTGCCAACCATGAGAATAAATAAAAACGCAAACACACAGAACTCGGTCAGATAAAGACGATAAAACCTTTTTACAACACCACAGACCGGTAATTAGGAAAAACAGTTTTCTTGTCAATAGAAAACCAATATATATATAAATTAGGTATAATTAAAACGATTAGAAGACGGAC
>NQII01004465.1:0-92240 GCA_002778355.1 Clitarchus hookeri
TATTCCGCAGTTGCCATATCGCCCACTGAATAATAAAAGCCCGTTACCGGCCCGTGCACTTCGACCATGCGCTCACCATAATGTTTTTTGGACTCTTGTAGTAGAATCGCATGTTCCAGGTAATACTGCAACAACAACTTTATGTGTCCCGCACAATAATCATGTAAGTGATGCAACGGTGATCCAAAACCTCTTCATCTTCTGGGATATTGTGCCGACAGGCGCAGGAGGCGTACATACCGTACCCACATTCATCTAAATGTATGATGCTGATGAAATTGAACAACTTGGAGAGACTCGTGAATTGGGTTATACCGGGAGGCTTGATCCACCCGAACACGGGTAGTAAACTGTCGACATTTACGAGGAGACATTCTTCTCCCATTTTGTCGGAATAAAAATTGTACTGAATGTTCAGTCACTTCACGTTGTAAAACGTTGCTTCGAAACTCTTCATGTTTAGCAGATTCGGCAACAACACTTGTGTGAGAGATGTGGTTTCTTTCGCCGGCAACATCGTTTTGAGTTTTCCTTTTCTTCTTCGTAGCTCCACACAGAATGGATACGTCCTCAACGTCCAGTTTACGAAAGTAGACTCGACGCACAGAACCATCATATCAACAATAGATACTTATGATAATAAAAATATCGCATTGGTTTTCCCCAAAATTTCGCAGATTGTGCCAAGCGACCATAGGTTATCATGGAACGCTGACGCTCGTCGACACAAATGCGGTAGCCTGCAATAATATTTTGATAACGACCGTCAAGGTCTTCCGTTCTCAGCTATCATAACAGTGGTGATGAATGGTTCGTTTTCCATTTTAACGGCAATGCGCCGCACGGTGCTAGCTATTATCGGACAATCTATGTAAATGTGCAGTGACAGGGAGAACGGTAATTGTCGGAAATTCTTGTGGAAATACTGTTTGCGGCTTATCACCGGTCGTTACTCACGTATCAAATGAAGAAAACCTTATTTAGACATCTTAAGTTCATATAGGAGAAACACATAAAAGGAAGACCTCGAGTCTCCGTGCTAGCATAATGGTGTAGTGACTTCCTTCTATGTATTAAGTGCTATAATCCGATGTCATACTTGCGGTATGCCCAAATACAGTACGCGCTGACATACGAACCTACGTTATTGTTGGACTGTAAAATGCGAACCGGCTGTTATTTTTCGTTCTCAGTTGGACCACTTCAAACCTATACATTTTATGAATACAGGATAGATGACTTTTGGCTGATAAAGGACATCTCCGTGAGGTTTGCTCTTCAACAGAAAGCCGCAGGTGCATGTACTCAGAGACAAATGCACACCCAAGTTTTACTAAAGGCATAGTATAAGCATATTGCTAAGCATAGTTTTTGATAGCCGTGCTATTCGTGATAACGAGTGTCTTGTGCAGCTGCCATGAAAAACACATAAAAGTATTTATGTCCACGGCGATGTAGTACGCTTTGCATCCCGCGTACACATAACTCTAATCATCACGCTTCTCAACCCAACTGTAAGAGTAATGTGACGTGCTATGCAGCGACTAGTAGCACGTTAGCTGGCGTTACCTCTAACGCCGTTCAAGCTTGATTTAATTGTATTCAACATAGAGTTGTCATGGGAGAAACTAAATTTCAAGATGAATCAACGCTGGAGGGAACGGCCCCAGTACTTTTCCTGCACAACTCTTCATCATTCTAAAGTAATAGGAGTACAAACAAATTAAAATACAAACATTTAGAACATTTATTTATTACAAAGTACATAAGTTCGACATGGTTCAAACATTATCCTGATTTGCCTGCGATAGGCCCGCAATCATCAATGATACGAGCCGACTCAAGCAAAACTTCTGTATCTGTGCTGTCGCCCGTTGCATAGTAATCCAGGACGTCTGGACTACACTGGTGTACTTTGGCGATGAGCTCGTGGAATAGTTCCTTCTATTCTTTCAACAGAATCGCCGGTACCAGATAACGGGACAACCACGAACGGACGTGCAAAGAACGGAAATGATGATGGTGTTTTTAATGTGTGCACTCGCGTTCAGGAGTTTCCACTTTACTTGGCTTCTTTTTTCACCGGAGTAGCGGTAGCGGGCGCGGGCCTCGCACTTATTGAAATGAATTCGCTTTTCGACGAACTTCAATATTTTGGGAAGCCTTACGAAATTCCTTCCACCTGGTGGTTTCAACCCTCCGAATACGGGATTTACTAGACAGTCCCAATTGATGAGCAGGCGGTCTTCCTCCATCCTTGTGGCATCGAAGTTGTACTCGACCGTTAATGGTTTTCCGTTGAGGAAAGTTACTTCAATTTTTCGCATCCTCGAGATATACTGTTAACATGCGACATCAAGTTGAGCTAATTCGGCCATGGTGTAAGGTAAGGGGTCTCTTGCGGTGAAGAAGTTCCTCGCAGCGTGAAGATATCCACTGGGAAAGTGATTGATCTTTCTTCTTTCTGTGACATCGTCATCAGAACTCGAAATCCCGCGGCTGTTGCGTTCACTACGTGGCCGTTGAACGTAAAGCGTGCAGCATCGGCTATCCAGGAGTCATTTCGTAGTACGGCCGTGACTTCATCAAGCCCAATAAATATGACAATAGAGACATAAAAATATCGACTGGAAGGGTTCAACGCGTTGGGTGTGTTGTATTAGGAAGTTGAAGGTACATTCTGCGGTTATAGGTATCATTCCACTTCTCGTAATACAATCGTTAAATCCCTGTAGGTGAATCAACCATTGCCCTCGGTGCCCGGCTCGTAATAGTGACTAATTGTAAGTCCATAATATTACTGCTGGATACTCATAGTTAAAGCCAGTTAAGAAGATTTTATATTTATTACAGGTAAAAAATATATATTAAGCGTATACGGCATTGTGTGCGTGATAAGAGCGTGTCTCAACAATTACAACGACAAGGGTTGCTGAAAAGATTGTTGGAAAAATAACTTTTATTCCAGCAGTGGTGGCAGTTGTGAATGCCCGCTATGTATGCTGTGCGGCAGTCAAGCGTTATGCTTACGTTAAGCAAAAGTGGCAAAGTGGTGGATGGCCGACGAAACGCTGGTTACCACTGGGTTTGAACGAAGGAGATAAATCGACAAGACGTATGTTTGTTCAAGGCATTCTTACTTTCGTTCTGTGAAAACGTGAGCTGTAGTTTTGTGATCATTCGGCCCCAGCTTATATGGCTTGGTAATTCAGATTCTTGGCCGTTGAAAAAGTTTCTTCAAGAGTTTGATTACGAGACGATAGAAAAACCACTGTTCCTCTGCGCTCTTAGTCCTCGCCATTTCACACTCGCAAACCACGTTGCTACAGAGTGATATCTGCGCTCGGTGTGCTCCGTGACAATACGTCGAAGATGCAATCACTCAGCGGCACATGTGTACCTAGGCTTTGGAAGCGCGAACAAAAGGATCGGTGACGAGAGCAGTCGGTGTTTACTGTTTCTTTGATCCCTATTCATAATGCTGTAGAGCTGTCACATGGTGTCCACATACAAATTAGCTCGAAGTATTAGAAAAGAAGTGTAGTGCTAATACACTATATAACCTTCACCACTGAATCCAAAAACATCACCCTCTCCTTGCCTAGATGCTTAACTTTGAAGTTATGGCCCGTACGCTATGGTGTCACTGAATGTAAAAGATGCTTAAATACAGGCGTCAGATTTTAATTCACCATTTGACATAATCGTACATGTTAAATTGTTCACCAACAGTGTGGAAGACATTTACAATAAACACAAATAATTCGATAACATACGATAACTAACCAGACCGATCTACTTAGATGCAGACAATTTAAACACTCATAAACGACAGGCGCACAACCATGCGCAGTAAACTCTCACACTCCAAGGTAGGCCTGAGTGTAATAGGCTAAACGCCCTTGTTAAACGAAAATTAAAAGAACGTAAAATAAATAATTTTGACAATCTTGTTAAGGCAGCTTCCAAAAAACTAGAAGAAATGTGGAAATTTACAACAACTCTCTCAGTAATAATACATACATTTTCACGCCAGCGATAATTAAACAACCGAAGATACTGCAAATTCTATCCCAGTCATGTTAGAAAAACTGTTCTCCCCTAATATATATATTAACTACATACTTTCACGTAAGAATTCACTTGACAGATTTACGAACACCTGCAGAGAGGAGCACTACGCTAAACCCGAAATAATCACACTCCGCGAACTGATAGAAATAATTAAAAGCCAGCCTAACAACAAGGCAGGCGAAAATACGATATTAACTTTGAACTGCCCGTATAAGCTTTAAGTTATCTCCTCGTCATATTCAATGCTATCTTAAAAAACAAAATATTCCCTGTAAAGCCGTGAACATGTGCCCTTGTAATTATTTCTTGCATATCTTTCGTGTTTGGTTCATTCAATGTGTTAAGTACAGAAAAAGTTTCATAAAGGTGTCGTGTAATGATGCACCCGCGTGTTTCTTGAACAACAACTGTTGACACAAGCCTCTGTTCGCTGGCGTCATCTTCCCAGCACAATGCATGTTTACGCGCAGACAAAAATATACCTCCAAGTGGAGGGCACTGTGCACGTATCCTGGGAGCATTTACGCACTGACCACTCACTCAATGATTCACAATGCACCAGGCTGGCGAAGCAAATATTTTGCAACTTAAATATTTATATTGTTTATTGAACAATACTTAAGGATTTGGAAGCCCTAACTGCGCCCCGTGTCTAAGTCTCATATGCATAATTATAACGAATTTCTAAACCCTATTAACTGAAGATTTTGCTCATCTGCTTGTTTACCGAATGCGTTCCACTTATATATTTTCGACTAACAAAGATAACGCAAGATCGTCTGTGATAATGTATAACTACAGTTCGGCGATCAGCTGTCATAAAAAAAATTATTGCTGATCTTTAACAGGATTTCATAGCAGTATAACGTGACATTAACCACAAATTATGATTTATATATGTGGCGGTGATATTAACGAAATATATAACTACATTTTTAATCAGTAGACCAGCCTCATTAACCAAATTATCATATGAAATTAACTACGAAAATTATCAACTGTGAAGAATTGGAAGTATTCTTAAGTTGTGTCAGACTTGCAGAAAATGCTACATTTAGACCTATACATAAAATTAATCGAGTGTCATATTTTGAGAAAAATGTCTGAAAAAACTTTTCTGCTAAGAACTAAAAAATACAAACTTTGAAACTAAAATACGTACGTTTTACGAATGCAGCTTCAGAATATAGAACAGACACTGATTTGATTCATACACGTCAATAACAGAATGGGTTTCAAACGGGTACCTTGCTGCGGTGTGACTCGAAGTGAAACTTTTTAGCCACAAAGTACATAGATACATTAGGTATACCGAATTATAAATACAGCGAAGTCGGGGTCCTTTCGTTTATTACCGAGTCGATGCAATAGTAAAAAGTTTTCTCCTTAATTTTGTTGTTTTGTCAGAGTTAATTTTGAATCACATTATTGACACGTATTATATTACATTGGTAAATCAGCTTAAATATTACTTCGGGAGGTGGCAACAGATCAAACAAAGGCCATGACTTCCACGATACACTACCTGAGCACACAATAATTTCCACATATTATTTGCGTAATCGGCTCTCTAAAGGCGAGGCAGTGTTCTCCGTACTTAGCTTGGGCTACGATTTATTTTATCTAAAATTAAGGTAGCTTAGGAAATATAATAGATTAAAGTTGATTCGGAACATCTGGTTCTCCTTTCCTCATTTCTAGTTCCACTGCTATGCTACCGCAGTGGCGGATACAGGATTTTATTAAGGGAAGGGCGCAGGTGTATCAAAAATAAGAATAGTAGTGAATAAAATGTGCAAATGATTTTGGTCCTTAGGTAATATACCCCCGTCAACTTTAAACTCCGTGTATTGTCACTCTAAGCATAAAAGTGGTGGTGTGTCAGAAAACATCCGTATGTGTGTATGTATATGTATGTGTGTAATTATGTGTGTATGTTTATAAATATATACACACGTATACAATATGGGGGGAGAGAGAGCAGAAATCCTGTACATTAACCTCATCCATTGAATTTAAGTAAGCAAGAGGCCATAATTATGAGATGTTTTAATAGCCTAAGAAGATAAAAAATATAAGCACTTAAGAGTTACATTTATCACTTAGCACTTTTTGAACAAAGTGGGCTGCGTTTTCTTTATGGATAAAATTTCTAAAGCTTACAAGAAGCGAATTGGTACACGCTCTCAGATACCTTGATTCCGACCTTATAACAGAAAGCAAGTGTACTGAAATATTGTTGCTGTGGAAGTGTTTTACTGTACAGCACTTGCTATACGTAGCAATTCAAATTGCAAGTTGTGTGTTGACATACGGACATAGCTGAAACAAAAAAAATAAAATTTCATCTTGAGAAGATACCGCGCGTACCTGCCCCCTTCCCGACCTTCTTCAGGATTCGCCACTGCACTGCCGTTAAATTCTTCCGTAAAAGTCTCACCCGGCAATGTCTACCTTCATAACTAACACCCTCCTGCAGTAGGCCATCGCCCGCAATTATTTTAAACTACTAGAAACCTCCATTAAATAATAGACGGATTTCGTTGCCCTATCCACACAGTAATGTATTAATTTTGTGATGAAAACAATACGTGAAGCTACTAATGAACAGGAATTATCACGAGAATATTGTCGTTCATAGCATTACCTGCGATGAAAATTATGATCTGTGCTACTTAGAGCCAAAGCCGAAGTATAGTTAATCAAAGTAAATTTATTTTAGTCCATTTTTATCCACAGCATGCATGGATATACAGTATTACAAACACCAAAGAAATTTTAGTTGTATTGATTGTGTAATTTTCGTGTTAAAATGTTTCATATATTGTACGTTTGTGTGACACAGCGGGACTATTACTTATGACTTTTTCATTTTCAGCGCTATAAAGATGTTTAAACATTTATACATAATCAAAGATATAGACTTATGATAGATGTTTGCAGGCTTCCGCGGCCATTGTCATGATGGATGTCTTGGCTTCCGGACTGGAGCTGCGTCTGGTTGGTTCTGGAGCCGATGCGACGTTTCGCCGTAAATTGTAGTTTCTCAGGAATGACGAAAACAAATCAGAGTTGATTTTTTCTTGGGCCAGGAAATTGCAAAAATTGAAACTCAAAGTCAGGTCATCAATAAGCACCACAAGGATGTGCTCTGTACACAGTCAAGGGACACTACTGGACTTGCTACTTGTAATCGCGAGGAAGCAAATACTAGGATTTTCCTCCATGTTTCAGATGCTGTCGACCATGGCTCTAATACGGCGATGGTCCATGCAGTTGGCTCAGACGTGATCTTGCTAGCTGCAGCCGCAGTTAAGCAGCTGAGCATTGAGGAACTATGGGTTGCCTTTTTTATTTCAGGAAAAAGCTTTAGATATCTACCAACCCATGACATGTCACATTCCCTTAGTTCACAGAAGTCTATAGCTTTGCCATTCCTACAACATTTTGTGGGTGCGATGCAGTATCCACCTTTGCTGGACGCGGAAAAATACTGTGTTTTAGATACACGTATAATATTTCCCCGCTTGGTTCTTCGCTAATTTGCCAGGACAATTTAATTGTATTTAAATTGTAGATATTGTAGCTTGTAATTAATAACTGCTAATTTTTATGTTCATGGGCTATGTTTTATATTAATTAAAATGTTTTAAGGCTACATCCTGATTGGTAACAAGCTATTAAACCTATATTACTAAGTATTCTAAAAGCCATCTTTGATAATGCCATGTTCTTTAATAAGGGAAAATCTCCTTCTAATATGTATTATTATTTAATATAATTAACACAAAAATAATTTGCCATTTTTATTAATTGGACTTGACTGCCAAGCTTTTCCGACTTATTTAGTAATGGTTTCGGTATGATATAATTTTGCTTTCGCAGTAGTTCAAATTTATTTGGAATACGCTTTGCTGGTTGGTCAAATTCTAACGCTGATTTATTGCATGGTGTGCATTCTGCTGTTTAAAGGATTACATATAAAGCTATATTCTTTTATTATCGCTTTTTATTTGAAGTGGAAACCATTTTTGGGGGGGGGGGGTATTTGTGAGTTGTCATAAAGAAGTTCATTCCAATCTCTGACTATTCTATTATATAACATGTTTAATATTTTATTACGAAATTAAGGGCTTTAGCAAGTTTACTCGTGTGTAATCGGTTATGAATGTTATCTCGCTTCATGAAACAGAAAAAAATAAATAAAAACAACACTAATAATAATATAATTTCAAGAGGTCCCAGCATCAATAAGAGTTAAAAATGGGCGCCGGGAAGATTAAACTAAGAGAAATACCACTTCAGATTTCAGACAATTTTGTTACAATGAGCGTTTCTGTGTCGACTAAGGGTCCCTGATTGCATTACTCTCTGGAATAGAGTTAATTCCACGCTTCAATTGAAATACGAGAGAAACGCCAGCTGGGACCTCAACCACGAGGTAATTGAATTCTACCTCTATAGTCTATAGGTTTCCTCCGGTGAATTTTTTTTTTTTACGTCTAGCAATTCTTCCGTTTCACGCAGGACTACATATTTCACTATTCATAATTACGGCCGCAATTGAAATTAACCATAAAATAAATAAATGGTAATATCTTGATGGCAGACACCAACATATATATTGAAAAGAATACAAGAAGTTATTAAATAATACACAACTATTATATCCATGTAATGTATAAAGAACAACGGGAACGCCAACTGTAGTCTCTGTACAAATAAATGAAATACTGCAGGAGATTCAGACTTGATAAAGTGTACATTTTTAATGAATTTTCTGTCATTTGTAGCTGATTTTGCCAAAAAAAAATATATATATCTTATTTATTTTAAATATTATACGCCAAATTGAATTACATGCTCATAATAAACAAATAGTTTTAATGTAAGACATGATTATATTTAATGACGCTATCTTAAATTAATTCATGTCTACGGGTTCTTTCCTTCTTAATTTTGATATTCGCCATGATGGAACAGTGGCAAGACTACTCACCTCCCGCCAAAGCTAACTGTGATTGATTCCCGCGGTGTCACCAGGGTTGTCTCGTAGCGCTTCTGTTTCCCCTACATTTGAATTCCACCGCTTCTCCATCTTCACCTCACTTCACCCTCACTGACACTCAAGACCTAAGACCTCGCTGACAAGCACCGATCGAAACCACTCACGTCCATTCATATCGAAATTTATCTTCGATTCGAGAAACAATCCTTAACCTTCAATATAAGACATGTGTCTGTTTCTGTTTAATAAATGTGGATTCAAAGAAAAATTTTGAAATTGTATAACAAATTTAAATGCATTATAAATTAATAGCGGAACTATTAAAAACTTAATATCTTGAAAACATATGTTTGCCAATATGTTATATTACCCATTTTAAAAAAGTTATATTCATCATTTGCAAACTTTATTTATTCACCATTTGGATACCAGGTAACATGATTTTAAACATATTATCTGAAATACATGTAATACTCTATTACAAATATACCGTTACTAAAATTAACTTTGGACTATTTATGATTTATTGATCTCTTGCTCATACGTATTTAATTAAGTCATTTAATTTAAATATGTGTGTGTCTTCTATATATTCGTTTTATTATTGTAATAAAAGATATGAGAAAATTTTTGTTATATGATAATGGTTACATAATGAATGACAAAGATGTAAGTTAATAAATCTTTAATTAAAAATTTTAACAGTATTTTAAAAAACCACAGATGAACAATTAAACACTAATTAATGGAAAATATGAACTGCATAAGCTTCGTTAGAAAATATAAGTAGTATGTAAATGACGATGCAGACACAACTGCATCGGGTAGCAAGAGCCAGGAGACATCCAGCATATTAGTTGGGGTCGCACTCATCGACCTGGGGCGGTCATGTTTGTCTACATTATTGACTCCAACCACCATGTTAGGTGTGGGTGAACTTGACCTTGGCCTCAGGGACCAAGAACTTTAAAAATCGAGGAAAATCGCAAAAAAGAGAAAACATTTGATAAATCGAGGACAATATTACACAACTAACTCGAACAACTAGGTTGGATGTGGGTGACCATGACCCTAGTGACCCTGGACTTTAAATTTCAAGAAATATAGCAAAAATAATTTAATGAAGTCCTAAAAATTGGGGCAGTTATTATGTTACTGACTCCGACCACCATTTTGGATGTGGGTGACCTTGACACCAGTGACTTTGAACTGTAAGAATAAAGAAAAATACAATAAAATTAGTTTAAAAATTACAAATAAATAAAAATTAAGCTTTTGTTAAAATTCGAATAGATACCAAAAGAAACTAAAGATTTCCAAATAAATTTTGGGAAAAAAAAAAAAATTAGCTTTATGTAAAACATGCCCCCTCTTCCTACACTAACTAATTTAGCTATCCATTGTCTTGGCATTTGACCACTAGACTGTGTTATTAACTCGTGTTTTTTTCGGTATTCACCATTAAATTGTGCTAGTAACTCGTGTTTTTTTTTAGCATCTACCACGAGAAAGCTTTCATGGCGCCCATTTCCAGACCGGTTTTCGATGTCTATTTGTGCTAAATGGCGACAGTGCCCCCAAGGTTGGCGTACATTCATTCTCGTCTATTTTCTTCATGTAATTGAATTATATTTCATAATTGCTTTTATTACCATTTTATTTTATGTGACATAAATTATTTTACAAATTCAACCTTATATAAAGCAGATAATTTTCCATATTAGATTTTTACAAATGAATAACACAATTGCGTTTAAAAATGTTTGTATTATGTAAAATATATTCACAAATAATGACGAAACACACAAGCCATTAAATAAATAAAAATCACATATATGTAGATGCACGAATAGTAACAGTCCTCTTCCATGGTGAGTTCACTTCTCGATTTTTGTTTCGGTGACCCAGGAATTGTAGCAGGCCGAAAACGCCACCACTCCTTGTACGCCTTTCTATTACGATGTTTAAGCGCCATTTCGACCAAATACACATCTGGAAATTTCGTGGGATAGATCACCTCGGTGTAGGAACCACGATGGATGTATACATTTTTCAGATCTTCGATATCCAGATCGAGGTCCTCGGAGCATAGTCTCATATCGCACTCGAAAGAGCTTAATGCTCCAATTCGCTGTGAACCCTTTCTCGAAATGCCTTTCTGCTTGGAGATGCACACCAGGTAACCGATCTTAGGTTTATTCTTGCATGGGCCCCTCCTCTTCAGGTTGCTGTACAAAGTTCAAAGCATGGAGTCGTCATTGGCAGTGAAATGCCTCCACATCTTGCTCTTCAGAGTCCTGTTGAACCTTTCTATGATATATGCTTTGAAATTGCTGTACATGGAATAATGGTTTATGTTATGTTTCTATATCAGGGCCTTGAACTTCTCATTGTAGAATTCGTTTCCTTGGTCGGTTTCTAGTTTATTCGATAAGCAACCTTAATGCAGCATGTCCGCCAATGCCTTCGCGACATCGACTACATTCTTCAACTTGATTGGAGTGGTACAGGAGAATTTTATGTACGGATCGATGACAGAAAACATTTTTTTATAGCCTTTGTTGATGTTAGCAAATTGTATTATCTCGACGAAGTCGGTATGAAACAAATCATTGAATCTCACAAATCATAACCTTGTGCTGACAGTAGTTGTGCATTGTGGCCAGATTCGGTTTACAGGTGATTCCCAACCTATCCATGATATGTAGACTCCCTCCTTCAGTATTTCCACAGTGGAAATAACTGCTTCGGTGTGCGAATTAGTTCCAACCATCTGCGAAGTAACGATCAGTCCTAGTCGATCCACAAGTTCCAAGTTCTTTCGGGTCGTTCCAAACACATATAGTTGATTTTCTTGTCATCTAACTAACCACTGAAGAGGTCTGCTAGAATGTCGAATTTTTCGTGATCTTCATCCTTATATGCACCAGTCTCAGGATTGTTATCTTGGTAAAGTGTGTGTCTGAGTTCAAACAATGTCCTGATTTCTAGTAGTTCGGCATCAGTATACTCCCTAGTTTCCTTGTGAAATAGAAGTTCGTTAAACTCGGGTGTTCTGTGCATCTTGTTTTCGCCTACTTGAATAATCCCAACTGGTATAAACTATTTCATTAGCACTGAGGAACCATTTATCCTCGTACCTGTAATCACTATATGTCGTATCATTATTTTGTAATGTGTACGATTGTAGTTACTAGTAAATGAAAGCATTGGGGTTGAGAGCTCCCTTCCAAACATTTTTTCTTGTATAACACATTCGCATCTGGTCCGTCGTCCCAACTCCACTTGAACATCGCCATGTTTCCACTTCATCATAGTTTCTTCTGTATCAAAAATTTCTGTCTTCACGACTGCAGGTTCTTTGTCGGTCTCTTTGAGTAAATCGAGATGATGTGTAGAGGGTATAAAGATTTATTTATTTATAAGGTCTCACGGATGTCTGGCTCTCTAGGCGAGCAAATACTTCGAATGAACATACTGTATCGCACGATGCAAGTCGCTAACAATGCTCGACATCATACTGAATAAAAATGGTTACTGCCATTTTATTTTATTGATTTAGTCGCGAATTTCTGATAAATTATTTTAGATATAGTCCACGCATTCACTACAGACATCCAATACATCACTGCTGTGTTTTTGAACATCTGTTTTTGTGGCGATGTGGGAAATCAAGCTAGTGAATATATGCTGAATGGAAACTTTCAGCCCTTTCAGATTCTTTTCATTTTGTATAGATGCCACATTCAATCTGCTGGTAATTTTTTTTCTGAACAATCTTTAAATGCTCGTCCGTGGTCATCACATCACGATATTCTCCATATTTACACATCGCATATTTGTCCCGAGCTCGGAAAAGTAGATCCAAAAGAGTCTGTTCTGTTCGGCAAACATAATGTGTAATTCCAAGATAAAGCTGTTACCAATTTCGAGGATGAAATCTTTTGTATCAGCACCTTCGTGTAATTTGGGTTTGCAGATGTGTCGAACTATTCTTCCACTGGCATCACAAATTCCATTATTTTTCGTTACAGACTATGTCCACCTTTTTCTTTGTCAAGATGCAGCTTGAGATTACTCTGTCCGAATTTCGTTATGCTGTAGCTCATTCTCGGCAGTCGAAAATGAAGTGATCTAAGCTGTGTCGCTACCTGCAATTATATAAAGGCCAGTATTTTACGATCACGAAAAGCCACACTTGTCTTTCCAGCAAAAGGCACTCAGATTCTTGAACTCTGATAACGCAATCTCCGTATTTACATATTCATTGTACATGTGCTGCAATTTATCGTCCATGCTAAACAACACCAACATATTCACATTATCGCGAAGTAGTTATTTAGGTATGCACGATGAAGTTTTCCCGATGATCATACAGTCCACATTCGTATACCATCCCATACTAAAGTGATCCTGTATGCATTTTTGTTTTTCGCACGCGATGTCGTCTAAGATGAACATGAGGTTTGGTAGTGCCTCACTAGGCGACACAACAGCTTCGTTACCACTGCATGGGAAATAACCCACACCATCCACAACCTGTAGTATGCACACCAATTGTTGGTATTTTAATTGATGGAGTGATTTTGAGTACAGGAAAATGTTCTCGAAACAATGACTACTTGATTCCTCGGTCAAATTCAGCAGTACACATGTCTTGCTGCAGTTGAGTGGAGTCATGATGATTCACCTCATGGCACCAGGCAACAATTATCCATAGCAAGAGAAGGGTGCTATGAAGTCCATTCGGGCTGCACAATCTCTGATGCAAGTTCTTTTGGACGGAAACAAAGCTAGCTAAAAGGTAGGCACATTGCAACATGAGTATCAACTCACTGGACGAGGCATGCAAAGAACACGGAATCGTTTATTTCCAGCACAAGGATCTGGAAACCAGACACCCAGCAAACACAATACTCGTGCAGAGGGCCGACGAAGTATGCAGTGCACTGGACTCCAGAATCTGAGAAAAAAAGCACCATGGGATGTTTCCAATGTGATTGAGACCAAGTTTAAGATGGGCATGGGAGCAAAGAGCAAGAGCAATCACAAGTGGAGCGAAAAATGGTGACAAAGAGAGAAAAATCATGCAAGTCCGAAAAAACATATACCGAAGGATTTTTTCCATTGCTTCTGCCTGCACTCAAGGCTCTTAGTGTTCTAATTGGAGCCACAATCTCTATTCACCAAGCAGTTAACACAGCATAGAACTAATGGAATCTGTTGTCCAAAGCCCAAAGGCACAATACAAAAATGGAAACTATCACCTTAAAGAAAACAGGCCAAGGCCTTAACCCAATACTGTACCCAGTAGAAAATGGCAGTGTTCTAAAGTGATGCATCAAGAAACTAAAGCAGAGAATATAATTACATCACTGTGAAAAGGAATTAACGAGCACAGACCTAACAGTGTATGGGAGAAAACTATAAATTCCAAAATTTTCGTGGTTTTTCATACCAGATGATTTGCTACCTGTACTCAAACAGGACGAATGTGGCTATACTTGGTTTCGATGAACATTTTTTTAAAAATAAAAATGTACTGAGGCTAAACTTTGTGTTATTGCTTTATTTATCTCTCTGTAGAATAAATGTTTTATATATAAACCTTTAGGTGTCAATTATATTTTACCCATAAATACTCTTTACGCTATTTTTTTTAAATAAACAGATTACTAATTTTACTGTGTGTTTAAGATTTATTAAATTTAAACGATATCTACATTTCTTACTGGAATTCTACATAACCACATGTATGATAGGTAAAATACTGATTAAGGTCAAACCTGCAGGGATTCGCACAGATGGACCTGGGAATGTACACAGGCCGTTAGTTCATAACAATCAGTGAAATGGATAGGAAGCAGGATGGTATAGAGGCAGGGGAGGACAGTGAGAAGTTGTGGAGGGAGCAAAAGAGGAGAGAGGTATGAGGGAGGAAGGAAAAGGAGGAAGTCGTGGATGAAAGAAAAATGGGTGAATATTATGGAGATGGTGGAAAGAAATAAAGGGGATGGTCGCTATTGGGGATAACGAGTTCGTCAATCGAAGAGTAGAGATAGGGATCATCTCGTCCAGCTTCGCTTCTCCAGTCGAAATCTTATTCTGTATCCACAATTTCATCGGGTGTCTGAGAGCCATTGGAATCTCCATAAGTTCTAAAGCCGATGGTGCATGTGGCAGTAGTATCAGCTTATTGAGGTGGACCACCTACCGCAGCATCGCCATCGCCTTCTTCGGGCATAGTACCATCATAGCCATCGACTTCGGTTGGGTCGCCTACAACAGCTCTGTCAGCAATGCAGATCAGGACAATGCTGTCAATATTTTTATTCAAGTACTGCAACGAATCCTTTGGGATAGCAGCAATGTTAAACGACATGAAAAGCATAACTCTGAGATGAACTCATCCCATGTGCCGTATAGGTGTGATAAGTGTATAAGTTTGTTTGCTTGAACTGACAATCGATACAGACATTAGTAAAAATGTGAAGAACTTCTTCCTCCATCTGCTAAGCAAAAAGGTGTATTTTCATCTCCAAGAAACTGTGATGAACTTGTAATTTATGCAGTGTGTAATGATGATGTAAAGATATCATCGCCACATAGCACAGTAAGTGAAGATGCAAAGATGGCATAATTGGCAAGTGAGAACCTGCATGTGAACAGAATGAAAAATTCGCTGCCGATATCCAGTCAATCATGTCGCTTTTGTGAAAAGACCTTTGCTTACAGCTACACTGTACGACAATATGAGAACCGTGGGTGTACAAAGAGCTCCAACCAAGTAAAGAAAATTTGTTTAAGTGTCGGATGTCGATTTCGCGAAGGATGGCCTAAGGGTGCATATGAATACATGCAAGGAGCTTCCTCCTTGCCGCATAAAGGGTGAACCTTCAAAGTTATCAATTTATATTGACCTTCCCGACATAACTAAACATAAACATGCTGTAATCAATCCCCACAACTAAACAACAAATGTTTCAATTTGATAGTGTTGGACGGATTTGTAAATTAATCGCATCCACAGTGTCTGGACAAGAGCATGCTAATGACGAACAAAAACTATATTTTATCGGACTAGAGTTTCAGACCCCTCTACAACAAATTACGGTCTTTGAGAACAACTACCCTGGCATGTATGTAAATGTGTGCACACTGGATGCTAGGGGAAAGGTGGTGCTAACATTTGTGACTAAGGACGAGGAAACTGAACGTGGCAACATTTTGACGGTGAAGGATGAAACTAAGTATGTTTCACATTTAAATAACTTTACACGAACGATAAGCTTGCAGCTAACTTCGCATTGGTACGAAATTAATATTTGCAAACAGAGTTTTTAGCATTTTTCCGATTACCCACAGGAATCAAGACTCACTGAAGAACAGTACCTTGCAATACATAAAAAAAATGTATAAACCAATTTTTAATATAGGTGTCTTGAAAATGTATTTCTTGTTGCAAATTTATTTTACATGATAAAAAATGTTTATAAAAGGGTGGTTTATTTATTTTTTAAACCCTATTATTGAAAACTATTTGCTTTCTCTAAGTTTGAATTCGTAAAATAAATTTATGTCACGAAAATAAAATTGTAACAAAATACTTTTTAATATTATTTATATCAAGAAAATAGGTGAGAATAATGCTGGGATAACAATAGCGCCACAGACGCGACGCGAGTAAAATAATTTTCCAGTCAATCTGGATACAGACTTCTGCGACGTCAATACGACAAAAATCGCCTGCGTAATAATATTTCCGAATATAAATATTTCTAATTTATTCCAGTCGCGGGCGAGACAGGTCTGTAAATCTGTCTTACCTGCCATATTTTTGGTGCTTAAGTTTTACATGTGCTATTATTTACCATATAAATACGCAAAGTAACACATTTTTATGCCTAGATGCAATTACAGCCATATTTTCACTCTCAAAGTAACAGAGGACACGGAAAGAGTTTTTTGAAAGGATGACAAAATAAAATTATAATGGAAACACTAATGGCCATTGCAAAAGAGGTTAGTTTGTAGTGGTAAGAGACTAAATAATATTTTTTAATGTTGATTGCGAGGCCGTAACATATAGTGTTCACATTAACGGGAATTTTTTTTTAACGCGTCCCGCCCTTCGCGACGCATCTGTTGCGCTATTGTGATCCCAGAATAATTATATTTACACAAACTTTGGGGGTAGTCATCGCTGTTTAGCACAAACCGACATCGAAACAGGTTTGGAAATGGACGATATTAAACACGAGTTAATAGCACAATCTAGTGGTAAGTACTGAAAATCACGAGTCAGCAAGACACTCGTGGTCAAATGCCAAGACAGTGGACGGGGAAATTGATTGATGTGGGTGGATTGGTCATGTGTTACATAAAGCTAATTATTTTTTACTTTTTCAAAAATGTTATTTTTTTGAGGAATTTGAAATTTTTTTGGGGTTTTTTTTATTAAAGACTCTCTCTTGCCCCTTTTAATTTTTAAAACAGTGTTTAGAATTTTGCGATTTGTCGATTTTCTTCAGTTATGTGAAGGTCATTTTCACCCCCATCCAACATGGTGGTCGGAGTCAGTTACACAATAATTTCTAGTTTTTTAAGAATTTTTTTTGCATTTTTTCTTATTTTCTTTATTTATCAAGTTCAAGGTCACTAGGGTCAAGGTCGCCGACATCCAATATAGCGGCCGGAATCAGTAACTTAATAATGACATAGATTTTTAGACTTTTCTATAGCTTTTTTGCAATATTGTACAATTTTTCAAGTTCAAGTTCATGTTGTAAGAGTCAGTAACATAATATATATTCTTAATTTTTTTATCATCTTGCCGAGTTTTTATTTTTAATTTACAATGTCATTGAGGTCAATATCAAGGTCACCTGCATTCAAAAATGTGTTTGGGGGTTAATAATGTAAATTAATATGGCAGTTCCAGGCCGACGATTACGACCCCTGGCTGTGACATTAGCATAGATCAACTGCTGCTGGCTCCTAATACACAATGCCCTAGTGCCCGCTTCGCGATTTATATAATTATAATATCCAAAAAAATTAGTACAGAACTATAATAAAATAGTTATTCGTAAAAAAAATTCAACAAAAAGTTTAATTACTCTTAAAGATCATAAATGCTATTATCAAGTGTGCGAGAATGTAAAGTAGAAAAATTCATTGAAAAGAACTAAGAAAAATCCTTTAAAAAATACTTTACGACTGAGGTATATTTATTTTTCAACAAGCTCTTAAAAATTGCCCCGGTCAGTCAAAATTATGTGGGAAATGTAAGAAAGAATACATAAGGGGGGCTATATAGTGAAGTGCAAAACGTGTTTGCAGATCCCAAGGAAAACCTTTTTGCGAACATCGCTTGGGGTTTTTCATCCGGAGTTCTTATAATAATACAATTTAAGGGACATTATAGGATGAAGTCAGCATGGCATATGCTAAACTTGTGTTAAAAGTGTATAAAATTGCAATGAAAACATCTAAAATTAGGTTTTTCGATACATATTTGCATTTATATGTTCTCACCATACTAAATTAAAATTTCGATTTAATACCAAATGCATGTTTAATGAGTGTTTTATGCTGTAAAGTGCCTATGTCGTCGCTTTAGTATCTAAGAAATAAATGTTTTCTCAGAGCCTACATGGTGACAAAATGGCCTCTGCTAGATGGAACTTACCTATCTGCATGGCGCGCCTGCCTGGAGGGGTGGTGCCTCCATGCGAGCCAGCTGCAGTAGAGAAGAGAGAAAACTCTGTGCAAGTGTGCATCTGTCAGTCGGTTCGCACTCGTGTAAAGAACAGAATGGAAATGGTTTTGACCGCCACCACAAAGGGAAAACAATGCTAACACCAATGCTTCTTGTAAGAAAATTAAAGGGGGAAAATGAGCTTTCATTACAAATAAGTATTAATATCTGTGTAACTCTTGTGCGTTTTACAATTGTGCCACCAATGCAGTTATAAGCAAACAAAAATTATTGCAATCACTTTCGTTCCATCACAGGCATGTACGACAATCAAGTAATGGGGCTATTACCGATTTTCCGAGGGTAACAGTAAGACATTATTTTATAAGGGAATTCACTCCATTGAAGGGCCACATTTAATGCTCTGGGACAGTTGCATACTTGTTTGGAGGGGCGGTGACCAAATATAGGTATGAGTTTAAGGTGACAGTAAATCGACTTAGACGCCAAAAACCATTGACAGGCGGTATCATGATGGTGATTATGGTGATCTCAGGACCATGTGGTCGTCCATCCAGACGTACACCGTTCCCTCGGTGATGATGATTGTTGAGTCATCCCAAAGATTAAGGCGAAATCAGGCTCCCGTTGCGCCTGATACTTACGTATATGTGCCTTGTGGGCCTATTTAGGCTGACCAATATGCCTTAAGCAGCTGTAAAGTGAAATTTTGGCTGGGTTGATGAAATACCAATTAATCAAGAAGCTTCTAGATGGTGGGTTGTGGATGTCTCGCACCCCTAAATGCAGTCTAGCAGGTGGTGCATAGAAATATCACACACTGTATGGTAACACATATATTTTCCTTTGCACAATACATTAATTTCGCATTTCTGTGACAAAACTTATGCGTCCCTTAGCCATTATGGCCCGCCCGATTGTCTCAGTTGCAAAGAGTGTTTGCTAATCCCGAGGAAAAATTGTTTTGCAAAATTCGTAGGGTTTTCCATCCAGTTTTTAAAATAATAGCATTTAAGGATCGTTTTGTGATGTAGTCAGCATGGCATATGCTAAACTTGTGTTAAATTTTGAAAATTTAATATTGTGCCATGTAACAAATGCAAATTTTCCATACTTTTCCCCTAGCATTGAGGGAAATTTTTCATACTGCTCCCGGTTGGAAGGGCTACACCCTTTGGGGAGGGGGAATGGTAGCACATCTCTGCACTGGCTCGCACCACTCTACACGAGAGTGAAATACACATGGTTGGGCACTAGCACCCGTTGCACTCGTTGCAGCAATTGAGTTGGACCTGTGGCATGGCAGATGGTCTAAAAGAAGCAGGACATCGTCCTGTGTCAAACATCACCTTCCTGTGGAGACTGTCTACAGGTCGCATGTTGTCAGACACAGGAGGAGCACACAGAAGCTTTATGGTACCATTACCATATGTTGTACTGCTCCTTTACGCTAGTCTGGGTGCAGCATTGAAGAGTGAGTGAGTGAAGACATTTGGGCGGCTCATAACAGTGAGGTATTGGGAGCGGATCAGGGTGTTTGAGGTGAGTATGAAGTGGTGCCAGAATGAAAGGGTGAGGGAAACGGAAGATCACCAAAATAACCCGCTGACCAGCGGCATCGTTCACCACGATTCTCACATGCAAAAGTCCAGTTGCCAGGCCAGGGATTGAACCCATTTCACCTTTGTGGGATGAGGAGGCTAACCGCTCAGTCACTGAAGCCCCAGGAGTGCAGCATTGTTGTTGACTGCTGTTCTCGTGTGGGTGGTCCACTGCAGTGTTTGATGCAGTGGCATCACTGTAAGCCAGACACACCTGTGTTGACATGTGTCGTGGTCGTCGTGAGTGGCAGGAACGAGCCAAACTGGCCTCGTCGCTGTCCTCGCTGCCATCATCACTTCTGTTGTCGACGACTGACTGGAGTCAATGCTGCCAGTAGTGACCCGGACTGTCAGTCACTGAAGGGGGTTGCTCACTCTGGGTTTTCTCCCTCGCTGGTTGTGACATCTTTGTTGAGACACAGCCCTGGTGCATCACCTCCTCATCTGAAGTGGATGCCGCGAGAAAGCACTGATGCCAATGACAGTGCAACAGGTGGCCCTGGAATATCACCTGGAGCTGGCGAGCGGTTTAGGGGTGTGTTCCCCTATCGAGGTGGGCGCCACGACACCAGGTATCATTATGCAGACAGACCACATTGTTGCTTGCTCTTGCTGCTGTGGTGGTGTTCGAGGTAGTGCTGGTGCAAGGATAGCGACGCCTGTTGGTGCCATGCCATCGGTGATGAGACTCTCGTCGCAGCGATCCCTGGCAGGCACTTGATGCCAGGTTTCATCGAAATGGAGAGCATGTGCAGTGGTTCATCAGTGGGTAATTCCACTTGTCTTCGGTCATACTTGTTCGGCTGATGGTTTGTTAGGGATGCTGTAGTAGGGGCACCTCGATGTTGGAGGCAGCATCGACATCAGTATCAACTGGTGTGATGAGATCGTCCCTTTGGACCTTGACCCTCTGGCATTGGTAGAGATAGACCAAATAGGTAGTTGGCTCCAATGCTTGCAGGATTGCATGTGACCTGCTCCACTTGGCCGAAATATCCTCACAGATGTCCTTGTTGGCAGCAGATTGCGGGTGTGCATAGCTGTACACCTGTTGTCCTGGCCAGAGTCGAGTTGGTGGTAGTGTAGTGGTTGGCAGCCACTGGGTGATGTAGTGGTGTTGGTGATACCACACTCTTTCATGTTCCCTCTCGCACCACTTACGCTGGATGTCACTGCATGCTGGGTCACTGCTGGCAACTGCTCCTGGGCAGTAGAGTTTGCCATGCTGGGTTACATTATGCCCCAATAGATTGTCGGCTCGTGACTTGCTGGTGACTTGCCGGTGGCAGTATTGACCCACCAGCATAGTCAATAGGGCAGTAGGCAGGTGTTCAGCCAAGATAGTGAGCTGCTCCCCCACACATAAATGTGTCTTGAAGTCTTGGTTATGGTGCTCTTTGGAATTCGCATGCAGATGGTATATCGCCATCTTGAGATGCTGCACTCCCAAATTTGCGCATAACTCGCGACTTTTCTGGCCAGTGAATTGTGTGTAATTGTCGATTAGGTTTTGTGGGCAGACTCATCTCAGGAAAAAGTCTGTATGCAAGACTTTGACCAAACTCGTCGCAAGCGAACTGGTGACAAGGATAGGCCTCTACTCACCATAAGAAGTTGTCCATCACTACCACAAAATCATATTGCCCCTGCTGTTCTTCATTATGGTCCCATGAGGTCAATAGGCACTGTCTCAAATGGCTGAGTGGTTACTGGTGCTTGTTGTTGCACTCCATCAGCTCGATGAAATTTGATTTGATTGCACTTAGTGCAGTTATGTACGTACTCACACACTTGCTGCGTTAGTCCAGGCCAGAAAAAATGCTCGCCCACATTACTTATAGTCTGCTCTGTTCCCGGCTAACCTGCTGCACTTCTCTCATATGCATTTTGTAGCAATCTCTCTCTCTCACACTGGGGGAACAAATAACCTCAATACATCGTGACTGCTTGGCGAACATGTCTCCAGTCTCCCATCTAATACAGGCCAACACTCGATGGCTTGCTTAGCACAGAATTCGCAGTACTTCCAGGTGAGTGCACCCTCGATATGTGCATGTACGACATCCTGGTGTAACTCATGCACAGTGGGTTCATTGATGGTAGCATTGATTTGCTGCATCTAGTGTACTGGTTACCACATGGTTGGCAGAAGAATTTTCCCCCATTCAGCATCGTCCTGCACCATGATGTCTGTACATAATGACCTTGATAGTGCATGCACAAGGTGGTTGTCGAGGCCCAGGACATTCATCACGACGAAGTCGTAAACTTGGAGAAGCAGTGCCCAATGGGTCAGCTTGCTGCGGGTCTCGCACATGTTGTGTAACCAGATTAAGCATAGATTGTCGGTGCAAAGCATGCAGTTTTGTTATTCTAAGTACGTGCATTACTTCTTGACAGACAATACCACAGCAAGGCATTCACACTTGTTGACACCATATCTCTGCTCAGTAGGCCAGAATTTGGCACTGGCATATTCAATGATGTGACATTCACCATTATCGTTGCACTGGTACAGCCCTTCACCTAGTCCCTCTTTCTTGGCTGGTGTCAGTCTGCAGGTAGATGTGGTTTGTTGGGTCATATCTTGCCAAGGTAGAATACGCTTATAAATGTGACATAATTTGCTGAAACAAATCGTCAGCTGTGTTGTTTCACTGAAATCGCAGCTGTGTTAAAAGTAGGTCATTGAGAGTGGTAGTGATGACTGCGAATTACTGGATGTACTCTCGCAGCCAGTTTATGTGTCCCAAGAACTTCTGTGAGTATGTGATGGTTTGCACTCGCAAACAAACAGTAGGTTTTCGGGGTGCCTTCTGCATCGAAGACTTTACCCAGCAAGTCAATACTGGTTTTCCAGAGGTGACATATTGCTGTTGCAGATGTTATACCATTGATGACTTATCTCTCGAGCACAAGTGACAACTGGTGTAGGCGATCCTCCTAATTCTCCAACCATACCAACACATTGTCGATATCGGCGATCGTGAATTCACCAATTTCGCAGCCCAGGACACATACCATCATGACTTTTAAAGTGATGGGTACGCACTTTAGTTCAAAAAGCATAATACAGAATTGGAAGTGCCTGCCATCAGGAGCCATGAAAGTTGTTATGCCGCAGTCTTCAAGCTCGCCTGTGCACACATCCCGCAGTGTCAATAAGTAACTCCCCTGGTAGAGAATCAGTGCTAAAGCATGGAGGGGTGAGTGCTCGTGCACTTACCTGCCATCACTGCACAATCCTGTGGTGGTAGAGGGGGAGGGGTGGTGTTGCAGAGGACATCACACTGCCCCCACTGTTTCGGGGTACCGCACCGGAAAGTGTCACCCTGAGTTTAAACCTATTGCAAAAGAAAGGCGCATTTTGCAATTACGAGCCGAATTCACTTGAGTGCACGAGTTGGCAGCTCTGAATTGGAATTGGACTGAACTGAATATAACTCAGAGCTGCCCTCGGAGTCTGAACGAAAGGGAAGACGAAGAGGACAGCGCGGTACTGGCCCCCCGCCTCTATGTGGCCGGGTGGATCAACGGGCCACGAGGTCGTTAGTCCACCAGACATTTTCTAGGTTTATGAGTGGCCATAATTCCCCTAGTGGGATTCCTCGTGGATGGCGAAGAGGGGGCGAAAATAGGAAGCCAGTATGAGGCCATCGGCCTCAGGCCCGTCGAGACTGTGATATCGCAGGCTCACCTAGAAATAAGGACACTGTGATCAAGTTATGTGTAAAATTGTGTAGTATGCAGTGTGGGGACTTTCTAGTGAGAGCACACAAAAATATTAGTTTAATAAGAGAGACTTGCATTTAGAGTGTGTGTAAGGCGTCATTGTATATACAATGGCATCTCTGTCCAGTCCATTCGAACCAGAAAAGTACATTTTGAAAGGCGCTCTCACAGTGAGAGAAAACAGACATGCTTTTGAGAGATTTCCTGAAAGAGAAAGGACCACTAAAGACGAAGCATTGGCGGTTGTGTCCCATCTGAAAGATAAAGTTTTTGACTGGGGACATTTTAAAATGACCCCAATGGAGGAGAGGACTCATAGAAAGATGTGGGGCTACATTTCTGGAGTCAAAACAAGAGTAGTGAATTCATGGATTCATGAGTTCTATGAAGAGGAGGCAGAAAGTGAGGAGAAGGCAGAGAATCTGAAGAAGAGAGTGAACATGAGAATGTGGAGCTCTCAAAGGTTCTAGGGGAACTCTGAAGACGACACATCAGAAGAGGAACCAGACCTGAGAGCGGCAGCACGGAAGGTTTAGGGCTTTACTCTGGTTGGCAAGAAGGGTAAACCCCTGAAAGCCACCAGAATGGACTTCCCTGAGGCTACTGGAGAAGAGGTGATCCCCAAGTCAGCGCAGAGAACGACAAGCATGGAGGTGTAACCCGCTCCTGCTACTTCAAGGGAAGAATCTAAGGTGAAGAGGAAGTTGAAGTTCCAGGTATCTGACGAAGAGGGGAGTGACTCATTGGAGTATGAGGAGTGTTACATGAATAAAATTCATGAGGAGACTAGGGAACTAGTCTCCACAATGATGGAGTGGATTTTAAGTAAAAGCTCTAAAATCAACTCTACACAAGCAAATTGGCTAATCCTCAAATTAAGCCAATTATAAAGAAGTATTGATGGTATACTAATGGAAGATTGCAAGCTAATTGGGAAGCTGAAGCAATTAGAGAAGTCAACAGTCATGAGGCAGGAGACCCTCAAGATTGCAAAACAACAAATTCCTGGGATTAAAAGTTATGCTCAAGCGACTGGAGCCGAGAGTATAAAACCAAAGCCCACTAAGAAGGTAGTCCTTGTGTACCCGGAATGTGAAGGTGTTACAAGTACGGAGACACAGGACAAGTTAAAGAAAGGATTCGACCCTAAAGGCAAAGGGTTACAAATAAGAAATATGTGTGGCATAAGAGGAGGAGGCATTATGATTGAGGCCGGGAACGACAAGACATTGGAGCTCATCAATAATGCCACAAAAATTCAGGCACTTGGTCTTAAATTAGAGGCCCCCAAGAGACATGGCCCTAAAATTGTTATTTATGATGTGCCAAGGAATGAAGATGGCGAAGGTTTGCCTGAAAAAATATGCAGGCAGAATGTCAGTAATGGTAACCGTGGAGGCCACAGTCTGGAGAGCTTTAAGAGGGCCGTAAAGATTAGCCACAGAACTAGTTGGAGGGATATGGACATGGTCAACGTGGTCTTGCAATGTGACCCAGAAGTAAGAAATGTACTGATAGAAAGGGAAAGAGTTATGTTAGATACGAAAGTTGTCGAGTTCGCGACTATACATATATCGTTGTCGCGATGTTACAAATGTCAGCAATGGGGGCACATCGCTGGCAAATGTAGAGAAAAGGAGTTCACCTGTTCAAGGTGTGGAGTTCTAGGGCATGAGTTTGGTAATTATCCTAAGAAAAGTGACAGGGAGTACTAAGAAATTTGTGCTAAATGTCACAAAAAGGACTAACTCACGACCACAGAGTAAACTCCAGGGACTACCCTGCCTATCAGAAGGCCCAGTCCATGGAACTCACGAAAATTGATTACGGATTGTAAAAATGTCCTAAGGTGTGGACAATTAGACATGCAGCGGTCAGCAGCGGCTGCTGCAGAGCTTAACAGGATAGTGGTGGAGCAGAAACTTCACGTTGTAATGCTCCAGGAGCCATATGTCCCGTTTAACGAAGTTGTGGGCCTGCGGGGCGATGTATTCGCCATGGGTGCTCGTCCCTGGGCTGGGGTGCTGAGGGCCAACAAAAGTATGGATATAGCATTAATGTCCAGCATATCTAATATGCACCATGTCTGTGTTCAGGCAACCAAGGGAACAACCAAATGATTGTTGGTATCCTCGTACTTTTAGTTCGGGGATGACACACAAACGCACTTGGACCAATGGGAGATCATAGTTGACACACTGAGAGATAAATCTTTGATAATGTGTGCAGACGTTAATGCCAAATCAGAACTTTGGCATTCTCCGGTCACTGATAAGGCGGGAAACCTGGTGAGCCAGTTTCTCCTAGTCAATGATATGGACGTGGTGAATGTGGAGGGAGAACTGCTAACATATGTCATGCAGGCCTGTGACACACAGTCATTCCTGGACATAACTGTCCAGAATAGAAAGGCATATAACAGTGTAAACCACTGGACAGTGGTGGATGACAGTTTCAGTGATCACATGCTGTTAATTTTTGAAGTACATGGTGGTGGTGGGCAAGAGCCCCAAACATTTGAAAAGGAGGTACGTTATGTACATAATATGGCAGATTGGTCGGCTTTCGACCGAGCACTGTTGGTTAAGCTGCACATACTGAATAGAAATCAAGAAAACCTGGATGACCATGTCAAGGCATTGACTGCAGTCATACACGATACATGTGAAGAAAACATTCGGAAGACCTCCCAGGGACTTCCCAACCTATCTTGGTGGGATATAGAACTGGATTTCGAAAGGAAGGCACTATGAAGGGAGAGAAGGAAACTACATAAGCTGAGAAGAGAAGAAAGGGAACAATTCTCCCAGAATTACAAAAAGATGAAGCAACCTTACTTCGGCAGGGTTCGGGGAAACAAAGACCAAATCATGGGAGGACTTCGTAAAAAGAGTAGAAAACGAATATTCGTTCGGCCTGGTGTATAAATTGGCAGCAGACAAAGTCAAAAGAGCCATACCGCCACCTAGTATGAGAATAAATGGGAACCTGATAACGGATCGGGAAAGATCCATGGAAGTTCTGCTCCACGCGCTCCTGCCAGATGACTCCATGGAGGAAGAGGGGGTGTAGATGCAGCAAAGAGACAGTCAATGAACATAGTTCCTGAAGAACAGGATGCCCCTGAATTTTATCTGGAGGAACTAACATCTGTTGTTTACAAGATAAAGAATGGGAAGGCACCAGGTATAGATGGTGTACAACAGAGATCTTGAAAAGGAGCTATTCTCGGATAAAGGAGATTCTTCTGGGAATCTACATCGAGTGTCTCCGAACTGGTGTGTTTCCCTCCCCTTGGAAACTGGGATGCCTGAAAATGCTGCACAAGGGCAACAACAAGAAACTGGATGACCCCAAGATATACAGGCCTTTATCATTACTTCTGCTACTGGGCAAAGTGTATGAAAAACTAATAAATCGCAGATTATGTATGGCACTTGGGGTGGAAGGTACGTTAAATGAACACCAGTATGGATTCAGGAGAGGTACAGGAACTGATTTCGCCCTTCACAATGCGATAGAGAAGATCAGGGAGACCTCAACCAAGTACATTATGGCAGTATTTCTGGACATATCTGGAGCGTTCGATAAGTCCTGGTGGTCGGATGTGATGTATAGGCTGAGAGAGAAGAAATGCCCGGCCAATATTTATAAGGTCATCCAAAGTTTCTTCAAGGAGAGATGGAGTATTTACTTCTCCAAAACGTCCCAGGTCAGGAAGATGTTAACGAAGGACTCCAGGGATCGGTTCTAGGACCGGTCTTATGGAACATCCTCTTCGATGGTTTCTTGGATGTGGGTCTTCTGCCCGGGTGCACAGTTTACGGGACAGATGATGGTTTAATTTTGGTCTGTGGCAATTCCAGGAAAGAATTGGAGACTAAAGCTGGCCACACACAATCCGGCTGGCCTGTCAGTTCGGACTGAACAGTCCGCCTGACGTCAGGCCGCTGGAGCGTATGTAGGTTCCCGTCGGACTGACAGTTGCAGCTTTACAGGCGGCCGGAGAGGAATCGAAAATACGTTCGTCCATCTGGTAGCCCGGAAGTTCAGTTGTCAGTTCAGATCAGTCCCTGCTACGTGCCGCTCGTGAAAAAAGAGTCTGCACCCCCATCCGAACAGCAAGTTTCCTTCTTTTGATTTAGTGAGAGTATTCATAATAATTATGTCTCGCGAAAATTAAAATCAGTATATGGAGGATTTCATCACAATTTATCAAAGTGAACCCTGTTTATGGCAAGTGAAATCACCATATTATCAAGACCGGGTTAAAAAAGAAGCTGGTTATTCCAAGCTTGTTGAAAAATTGAAGGAGATAGATACATCCTGCACCAAGTCAACCGTGTTGAAAAAGATAAACAATATAAGAAGTTCTTATAGAAGGAAACTGAAAAAAGTGAAGGATTCAAAGAAGACGGGAATTGCTGCCGAGAACGTATATACGCCGAAGCTGTGGTACTTCAACATGTAGAAATTCTTGGAAGATCTAGAGATTCCTCGAAACTCTAGAACCAACCTGGAAAGTGATGGCGAAAGCAGTGGGAATGAGGTAAGTGGATTAATATTAAGTATTTGCAGGAATTGGTTTATTTTCATTTCTGTTTATTTGATCAGTACATTTGGAGTTTAAAGTAATAACATAGCAGTTAACTTCAATAGTGTGGGTTGAAATTTCGCAATTTATGATACCTGAGATAATACAATTCAGAAATGAACAAACAACTTAATGAATAAAATTTAGTTGCCAAGGTACTTGGCCTTCATTAACAAAGTAGTTCATAAAACCTGTTCTAACATTTTTTGCGGCAGCGAGAGTATTCCCATACATTCAGCGCTGCAAGTCAAACATTTCTTAACCTCGAGTCTCAATCCCAGAATTAGTGATACCTACCTCTTTGTTTTCGATATCAAAACTTTCTGGAGGAGCATAAGAATTTGGCACTGAAGTAATTAAAAAGTTGTGCAGAACGCAACAAGCCATTGCCATAGATTAAATTCTTTGTGACTCTACATTAATGTTTGTATGAAAAAATTCTAAATCGTGCTGCTATAATTCCGAATGCATTTTCTACAATACGTCTTGACAGCGATAAGCGAAAGTTGTATATTTTTTTCTCATTACAAGTTAAGTCACTCTGTATGAAAGATTTTATTATATCTACCCGCGAAGGAAATGCATCATCCGCTACAAAAACGTATGGTAGACAATGATAAATATGTGCAACATTTTCCTCAGGTGGTATCTTCTACAGATCGTTATCGAGTTTCTCAAAACATGTCGTTTTCTGTAGCATACTTCCATCGGAAACTCTACCATTAGTACCGAAATCACATATAATAATTCTATAATTACCATCAATTATTGCCAGAAACACCATACTATGTTGACCTTTATAATTATAATAAAATGATCCACTGTCAGCTGGAGGGATGATGCTGACGTGTTTTCCGTCTATGGTCCAAAGACGATGGGGAAAATTCCATCGTTCTTCGAAACGTTGTGATAACCTTTTCCATTATTCCATTGTTCCTGGAAACTGGGGAAACAAAATTTTTCGTTAGATGTTATTATTAAGTTTTTATCGGCACTGTAATGTAATAAATTCTTTATTCTTCCTTGTTTACAATATTAACATACATTAAGAAATTAAATGATAAAGCTTTGCTTTTTTAATTCAACTTAAGTATAAACTTATCCAATATTATAAATAAAAAGTCTAAATCTAATGCTATGGAAAACATTTTATACAGTAAAAAAACCTACAATAAAGAGGGAACAATAATTAATTATAATCCAATGTGCTTCATTATTTTATGTTTATAACACTTGTAGGGCAAACTATGGACATCATAGGCGACAATCTGTTGGATGTGGGGATACGTGCCACTTTCACAAGAGTCAAAAAAGTTTTTAGCAATGCTATAAATATAGGAGCCGATAAATGAAATATTAAGAATTTCATGCATATGCAGAATGGGTGTCAGTCTGGGAAAAGAACCAATGAACCTCATACATTTGTTTTGGCAGATTTGAAGTCTCCTTGCATTAGTTTAACAAGTGTTCGACCATATTGGGCAGGTATATGTAATTACTGATCTGATGTACAAAGAGTAAATTATTTTTTTGTTGTTAATGGATAAGAATGCATTTCTATTTAGTAATGGAAATAGTGTATTTAGTAGCACAACTGATTCATTACCGACGAATACTTCAAACTGTAAATAATCTTATAAAGTCACATACTTGCACAGGAATGCATTTTCGACCCTAAAAAGGTCTATGGATATAAACACGAATTAAGTTGTTATTAATTTTGTTACTTATTATTATAGGAGGAGACAAATGATACAGACGAACCAGAGGAAGATGACAATGGCAGTGAACCGTTTGTGTCAGCAGAGAATTCACAACACTCTCAAAACCTACTGCCGTCAGCAAACAGCTCCAGATCTCCGCTTCATCGAAGGCCACCGAATAAAACTTCCCACCCAAAAGATAGTGAAAACGCGCTCACGAACGAAGTATTGGCCACTGTGAGAGACTACTTCAAAGCACCTCCAATACTGGAGGATCGTTTTGATGTTTTCGGGAAAAATGTCCGTATGAAACTACGAGATTTTGATAGAATTAACTACGAGCGAAGACGATTAGCAGAAAAGTTCATAAATGACGTCCTCTTTGAAGCCGAGGGTGGAAATTTATCATCGTCTCACAGGTTGATAAACGGAGCACCACCTTAACCTCGATCGCTTCACATGTTCCCACATTATACATTTGATAACCCAAACCCTTATTATTCTCCTCACAGTTCACACAGCTCATGTTCCAGTCGTTCAAGTCCTTTTCAATTACCATCTTCTTCATTAGCACAACCAGTTCAGTCCCTACCTTCTCATTAAAACCAACCAGTTAACCCCTCACCACAAATCAATGTTCAGCCAACTTCGCACAGCAATGTACTTAATAATGACTTGACAACATTCTTTCCTTCATTCCCATCCGAGTGAATTTATAACATATTATAAACAGTACCATTCATTTTTCTAAACGGCACCATTTGTTTGTAAATAAAAAGTTTAGATAAAATAAGAATTTTCTTACCTTCAAGTAATCCTTCTTCAGAACTTGGAAAATTGTCTCACATGTTTCCGGTATGATGTAACCAAGAGCTTGAGGTGATATTATTGTAGATAACTGAAGGTCCTCATAACTCCTTCCGGGTGCTAAAAACCTCAGCGTTGCAGTCAATATTTCGTGAGGTGAAATCGCGTTTCTCATCACTGTGTTTTTCTTCTCAATAAATGGAGGTAATAATGAAAGAAGATGTAAATATGTATCTTCATTCATCCTTAAATAATTGTGCCAGTCTTTCGGGATAAACTTCAATTCATTAAGCAAATTTATGTGAGAGTATGTACTTCTTTTTTTTAGCCACTCCTTACACCAGGTTTTATGACTTCGATACACCTTAGTTTTTTATGGCTTTGATTTAAAGCAACCACTAAACCAAGAACCGCGAGCACGTCATCATTGGCGGAGGATCTACCATTAACCATGGCTGCCATGCTTGCAACTGACGAGTTTGCCTTCAGTTTGCCTGAGTGTGTGTGAGGTCTCCCATGATCCGGCGGCCTGACGTCAGGCGGACTGTTCAGTCCGAACTGACAGGCCAGCCGGATCGTGTGTGGCCAGCTTTAGTATTCGGAAATCATGGACAAGACCTGGAGATGGTCTAAAACCGTCAAACTGGATTTTTCAATTGAGAAGACAAAAATTATGTTGGTAAAAGGCAAATTGAAGAGATACCCGACTGTGTACTTTGGTGGGGGGCCAGTGAAATATTTGCGGGAGTTCAGGTATCTCGGAGTCATTATGGATGCTAAGATGAGCTTCTTGAAGCACGTAGAGTATGTGTCACGGAAGGCAGTTGTGGTGTTACAGAAACTTAGAAGGATAGGCAATACCAACTGGGGCCTAAATTATAGTACTCTGGCGACCATAATTAGGGCAGTCTTCGAGGCCATAATTTAATATGGTGCTTTAATGTGGCATCACAGGGCCGACCTTTCGTGGCACAATAGGAGTTTTATGAGTGCTCAAAGAGCGGCACTGCTGACCGTAACAGGTGCATACAAAACTGTACCCAATGAGTTGCTCCCAGTTGTGACAGGTGTGCTTCCTGCTGATCTACTAGTAAGATACAGGAGATTGACAGCGGAGAGGGCGCGAGCTGGAGGTCTGTCTAAGGAGGAAAAAGAACTCATTTCAGATGGAGTCTTGGAAGAATGGCAAAACAGATGGTCCAACTCAGACAAGGGAAGGCAAACATATGATCTGTTGCCAGATATAAGAACAAGATTGCACTGTAAGTGGATCACATTGAACCACTACAGTATGCAGTTGTTCACAGGACATGGGAACTTCAAGGTGAAGCTACACAGCTTCCGGCTCGTGCAGTCTCCGCTGTGTGATATATGCGGAGTGGACCATGTACCATTTAATAACATACTGCCTCAAGACAGAGGACATCAGGAGCTGGCTGGAGGAGAAAGTTCAAGAGATGGGCATTCACTGGAGAATTGCAGAAGTCATGGTAAACAAAGATCTGCACAATCTTTGGAATAGATTCGCCACTCGAATTGGCAAAAGACTTGAAGAATTCTACAAATGGTACAGGCGAATTTCTGATGACCCATAATGGGGTATTCAGGTAAAAACTTTATAAAAATAAGCTGGAATATCCCAGATTGGCGAGGAGGACAGGTTTCTAAATGAGAAAACCGGTAGAATACCGAGTTTTGGCACGAATAAAAGTGAATAGCCCGAAGATAACAAGAGGAGAAAGTGTCGTGCACTGTCTTACTCATCTGAGTACAGTTGCAGTGCGGAAGGATGGAGGGTGTGCTGGCCTTCGGGCCTTAAAAACCTGCCCCCAAGATGGCCGACTTGCTGCATGTGTCCTGTGCTGTTGGCACAATGGCGAGCTGGCGAATGCTGGATTTCGGCCCTTTTTTCAACCGTGTGCTGAAGCATCTCTTGGCATCATTTCGGCATCGGATAGGCATCGAATCGTCATCCCGCATTGCTCACAATGCTCTTAAGGCACAATATTTATGCAGTATGGAGGGGGGCTGTAAATTCCTGATATAGGTTTCTGGAACAGCGGGAAAAATTGTAATTCCTGGGTTGGAAATTTTATGGTAACAAATCCTGCAACTTAACAACACATCCACGACTAGATTTTAATCTTGCAATAGACATACAGATAATGGAAACTATTTGTGGTTGATATCATAAGGCGAGATTCTCTAAAGATATGGACATTTGTTGAAAGTAAATTAAATGGGTAAATTTCAGTTGCTAATGCATCCCTTGTGTATTTGATACATGCTTAAGTTTTTGTGAAATTAGATTTTGAAAATTTAATATTTCTTCCTACAGCAATGTAATGCGAATTTACATACTGTTGCCATAGTGCGGGGGAGAATTTTTTCTATCGCTCCCCGTTGGAAGGGCCTGACCTGCTGTGGAGTGGGAAGCCACTTGTTGCAGTGGGGAGTTATTGGACACGGGGTGTGGCAGATTGTCTGAAAGGAGCTGTATGTCGTCTTGTGCCACCTTAATGGTAAACAAAGCAATGCTGGTTTGTGAGATTTATATTTACAGAGTATTTGTGAATGTGGCTGCACGGATTTTCTGGCTGAACTCGGTAGAAGTCGAGAGTTAACCTTACAGATGGGTGATAACATTTTCAAAACTAGAATATTTGACAGTTGGACTATTTCCTGACTTTAATAAAGATCCAAAATGGGATAAATGTGGTTTGCAGTACATAATGATTCAATAGTACGATATTAGTGTATATCATATTTGAACAACCTATTTTTTTCTTCGATTACGTAACCAAATGTATTACAGTGTTTCAATATTAGATTTAATGTATTTTTTATGTATACTCGAAAAGTATTTATTCCAAAATATTGATTGTACTCAAGTGAAGCGATTTTCAAACTGTGGTATGCGGACACCGGAGTGCTTGACTTATTTTCAGGTGACTGAAAGTGAAGAAAAACATACCTTACTTTTAATAATTATATTGTAGTAGTGTGATTAAGGCGACTCTGGGACATGGAGCGTGGAAAGGGACTCAGGGACCCTTTCTGCCGGGTCGCAGACCTGCAAGTGTGCTTCATCCTGGTCTGTCTTGAATATTTTCATTAGAGATTTGTTTATGTCCTGCCATATTGTTTACGATGTTGACTGGTAGAGTATACCACTGGTGTCGACTTAGTGACTCCACTCGCCATCTTTTTCGGGTGTCCCCTGCTAGGTGGCACCAGTGTATGGAGCCATTTTGGTTTCACTGCCAGCTAGGTGTCACTCATATGTGTATTTAATTTTCTATCCCAAATTTAAGTTTTAAGTGTTATTTGCAATACATGTTACTTTCACCTTTATCGTCTCATGCTTTTTAATGTAAAATTAAAAAATTATCTGTATTGAAGAAGACTCAAACTTCCAAACCTTAGGTTGGTAGACATGTGCCCTAGCTCACTTTTTTTTTTAAGTTGACTTTATTGACATATTGACCTATACATTTGCCATTGGACATAGTGTGTGTGACATTTGAAGAAGAGTGTTTATGGGTCTCCGAGTTCAAGGGTTGGGGGCTGTAACACTGTAGTTTTATCTGCCATCTAAGAATGTCGCATTTTCCCTACAAAATTCTTGTTTTCCCCACAAAATAGTTTTTTTTCCTTTGTAAGCAGTCATTTTCACTCAAAATTTTCCTATTTTCCACCTAAAAATTTTCCATTTTCTCTCAAAAAATCATTGAGCCCCCCATTTGTAAGAACGAGTCCCGGAAAGGCTATTTTCGAGACATTTGAAGTACCTGGAAGGGGAGAGAGACTCGTTTATTTTACATGCAGGCAACCACCCCTCCCACCCTACACCTGCCTAGCTCACCTCACCCCCATTCCTCCAGCACAATCATAAAAATCAAGGATAAACACAAAAACATTAAAACATTCAAAAAAAAAATCGAAGAACATACAACATTACTCTAAACTAGCGCTCGCTCATTCACCCACTCACCACTCCCCTCCAACTTTCCGCCAGCTAATTATTATAAAAAATTGCAAAAAATTCAAAAATTATAAAATATTGAAGAACCTATATTGATAACCTACCCTACCCCTCACTGAACCCACCAACCCTCACCTTACCACTCCCTACCATCAATAACTGGCAATTACACTGAAGAGCCAAAAAAACCGGTAAACCTGCCTAATATCGTGTAGCACCCCTCCCCCTTACAAAAACCCGGCAACGCAGAAGTGCCACAAGACGACGTGGCATGGACTCGACTAATGTCTGAAGGTATGCAGGAGACAATTCACACCATGAATACTGCAGGGCAGTCCACAAATCCAATCTGCGCCAATTTGAGAAAGGTTTGCACGTCTGTCATGTTTAATGATTCTCTTCAGTCATCGTTTGTCCCGTTCTTTCACGATCTTTTTCCGGCTGCAGCGATGTCGAAGATGTGATGTTTTACCGGATTCCCGATATTCATGGCACACTCGTGAAATGGTTGTACGCGAACATCCAAATGTTATCGCTACCTCGGAGATGCTATGTCCCATCTCTCATGCGCCGACTATAACACCACGTTCAAACTCACTTAAATCTTGATAACCTGTCATTGTAGCAGAAGTAACCGATCTAACTGCCTACCGCATCGCGTTACTCTTATTGGTTCCATACCTCTGTTATTTGCATACGCATGACTATACCAGTTTTTTTTGGCTCTTCAGTGTATAATAAAAGGTCACCAAACATTTTCTAAAAATCGAGGAACATGTAACACTAGCCCACACCCACCTCCCTCCCCCAACTGACTCCTAACCATCGCGAACAGCATCGACCGCCCCCTTCCCGCTGCCCAACACCTCTTCCCACTCTACTCGTGCGGGTCAGGTCTGCCTCGAACTTCGCCCTCCTCGATCCAAGTCTGGTGGATTCAACCTGATGGGAATGTATTACAATATTAATCCACTCTTATTTTTTGTGCATTTCATTTCAACATATGCCTCTGTTACCACATCATTGATTGTGCACATCCAATGATAGGCCATTACAGCAGATATTAAAGTACTTTCATTACATATTTATTATCATGCTCACTTTTAGTACCGACATGTAGCAGTAGATCTTAAAACCAAGACCATCATATTCCCTATATCAGCATACCAGGTAGGGTACAACACGAACGAGAAATGAAGTCCCTTTTTTTTCATTTATATCATATATATTACATCATTCTGTTTACAAACATAGCACATAATCATAATCCTAACAGTCTCCATACCATTGATGTAAAATCTTTCTAGCAACACGCTCACTTTTCACGTAATGAATCTAAACTGTTGATATTTTTTCAAAGATCGAATAGGTCGTTAATTACCAATTTATTCACGTACTCCTTCCGATCAATACTAGGTTTTATTCACGAAGAGATCTCCAGGAATTAGGTATGTGAGAAACGTGGTGGATGTTGCCATCGGCAGAGGGTTTTATCAGGGCATTCCTATTTCCCGCACTCTTGTATTTCACCACTTCTCCAACTTTCCTTCATTTCACCAACACTGGCGCTCATTATTTAGAGGTTAATGACAACACAAACCTCCCACCACATATCCCACGATATTTATGTAATATCTGTTTTTTATAGTCATAGATATGCGTTATGATTTTTAAAAAATGTAATTATGGCGAGTAGTGTATTCCCGGCCGCGCCTTTTCGGGAATAATTCGGTAGAAATGTTGATAAATCGTGCTTTTTGTGATGACATATTGGAATTTTATAAGCATATATAATAAATATTTTATTAAAAATTATATAGGGACTTAGCATATCAATGGATTCATAATTCAAAAACTAATCATGTATATATTTATTCCTTATTGTAATACGTATTTTTATAACCATGTTCTGAAGGCACTTAGCGTTGCATTTTAAATGAACGTAAAATTTATAAAACGAATTACACCTATATATAATATATCATTTAACAATGCCTCTAGCTTTGAGTTCATCAATGATCGCATTTATATCTTTGCTGACAGAAAGATATACACATCTCTGCAATGGAACCAAAACCCGTAGTCTATCAAACAAGCCAATGGTCTTTGCAGACGGTTCAAGACACATGTCTGCATCTATGTTCTTCTGTGATGAGGAGGTTGTGAGATACCTATGGGCCAGAGTACAGGGTTCGAATCTGCGTTTATTCTGTCCCAACTTCATGTAGCCCTTATCTTCAGCAACATGTTTACGCTTTTGCTTTGCAGATGTAGGCACTTCATCATCATCACTAGAATATGAATATTTCACATTATCACAAGCAGTTTTGGAGGTCACATTTTCGTTCTCGATGTACTGAATACTTGTAGCACTTTTTTTTTTTTTTTTTTTTCCCACTTTACATGTTAGCGGTGCATGTTTGTTATTCACAACTTCAAACGATTTGTATGGCTCGCACTCTTCATGGAAAATGTCTGCAACACTCGTACTTACTTCTTCACACACTGTTTTGGAACACGATGCAGGCCCGGATAGTGTTATGGGCACTCGAACCGTCGTTAATTTACACGATGCATTTGCAGGAAGAGCCATTGCCTTTGCCTTGTCGTGTGGCAATAAATGCAATGCATGATGTCCCTTGCCAAACAAAAGTGCATTACCTTTATATGTGCCAGTATGTATCTTTAGATTATCGCTTCTACAAATTTTTGTTCCACAGTTAGTACATCATTGCGATTTGGAAGTGGGTCCGTGTGAACATTTGCTTTTCTCATGTCGACTAGCATGGCAGCTTTTGCTGAAAATCTTTCCATAGGAGCAACACTATTTTCCTAGTAATATTTTAAGACATGGAAGAAGGTACACCCATAGAGGCAAACTCAACAGTAGCTTTCGTACAATAATCAGCTTGTGGCATCTTCATGCAAAAAAAAAAATTAAGTTTTTTTCCACAGTAGCATCACGAGTAAATAGTGTCTCTAGCTTTTTCTCTATATACAATTTTTACTAACACATTTCATCAGTGAGAATAAAGCATGGTTTTTTCTGCATCCCTTCTTTGCCAGTTTTTTTATCTAGTTCTTTAATCACATTACCATACAGTCTCATCCTCAGCAGTTTCTTCCAGACAAGTTCTTCGCCCAGCTGGAACTAAAGACCACACGTAAAGCAGACAACCATCAAATAAGACCTGCGCTCCTTCTTCCAATTGGCGAGTGCCAGTCAGGCAATATGTTCAATATATTCTGTCTCGAGTCAAACGAAGGTGTGTTACCTTTACAGATGCAAATGTGTCTCTTTAAATTATTGCTTCTACCCAATTGTTGCACCGCACATATCACATGTTAGTATTCTGGAGGTCGTTTTCTTAGAACATTCACTCTTTCATTGTGTGGTGCATTGTAACTTTTACTGAAGGTCTTGACACAGTATCATCATTGTTTCCCATTTAATTGTTGATCAATCGGTGAAGACTTGAATGTAGTCGTACACATCATACTCGATTTCACAGTGCTGACTTCCCACTGCTGACCCCTCACTGATAACCCTTACTGCTTATCCCGCACTGCTGACCCCGCAAAGCCGACCCCTCAGTTCCGACGCCATAGTTTTGTTTAACATCCTGACAGTTTCTATGTTTGCAATTGTTTAAATTACCATCCAACCAGTCGAAGACGAAACTACGTTGTAATTCTCTGTAGTGGAAGAGAGGGAAATCTACATGTGCCCATTTGCTAAGGAGATAGTACCCACTTGTTCTCAGCTCTAAATGATTTACTGAAGCCTGGGTCCAACCCGAACCCTTGTTAACCATTTTTTCATCCTTTAGACATAACTTGAGTATATTGTCAACAACAGAGATTTATAATGCAATTGCATGACATACACATGCATTAGAGGTCTTGAAATCTCTGGTTCAATATTAACCATCGTGGGGCTCTGGTTTCGTGTAGCTACAGTGCAGCCATCCTACTAATATTATAAATGCGAAAGTTTGTGTGTGTATATTTGTTACCAGTCAGCTCAATAACAGCTAAACGGATTTTGATGAAATTTGGTATGTAGGTACTTTAGGTCCTGGAATAGGGTACTTTTTATACGGGTCCTGTGGAATAAAAACAAAATGTAATTCTGCAACTGCTGGGAACGTTACCGAAATATTTTTTTCCTCTGTTGTCAGAGTTTTCAGGCCGCCCATGGACCTCTGATATGGTGTAACGACTGCTATCAATCGATAACAACCAGGACCGAATATTTAACCTGCCCTCCGAAGCCCGGAAGCGCTCAGATGTTATGCCACTAAATGGTCATCCATCCAAATGTGTGCCGCAAGGAACATTGCTTAACTTTGGTGGTCGATTAAGATCCCTCAGCCAAGTTCAAAAAGTAGAACCTAAGTACACTTATTTCTAAAGCTACAACTTGATGAGATTCACGTTTTGATTTTCATACAACAACGCTGGAAAGCGGAAATGTGGTAACAACGCGATAGTTGCACAGATACACTCCAAAAACTATACCGTACTTCGTGGCTATCGGATAAAAAATATTTCCTTCCTTTTGGGTTGCCGTTATCAGTTAAAAATCTAGGCCAAAATAGTATAATTCTATAATTCTGTTTTCATATAAATGAATTGTCTTTTCCCAATTTATTTATTAGTGTATCACTGCAAAACTCAATTATACCCAGGCGAAGCCGGACCAGTTCGCTAGTAAATTACATTTATCAACACCATGTTTTTCTACCTCATCGATAAGTTGGTTTAATATATTAGGACTCATTATTGACAGGAAAGAGCAAACATATTTCATTGTAATTGTCATATTCTGTGAAACATAATATTTTAGAAGCCCCCTGAATTTAATAGCTTCATAAAAAAGCCATTAACAATAGCCTCTGGCTGCAGGGCACTGACTTAGGTTGTGTTGTACTAACATACGCATTTACCTCTACCCCACTACAGGGAATTACAACATAGTTTCGTCTTCGACTGGTAGGATGGTGATTTAAATAATTGCAACCATAGAAAACTGTCTGGTTGTTTAACAGAACTGCATGGCGTTGGTACTGCATAAAGGCAGCACTGAGGGTTCAGCACTGTGGGGTCGGCATTTCGGGGTCAGCAGTGCGGGATAAGCAATAAAGGTTAGCAGTGAGGGGTCAGCAGTGAGGAGTCAGCACTGTGAAATCAAGTATTATGTGTACGACTACTTGCAAATCTTCTCCAATTTATCAACAATTAAATGGAAAACAATGACGATACTGTGGCAAGACCTTGAGTAAAAGTTATATTGCACAACACCATGAAAGAGAGAATGTTCGAGAAACCCACCTCCAGAATACTAACATGTGATGTGTGCTGTGCAGCAATTTGGAAGAAGCGATCATTTAAAGAGACACACTTGCGTGTGTAAAGGTAACACACCTTCATTTGACTCGAGCCTGAATACATTGAACCAATTGCCGAACTGGCATTCACCAATTCAAAGAAGGAGGCCAGGGTTCATTTGACAGTTGTCTGCTTTAAGTGTTGTCCTTAGTTCGAATTGGGTGAAGAACTTGTCTGGACGAAACTGTTGAGGGTGAGACTGTATGGTAATGTGATTAATGAAATTGATAAAATTACTAGTAAAAAAAGTATACATAAAAACTATGCTTCAATCTCGCTGATGAAATGTGTTAATAACTATATATATAGAACAAAAGCTAGACCAAGTATATACTCGTGCTGCTACTGTGGAAAGAAGTTTTTGTTCGCATGAAGATGCACAAGCTGATTATTGTACGAAGCCTACTGCTGAGCTTGCCTCTATGGATGTACCTTCTTCCACGGCTCGAAAATTACTAAAAAAAAACAGTGTTGCTCCTGGAAAGGTTTTCATTAAAAGCTGCCATGCTTGTCGACATGAGAAAAGCAAATGTTCAGAAGGAGCGATCTCCAAATCACTATCATGTACTAACTGTGGGGAAGCAATTGGTAGAAGTGATAATCTAAAGAGGAATACTGGTACATGTGAATTTAATTCATTTTTGCTTAGCACAGGACAGCATGCATTGAACTTATTGCCACACGAAAAGGCAAAGTCAATGTCTCTTCCTGCAAATGCATCGTGTAAACTAACGATGGTTCGAGTGCCCATAACATTACCCGGGCCTGCATCGTGTTCCAAAACAGTGTGTGAAGAAGGAAGTACGAGTGTTGCAGATATTTCCCATGAAGAGTGCGAGCCATACCGATCGTTTGATGTTGTGAATAACAAACATGCACCGTTAACATGTAAAGTGAAAAAAAAAAATTGTTACAAATATTCAGTACATCGAGAACGAAAATGTGACCTCCAAATCTGCTTGTGATAATGTGAAATATTCATATTCTAGTGATGATGATGAAGTGCCTACAACTGCAAAGCAAAAGCGTAAACATGTTGCTGAAGTTAAGGGCGACATGAAGTTGGGACAGAATAAACGCAGATTTGAACCCTGTACTCTGGCCCATAGGTATCTCACAACCTACTCATCACAGAAGAACATAGATACAGACATGTGTTGAACCGCCTGCAAAGAGTGACGTGAAGTCTAGCTACTTATTTTCTGAAGACCATTGACTTAGTTGATTGACTACGGGTTTTGGTTCCATTGCAGAGAGGTGGATATACACTGAAGAACCAAAAAAACTGTTATAGGCGTGCGTATGCAAATAACAGAGGTATGGAACCAATCAGAGTAACGCGATGCAGTCGGCAGCAAGATCGGTTACTTATGCTACAATGGCAGGTTATCAAGATTTAAGTGAGTTTGAGCGTGGTGTTATAGTCGGCCCACGAGAGATGGGACATAGCGTCTCCGAGGTAGCGATGATGTTTGGATGTTCGCGTACGACCATTTCACGAGTGTACCGTGAATATCGGGAATCTGGTAAACCATCACATCTTCGACATCGCTGCGGCCGGAAAATACTCGTGAAAGAACGGGACAAACCACAACTGACGAGAATCATTAAACGTGTCAGATGTGCAACCCTTTCTCAAATTGGCGCAGATTGGATTTGTGGACTCATGGTGTGAAGTGCCTCCTGCATACCTTCAGACATTAGTGGAGTCCATGCCCCGTCGTCTTGCGGCACTTCTTTGTGCTCGGACCGGGGGGGGGGTGTACACGATATTAGGCAGGTTTATCAGTTTTTTTGGCTCTTCAGTGTATTTCTGTCAGCGAAGTGTTATATTCGATTATTGTTAAACCCATAGCTAGAGGCTTTATTGAATGACATATTATGTATTTGTGTGATTTGGTTAACAACATGAATAAATACAATTAAAAATTTATTTTATTTTTAAAAATTTTATTGTCTAAGAACTGTACCTACTGCTGTGTTTTTATAAGTGTCCGGTAGGCAGTAAGTTAATGCCTTGCTAAAATACTTACACTCAATTCCCGATGAACAACAAACATTGTCTTTTCATTTTTGCAATGTCTATTCAGACTATTACTGTGGGCAAACATGCAATTACTACTTTCATGTTTTCGTGATGTAAGGACCTAATCTCTAGAGTCACTTGCTGTTTATGATGCAGTCAGTGTTACAGATGGTATGTTTTCAACCAATGATTACGTCATTATATTGCTACATCGTATGCGATTGCGGTAGATAAATGTAGACGTAACGATCTGCTTTCCAACACTCTCGACGACGAAAAGGGAACCATTTTTTACACAATGCGTGATTTTATTTGATTATCACACATGATGGTCCGTGTTGGCCGTCTCGGGTTGCCATAGTGTGACCTGCTTGTTGTCTACTTATAAATGTCTGGAAGACTGCAAGTTTTTGAGATGAACATATATTGAGTACAATCATGTTCAAAATTATTTTTGTTGGAGATATAGTTCATTGCTATTGTTGCATGATGTGCTCGATACTTAAATATGTATATATTTAACATACATATAAGTTTTTTAATTGTGTATCATGTTGTATTTTTTAACCTTTGAAGTGATTGGAATCTCTAGAGGACTGTACCTGTGATACCTTATTTTCAAGGATAATGCACTGTTTCCGGTACTGTCAGGGTACATGAGTTATTTCCTATTTAATTTCAATAGCATATGTAAAAAGGACCACTGTTTTGCCAAGGGTGGTGTAATTACAATAATTGTATTTGACGAGTTTCTTTCTTTGTCAGTAATATATACCATGCATGGAAAGGCAGGACGGCCATTTGAGTCTGCGCTTCCGTTGAGTTCACCTCGATAGCTACGAAATGCACTCGCGGCCTCCTGGTATTCTGTGTATGAAACAGCTACGCTAAATTTTTCAGTTAAGTTAAATCTTTTCTCTTTATGTTTTGGGTCTTCTAAAAGCAGAGTGCATGCATAGTTGGAATGTATGCGTGTGTGTTGCGATACCTCCTTACTCATTACTACAAAGTTCGTACATTTAATTATATTCATATATTAATAAAAACTTTGTGGCAAGCGATTCATGGGTAATTCGTTTTGTAATGTGCTTACAGTTCTATCATTGTAAATTGTATGTATTTTACATAGGTATATGTACTATTTGTTTCATAAGTATTTAGTGTATCTGTTTGCCTCAGCGTATAGCGGTGACGTCTCTCTTGCGCGACTAATGGTCTAAAGTATGTTGTTTCGTATGTTCTTACAGTTCTAGCACTATAAATGTTATGTATTCAAATAAGTAGATGTACATATAGTATTTAAAATGGGATAATTTGTAACCTTGTACTGAATTCCTTTCGCAACGGGAAGTGCATGTGTGACTCGGCTGGTCTGCCAACCTGGAGCCTGACATGTCTCTCTCGGCTAGTGTTATGTGCCATCACTTCGACTTGCCGATACCTGCACGGTGGTCGCGCTGCCGACTGTCCACCTGAAGCAACCTTACAGATTCCCAAGATGTTAGTTTATAACACGTTGGTCGGGTCGGTCACATTCTGCTGCTAGTGCTGTGAGTGTTCGCTGTACTCTGAATTTGGCGGTTTCATTTCAATCTGTTCGTACGGAAGTCGTTTGCTATTATGTTGTACTAACCAGGATGGTCTGGTCTTGTCTAGCATCATATAACACAGTGTACAGCAAGCGACGCTTGTGTAATATGTGATTGCGCTGGTTTGTAAGGGCTTATAACTGTTTTTTATATATGTTGCATAAGTGTGTAGCAGTGTTGTCCTCTTATCGTTCCCTCACTTCACAGTTGTAGTTATTGCTTAACATAATGTACAGCGCTCGATGCTCAATCAATATACACTAGTTGTTAATTGCTTAAAACTATTTGCTTTTATAATTATTATCGTTACGTCTGTTTGCATCGGCGTGTAGCAGTGCCTCTCTTGGGCTACTTATGGTTTAAATGTATATTGTTTTGTGTCAAGCAAAGGAACACAGTCGTTACAAGTCGTGTAATGTGTATCGTATTTGAAGCATTGTACTCATTTTTGGGGTTGGCCCTTGTAATCATTCGTTCTTTCTCGTGTTGGCGTGATAGGAAAACTGATATCACTATTAATAGCTGTGGCTCCATCGAGATATGTTTATATTTATTGCGACTCATTATGACATCGTGCTCTTGATTTAATTGCATATATGCCAGTCCTTTATTGCTTGTTATGTGACTGATTTTTCATGTACAGAATGGTTTCATATCTTTTCCACTCGGTTTCCCCGACCCTCGCATAAGGCTCTATGTGTTTTATTGTAACCTGTCTTGTTATGGGTGCAGTTGTATACCCCTTACTTTTTCAATATATGGCTGGTTGTTCAGGGTTAACAATGCCAAAGATGACTTGGGCCGCCAGCCCTTGTTTTGGACTGACGGTGTTCGTATACATTACTATATGTATTTTACTTTTACCCATGCCTATGTACATCATACATGCAGCACATTTGTATATATCTTAATTTTTTTGTATATAATTATTTGTTGTAAGTTACCCATTATATGGTTTATTTGTTTATATATACAGCCTGGATGTCAGTGGGCGAAGGGAGGCTAGTTGTCTCTGAGGGGGATCGGAGTTGGTAGACACCTGTGGTAGCAAACGACAAGGATGGCGGTGTGTGATTGTCGAGTGCGGGCAGGCCGATGCATATATGTGTACTTTTCCAGCCCCTACATTCATATGTGCAATGGTAACTTTGCAACGCACTTGTATGCATACATTTATTTTCTTGAAATACGTCGATGGTTATTAAATGTTCCCAAAATTCAAAGTTTTGGAAATGCTGACCAACTATGATTACAAGAGTGCTTAATATCTACTTGTCCTTATCGCCTTTACTATTATCGGAATTGATGTCTGTGGTATGAGTTTGATGGTCGTAGCTTCGGTGTGTGGAACATGTCAGGTAACTATACTTACAAGAGGGCTTAAGGCCTAGTTGACCCTGCGGTCCTTTTCGTTGTCAGAAGAGATGCCCAATTTATCACTTTGGTAACTATAGCCTCGGTGGGTGGGAAATGGTAGACAACTATGCTTATACGATGGTTTAGGGTGTACTTGACAATACCATAGTGTTCGTTTTCGGTCGTGATTTCTTAGTTATGAATTTGACGACTATAACTTCAGTGCTTGTGAAATGGCGGTCGACTATGCCTATAAGACGCCTTAAAGTTTGCTTGACCCTACCACCCTGTTCTTTATCAGAGGTGATGTTTGTAATATGAATTTGGTGACTATAGGTTTGGTGGGTGGGAAATGGTGAGTGACTATGCTTATGAGTGGGTTTAGGGCATGCTAAACCCTGCGGCTCTGTTCGTCGTCGGGGGTGAGACATATGTTATGAATTTTGTTACCATATTTTACGGGTTTGGATACTACAGCAAACTATGTATATAATTGGGCTTAGTACATACTTGCCCAGCGGTCCTTTTCGTCGCCAGAGGTGATGCTTATGTTATGATTTTGATGACAATATCTTAAATGGTTAAGAAATTACAACCACCTGTGCTTATAAGTGAGCTTAGCCCATACTTGCACTGTGGTCCTTTTCGTCACCGGGGTGAAGTCTATGTCATGAATTTGATGGCTGTTTCTTAAATGGTTCGGAAATTACAGCCAACTATGCTTATAAGTGGGCTTAGGGCATAATTGACCTTGCGGCCCTTTTCTTTATTGGGATGATGCCTATGTTATGAATTTGGTGACTATACACTAAATGGTTCAGAAATTAGAGCCAACTATGCTTATAAGTGTGCTTAGTGCACATTTAATCATGCGGTCCTTTTCGTCGTCGGGAGTGATGCCTATGTTATGAATTTAGTAGCTGTATATTAAATTGTTCGGAAATTACACCCAATTATCCTTATTTGTTGGCTTAGGGCATATTTGAACATGCCTTTTCGTCGTCGGGGGCGATGCCTTTGTTATGAATTTGGTGGCCCTATCTTAAGTGGTTCGAAAATTACAGCTAACTATGCTTATAGGTGGGCTTATGGCATATTTGACATTGCGGCCCTTTACATTGTGAGGGGGGGGTGATACCTATGTTATTAATTTGGTCGGTCTGTCTTAAACAGTTCGGAAATTACATCCAACTATGCTTATAAGTGGGTTTAGGACATACTTGATGCGTGCGGCGCGACTCTAGGCTAGAATGCGTGGGCAGGCTTCGCTTCATGTCGCACAGGTAGAGCATGAGACTCGTCCCCGCTAGGATGCTAGATGAAAGGAGACCAGAAGGAATATGAGAAAACCAAGGTGGAATGACACAGTATTGGACTCATCCCCTCCAGGATGCCAGGTAAAAGGAGACCAGAAGGAATATGAGAAAACCAATGTGGAATGGTAGAGCATGGGATTCCCCCCCCCCTCCAGGATGCCAGGTGAAAGGGTATCAGAAGGGATATGATAAAACCAATGCGAAATGGCAGAGCATGGGTTTCGTCCCCCGCCATTATGACAGGTGAAAAGAAACCAGAAGGAATATGAGAAAACCAAAGTGGGATGGCAGAGCATAGGACTGGTCCGCTGCCAGGATACCAGGTGAAAGGAGACCAGAAGGAATATGAGAAAACTAAGGTGGCAGCAGACGACGGTGATGATGGAACCTACAAGATGGAGGATTCGGAAGGCAAAATAGACGAAATGATGAAAATAAAGTAGATGGAAAGGAATATGAGAAAAACCCCTAAGGGATAGACTGGACAAGATAGAGAGAGAGAGACAGGAAGCAATAAGGGAGCGTGAGAAAAAAGGAGACCGCAAGGTATATGAGATAACCTCAAGGGATAGATAAGGCGAGGGTGAACGGGCGTCGGTGAGAGAGAGACTGGAAGGAATAAGAGAAGTCGCATGACATGTAAATTAACTCTAACATTCTTGAGACAAGATTGATGGTGCTGGCATGGAATGATAGAGCGTGCTTGTAAATGATTGCTCACTCCGGCGGGCATTTCCACAATTTCCGCCGGATTCCGCAAGAGTTTGCAAAAGTCAGCCGCATCGTCCAAAACACAATTTGTGGAAATTTTGCCGGTTTTTAAGGAAATTCGGGAAATTTTTAAGGAAATTGTGATGGATTTAACCTTTTTTGATGGAAAAAGGGACGTTTTTGAGGTAAAAGGGAAAAAATTAAAATCCAAGATGGTCACCATGTTTCCCCTCCTCCTCAACCCCTAGACCCTGCCGGTGAATCATCATTTTCCTACTACTACCAATTATCAGTGCAATAGATTCACTGAAGTATCAGTGGTATTTGTTAAATTTATCATTGGTGTTACTGGAAAGTCAGTCATAATTTATTTTTGTTCTATGCAACCATTTCACTGAAATATTAGAGACTTGTGTTTATTTTTCAGTCGCTATACAGAAAATCACTGATAATTTATATTTTATCAGTGAGACAATTTCACTGGAATTTCGGTCATAATTGTCTAATTTGTTAGTGGCATTACTGGGAAATCGGGGATCATTTACTTTTGGTCAGTGTAACAGTGTCACTGGCATTTCAGTCATATTTGTCAAATTTATCAGGGGTGACACTGGGAAATCAGTCGGTTTAATTTTGATTAAAGTGTCCATTTCACTGAAATTTTATTCATGTGTTTTTAATTTGTCAGTAGTATTAAAGGAAAATCAGTGATGATTTATTTTTGATCAATGCAACATTTGACTGTAATTTAAGTCGTATTTGTCTAATTAATCAGAAGCTATACTAAAAATGGAGTCTTCAATCACTTAGATCAGTGAAGCAAATATTTCAGCAATGATAGTGGTCAGTCTGTCACAACTTACTTTTGGTCACTGTAATAATTTAATCGATAACAATCTAATTTATATCCAACGATACCCATAAATCAGAACTTTCAGTCAGTGTAACAGTTACACTGAAGTTTTAGCCAGTATTTACACCGAAAGTTCACTTTTTTTTATTTCACGAGCCATATTAGAAATACACTAACATATGGGTGCTATTCTTTGTAGAGTGAAAATTGGCTCAGCATTCTTAATGAAATTGCAGCCATTAGTTTCTCCAAAAGTACAGTAATCTCCTGGTTTAACAACTTTCACTTTAACGATGAATTGTTCTGGTCCCAGCAAAAGTTCTAAGCTTTTCATCATTCAATATAAGAACTTATTCAGTTTAAAGACTCCCAACCCTTCTCAAGGACAAGTTACTTGAAAACCGTTAAACTGAAAGATTCTGTACCTACTAATTTTTTCATTCAGATCTGAATAATTTAGGAAGACTTCCATACTTTTGTATGAACATGGTAAAAAATGCCCCTAATTGACACATTTTGCTACATTACCAATTTAATGACATTCTCAGTTCATTCAATTACCATAAACATACACAAAAAGTATTTTTGGGAAAAGTATTTTAATAATTTTTTCAATTTATGTACAACCTAGTAGTTGTGGCTTGGAAGAATGTTGTTTGTACACTTGCAATCACCATAATAACGTGGTGTTTACTGTAAAATGTTATCTCATGGAGACAAATATGAATGATTCGTTATATAACTGCCTATACCAGCAACACAGATTTTTACTGAAGTACAACTTACGTGCAAGTCTTGAATTGATAGTGATCAAATTAGAATGGTTCTCTATACTTCCGAAATATATGCATTTTCAGTTTGTGTAAAGATACATCACCGTCTAGCGACAAATACAACCAATTATGTCTCAAGTGCACAAACAGCACAGACTTCAAAAACCTATTTAAATTAATAAAAAAATAGTGCTTTTGAGAATGATTACTTTACAAATAATTACAACTTGTTTTGGAACTTTGTATTCCAAATAAGTAATTTAACAATAAATATGTTGCAAAGCATTATTTGTAGATTAAACAACAAGTAATACTCAAATCAGTCATTATCAACTGAAAATCAGACACTAAAACTTTATGCCATATTTGTTTTAAAAAATTGCTTACATGCAGACTATTATTTTCCGCCTGAAAATAAATACACACATTTATGTGTCTGTAAAAACTGAAAATTACCTGCAAAAGAAGTTATGCCTTGTTTCAACTACAAAGGGATTGTCAGTAAATGCAAAAATATGCAACCCCATTTTTATACTTCCGTTCATTTCGTACCAGTTTTTTTGGCTCATTTTATAATAATATAGTGATAATTTGAAAATTGTTAAAATTCCGCATTTTGCAACCTTATTTTCTCAAGAAGTGTAAAAAGGGAGTTTTATTATGTTATTTCACAAAGTACAAAAAAATGGAGATGTTGTCTATTATTTATTTAAGATAATTTAGTTATTTATTATACATAAATGCAGTATTTAAATCTTTAACTAATTAATTTGTTTACCAACTCAGCTACGCCACTTACTGATACAAAAGCTGTACAAATACAATTATGCTCTTGCTATATGTGTTCAGATGGAAATTTTAAATAGAAATATTTTATTTTTTCTAGCAAAAAATTTTCATAAATTTTTTTTATAAAAATTTTGAAGAATAAATTATTTATTTACATATAACTACTCTCCATTCAATGGCTTGTGAGAAATTAGTGCTGAAAATCGTGGGGCGATTTTGATGCAATGGCATTTACATGGAGCAATTCCAAATAAATTATTCAAAGACTACTGAATATTTTACTAATATAATGAAATTTGTACAATAATGCACTGTATTAGTTATTTACTTCGTATACCCATTTTTTGGAGAAAAATTTGTATGCACTAAATTTACATTTTAACTGCAGACAGTGGAAGTAGCCTATATATCTGGCTATAATATTATTTCAATTTTAATTTTATATTAAAATAAAAAATGTATGGACTATTGTGCAAAATATTGTGTCCATAATATGCATTCACACTTCTTGGTGTAGTTTTCAAGTGGCTAAAGCAAAATACGTTAAATATTTTTGGAATGCATTTAACACTGGACTGTAAACTGTAGATTTTTGTTTCAATGGAGTTATAGAGGTATGTCACTCCCCCCACCCCAAACTTGTACCAAATTCGACCTTAACACAAGTGTGGATGTGATCCATATTATTTACACACTGGGAATTGAGAAGTAATTTGTAACGCGAATATTTCTGCATTTTTTTAGTTCCTAGCGAGACGAACAGTTTTCAAGATATGATGACAGTTTAATTTTTTTTGTATCACATCCATCGTCACTGGCTGTCACCTGGGTTCAACAGTCAAACAACAATTTTGATTCAGTCACTTCGATGTTACTAATAGTAATAATTTTTGTGCTGAGACAGAATTTATTGCTTTTCTATCATCTGTTTTAAACACTAAGCTGTCAATGAAGTTTTACAAAAATTCTAGTGAATATGCATAGCCCAAATTGCACACCTAATGCAATTTAAACAATATCAAACACACATAATGCATTTGCTTTTCTTCCCAATGACACGATTGTATCATCAGAAACTACAAAATATTTGTTCGATGGCTCTCCCACAGAGAGAATGTATATCTGTACATTGCCATTGCTTATTTTCTTCTTCTTTTAGCCATGTTTTGTAGTTTTGTACCATCCTGCAGCAGAACAGTCAAATGCAATAATGCCAGCACAAAATATGCCATAGAAGTATATTACAAGAAAATTACATAATAACCAATAATGAAACCCATAATCAACTAATTAACTGCACGTTAATTTACAAACATGACTAAAATATGTTCCTCATACGCCAGCAGTACAGATATTAAGGGAACAATGAGACTGTGAACATACTAGTCCTGGGATAAAATCTACCAGTTACACATATGAGGTTAGGATGAGGAATACGACAAAAAATTGATTAAGCAAAACTCAAACTCAGATGTTGGCCATGGTGAGCATATTTACTACGATCTGTCACCTGGGCTCAACAGCTGAACACAAACTGCCTCAAAGCAGCTAAATTCAATGGTTTTGCCACTGGCAAGTAGGAAAAAAATGTAATGAGTACCAATCCAGCAGCGAATGGTAAAAGCTGGAATGCCCGTTAAGCCATGAAATTAATGAAAAGCCGGCATAACTTAATTATACTCTAATTCCAACATTGTTGAATTTCTCAGTTTAGGTGCTCACTACTTTTTATGGCGATTTTATTGAATTATGGTGATTCTTTAGTGGCACCATAAAAATTATATCAATTTGGAAGTGTACCACATAAGTCACATTTAAGTTATTTTCTTTCTGAAGGGTAAAAATAAATTTATCTTCACAGCAGGTTTCACAATTTTTATTTCTGGATTAGTTAACAATTATGTAAGGAACAGAAAAAAAAATGTAGTATGATTTGTGTTGCAGTTGCAAGTAAAAATTTGTTTATGTTAATATGTATAGATCTACAATAATTGTATGTCTGTTAAAATAAATATAAATGCAGCATCAAAGCAACCGCATGAACAAAGCGCTTCTACACAAAACAAATTCCCTTTTTAAACGATAATTTTAAGAATTATGCTATAGTACCAGCTTTTCCCTTAGTGAAATATTGAAAACAACTAAAAAAAATGTATAGTAGACAGAAATAGGTGTTACTTTTTCTTATATTTAGGAACACCCGTAATCTGAAACCATACTTAAGGATAGAATACACTATTATATGAAGATGTTACAGATGACCTTGTGTGTCAACATAAAATAATTTTTAAAAAACCTAGTGATTGGATACTTAAAATTTTTCTTGGTTCAGTGTCTGTTCTGATTCCCCTCTCCTTTTCGCTGTTCTTATGGCAATGAAATAGCATATAAACCATCCAGATACGTTTAATTACTTTATACAACTTTATTCACATGCAAAAGCTAAATTAGAATACTAATAGTCACCCATTTCCCATATTGGTTTTTAAAACTATATCGTTATAATTTTATAGATAAAATTTTTTTCATTAATTGTATTAAAAACTATAAAAAGGCTGTGAAGTTGGAGATAACCACTGTTTTATTGTTAACAATTTGTTTGTTTTGTGAATTACAAAATTTTTGAAGTTAGACGTACTTTCGATACGCCACGTGAGAATCATCCACCACAATTATTGCGTATACCATTTAACATTACAAAGACGTATCACTCTACTAACTAGTCTACATATTGCAATAACACGAAAGCTCTTTATAGGTGATGCCAAAGCCAAACAGAGTTATTGATATTTTGTTGTGTATATGTGGGCTTTCTTAAGTCATGTTTGGTTTTGTCAACCAAATTCTTATGAACAAGTTGTCTTATCACAACCCAATTCAAAAACATTGCTTTGGAAAATTGCCAAAAAATGTCTGGAGACCTTAACTTTTATAGTTAGCTTATGGACATTGCAAATGACATTACACATAATATTGCCACTGGCAGTATAGAAATTTATTATTTAGGAATTTGTAAGTGCAAAATTGAGTCAAATCCATAAAAATAGAAGAGCTCAGAAAGTCACACAAATTGTGTACCCTTTTAAGGGTGCCACATGTTTGGTGCACAAACTATTTCCCAACGTGTTTGAAATCAGTGATTTTTAAACTAACTATTTCAGGTGCACAAAATCTGTTTTCTCACAAAAAAATTACACTTCAGTCCCATCTCTTCCAATGCATTATGCATGCTGCAAGCATTATTTAAAGCCCCTTTAAATATTGCCAAACATGTTATATTGCTCTATCTTGACAATATTCAGTTGGAATATAATTGAAGCTACTGCGCTCGACATTTGTTATAACAAAATCTCCAGAAAAAATATAAAATGTCAACGCTCAAGCTCTCACAGTAAAAGCTAGATGACGAAAAGCATGCACACTAGTTCAGAGCCTTGCACATAGTAGTGATGGATCACTAGAGATGGCAGTGCCACCCTCATTGCTCTATTGCTTTTAATGCTTAAAACAGCACCAGGTAGGCGGAATATTAACTATGGTACACTTATAAATCTTAACAATACTATGTGATTAAACAATAACTCTGAATATTAGGCAACATTCTGTAATATTCCGGATGTATTGCAACAACTAAATCCGAAACCGTCTGACTGCAGACCATATTCCGGCAACAAGATTGTGAAGTAGGTGCTCATGCAACGTACATCTAATCTATGGCGGTTTGGTTTGTTTACGTTAATTTTCTATATTTTCTACATTTTTGTGTTCTGATTGTGTATCGAACTGTTAACTGAACAGTAATAGTGATTTTTTGCAAAGTATGGGGCAGAATACAAATAAAATATTAATTGTAGTACATTTCGATGAATTTAATTAGTATTCGGATACTATCTGCTTTCTTCAAATAACAACGATATTCAGTACCGTTATGAGATCGGTAGCGGGTTTAAATTGAATTGTGTTTCTCTCATCCGTCTCATCATTCTTCTCAGCTGACTGCTTGTTATGTGGTTAATATTTATGTCGGAATATATATTTGAAATATTTTGCAGCGCTTGAAGATAATATACAGACAGCTGTTACTATTCCACATTCTTCTGTAATGTAAAGATGTTCTACACAATATGTGGTACAAGTGGTAACATGCATGCGTGGGGCAATTTTCAGCTTCTATACACTGCACAAATAAATTCTGTTTTTGTTCGAACGAAATTGGTTGAGTAGTTTCCATTTTAGGCAGACATAACCTCAAAAATCACACACTGCAATGCTCACAGTATTATGGAAAGTTGTAGCACAGTTTACATACAGAACATGCATTAGTTGAATCTTCTCGCCTTACATCCGGTATCATATCAGAGTGAATTAAGGTGCCCTGTTTCACTGTAAAATATTATTCTTTACCCTGAAAATGTATGACAGATAATATGGCCATGCTATTAAGGACAAAATTTCAGGTTATCATATTTTGCATAAGATATTGTTAAAAATGTTTATCATATAGATTTTTTGTGGCACATACTTGCTTTTGACTCAAAAATTTTATACCTCACTTGCCTCGAGTTTCACACAACTTGACTTGACACTGTAAAATCAAACTCACCCATCCTAAATCTTTAGTAATACACAGTCTGATTTCATTTCTTCTTTTGTACTCTGTAAAATTAATGAGTAACTAAGTGAAAGATACATTACATCTAGAGCTGAAACAAAGCATGAACGTAATTAGTTTGATGCCACTTTTCAGGTAATTTGAGTTGTTATGATGAAGATATTAAATATCTAGTTTTGAAATAAGTATCCATATGAAAAGGATCAACAAACTTAACAAAAAAGTGTAGTTACAAAATATCTGCGGGAAAAAATGTGAGGTTAGAATTTGTACGTTTTCAAGTTGTCCTTTATTTTAGCACCTAAAATAAACCTTTTTTTACTGAATTGGACAAGGATTAAAAAGTTTAAATTTTAGTTCAAATAAATATTGTGTAGAGCATGCAGGAAAGGATTAAAAGTAGCTGGAAAATTGGAAATATTTTATGAAGTGGAACTAAAGTATTGGTATAGGACATTCACAGTTACTTCACGCTTTTCTGAAGCCCTGCTAAAGTCCTACTTAAACATAAACACTGCCATGTGACATCTACGTTTTAACAGTCAATTTCTTTGTTTATTTTTTTTCAGCCGTTAAAAGATTGCGTCATATTTCGCAAACCATTTCCTACGAACGTTCACAATTTATGCCTATAACCATTTTTAGGTCAGCTTTATGACTGTTTAACAATGCGTGTATTGACGATGGCTCTTACGGTTAGTATTTTACATTGTTAGGCTAACATATTTGTTATACATGACACAGCACATACACATAATAAACGTTAATATTTTCCACAGCTGTGTTTAACCCTGTTACAACAGCGGGAAAAAAAACTGTAGTATTTAACCTCTTGTTTTTTTTATCTGTGTCGAGTTATTTCGTGAAAAGGATGGCCTCAGTTGGAATGAAAATTAAAAATAAGGAACAACCAGTCCAACGAAAAGACAAAGTTAATTCAAACACGCAACTAGTGTCGCTTATTTTTTTTATGTAGCAGCGACAAACTTAAGATATAGTGGTGAACATGCACACGAATGGCCCTACCGTCACTTCAATACCGCTCGTATTTCTATGCATTGGTGCTTACTGTTTTCTAGGTTTATCTCATTATTTATTTAAATTTATCTTGCTAGACTTAGTATTTTGTTGGAATTTTGGCCAACATTCAAATAACAGAAACGTGGTACGTTACACAAATATTGTGTTTCAACGCCTAGGGCAAAGTTACAACATTGTGATTATAAACAAACGTAAATTTACAAAAAAAAAAACTAATTTCTTCATAATAACAGTTTACGGTTAAGACGTATAAACGTCGCATGGCCAGTATTTTCAATCTCGCATACAACGTAACGTACCGGCGACCATACTCTTTCACACACAGCGGTCACGATGCACGTTACAGTGTATTTATTACTGCCGTGGAAAAAAAGATGTATCAAGATATCGCAACTTGCCTAGGTATGTTTTAAGAAACACCACGTGTACAAACTTGATGTGGTAATTTTAAGTATTTTTCACAAGAAGAGACAGTAACACTTCGTTCAGCAACACGCCATGTCATGTCGCCAGCCGCCAATTCTGCTAAATTCGGATTTATAACTGTCCCGCCCTCACCACCAAAAGTATTAAAATAAGTATTAAAATAATACCTTGTTTCAATTGTAAATTACAAATTCAAAAATCATTACTTTTGCTGTAATAGGTATGAAATATTCTAAAATTGAAAACATGTGTAATGTTCCTGCTACTACTAGTGGTGCGAAACTTCCCGAGGGAGAGAAAGAGAGAGCGACAAGCTCTACTTCGTCTACTCCATTTTCTTCCTAGCATGAAAAAAATAACACCATTTCACTAGGGCCACGCACTGTTAAGCATACCAAAAAACTAGGTTAAAACAATATTTTAACTGTGAACAATTTGTTACTAGCCGTTGCCAACACATCACTTCTCTCGCTGTTTTTAATTTGTATTTAATACGAAATAAGTATTGGAAGTTATATAAAATGCTAAGTTAAAGTTTCATTTATTCAATAATACAATACGTTAAAGTAAATCACAGTGTTATATATTTGTGGTATGCATGTTGTTGAAAAAACAGTTTGACATGTTACTCCTAGGGTGATTTTTCTAAGGTTCGTTTCAAAACATAGAAGAAACCTTGAATGGACTATATTATTGTTTGCAGTAGTGTCAAATGAGTATTATCATTATCAGAAAAAGTATTATTGGAGTATCAAAATAAGTAGTAGCTGAACAAATATTGTTTTTATGCATGTGTAAGTATGGTAATTTTTTTTATAGGGTCTTTTTAAATATTCCTGAAAAATAACAGCTCAACTAAGTTCTTGTGGCAGTAATTTTATTATTAAAATAATAAATCAGCCTACTATCGATATTGTGTGAAAAGTAAAAATAATAATATTATTCACTAATATTCCCTTTACTCCATCTTAAATGTTGCTATGACTCTTGCCATTAACCAGAAAGAACTTGAGAGAGCACATTCAGCTGCTATGTGCTGCAGCATGTTCAGTTGTCCTACTGCAATGGTGGTCCTTCACAAGTGTTTAGTGGAAAAATAATTGCTGCAGAGCCATTACAGGCTGCAGCAAACATACAGATGCTGCTAAACGTTATTATAAGTATGTTCTGCATTGATGCTTGCCATAACATTAAGTCATCTCCAACCACTAGAATGATTTTAGCAAATATAAAAAACAATTGTTACAATTCAATGCGTATGCATGATTTTAATGGTTTGCGAGTAGTCTTTAGCTAGTTCGGTTTGTTTCCTTCCTGCCATATCGATGTGTGAACAAGAGAGTCTTCGAACATTTTCGTTCCGCTGTTATATTTATACCGTGGGAACTGGTTTTACTTGATCAACCTGATTTAGACAAGGTGACTAGCAGTATCCTTATAGCAAATTCCTTGACATTTCCCTGACTTCATAAGGTATCCTGTTTTTCCCTAACCAACTTAAGCAGCAAATATTTTTTTTTTAAATTGTTCATAAAATAAAACACACCATTTTTATGGGTAACAATAACATAGCCTATATAAATTATGGATGCCTTCCTATGCAGAAACCAACATTTAAAAAAAAACTATTAAAAAAAAAGTAGAAACATGGATGGCAAATGGAAAAAGTTGACGGCATGCTCAGAACCAGAAATACGTCAGGATACAAAGATATGACACACTACAATGTATCAATTCAATGAGAACCACTAAAAATGTTTCAATTATTACTTTAGTAAACATTTTACTTGCAAAATCTTATACTTACACATAAAAACATATTTTACACAATGTCAATACTTGCTGTATCAACCACTGAAAAAATATGCTTAGAAAATATGTATAATAATAGTTACAATTAAACATATTATAACAAAAATTTCACATGCTCATAAATTGTCATATGAAGGTGGAATTAATTAAAGTAATAGTAAAATTCAAAAAATGACATGTAGCAGAAGTGCTAGAATCCAATATTAATGTTTTTGTTAAATACACTTTAAACTATTTTACCTAAATTCCCTGACATCATACGAATTTCCGTGACATTTCCCGAAATGTAACATTCCCTTAACTTTTCCAGATTTTCTCTGATGCTAACAGCCCTGTTAGATTAAGAAGCAAAAAACAATTCTTAATTACTTTTTAACGCAGCAATTCAGAATCCATGGAAGAAATACATTTCCAAATTTATTAAGGCCTGGCAATATTGATAACTATTTATGGAGGCTACAATGGACCACATTTTCCTTTATTAAATGATCTTGAACGTTTTTCGTGGTATGCATATGAAAACTGTGCCAACAACAAAAAGGCCAAAATACAGTATTGTCAATTGTTTAATATGACAACCACTTGTAATAAGGTTTCAGTATTGCTGTACTTCTACAAAAATGAAGCATATTGTAAACAAACAATTTACTCAAATAATATTAGCTCGCAGTGGTTCATACTGCAGCAGCATTTTGGCAGTTGGATTCATTCAGACTCTCAGTATATTATATACGTGGGAGACATTACAAAGCACCAAAATGGAAATGGTTAGGCTTACATATAAAAAATCCCTTTTTGGTTTCTAAATCTGTTTGGGCCATGATGGATGATGGCTGAGCGGTTATACCGCTCGTCTCCCACTAATGCGAACCGGGTTCAATCCCAGGCTTGGTAACCCCGGATTTTCCCAAGTGGGAATCGTGCCGGACGATGCCGCTGGTCGGCGTGATTTCTCGGGGATCTCCCGTTTCCCCCACACTTGTATTCTGGCGCTGCTCCATTTCCCCCTCATTTCACCCTCATCGCGTCTCAAGGCTTCGTTGTTACGAGCCGCCCAAATCTATCAACTCAACTCTAAGTATGTTTTGTCATAAAAATTTTATTTAGGTATGTTAATACAATAAAAATCAACAAAACACATGCATAATAACTAAAATATTTTTAACGTTTTTTAAAGCGAAAAGAAAGTTTGAGGCCTCTGGTATTCTCGTATAGGACAAATATTACTGGCCAAACCTCCATTTGCAAAGGAATGTTAACATTTAAGGAACCAAATATTTAAATTATGACAATTACCAAAATACACTTACCATTTCCCATCAACATCAAGCAGACGTTGGTACACATATAACATCCTGAGTACATGTAGCTGTTATTTTATGATCCAAAGTCTGCGATTTGGAAATGCCCCTTTCAAAGAAACATTTACGGCTGACCCGTGCATGTCTGATGGTGAAGTTAGCTTAATCCACAGTTTATGTATCAGTATTTAAAAAATTCTTACACAACACACAAACACAGTGGAAAACTGCCACTACTTTTCAAACTTTTCCACACTACTTTTTAAACTGTTTACATAACCTGATTAAAATAGTCACAAATAACAATACAAATATGGTGACCCCAACAAGTACGCAAGTACACCCAGCTAGTATGCAAGTTCATGTACTTACCCAAGATAAAGCCCATATGAACTATACAAATATTTTGGACAGCATTAGTATAAGGAGAATGGGACCAACTGTGCACATGTGTATACTTGAAAAGATTAGTTCAAATTTTCATTATATTACATTTTCCAGCTATCGTGGTTTAGTATGACCTGGGAAATGCAGTGAATCACCGGAAAAATCTATTCACCTACTATTCTAAGTTAATTAAAGCTGGAAAAATTGTGATTCATTAATGTAGAAAATGAGGGGATTAAATGTGTGTTTTTTTTTTTAGTGTAAGTTAATTACAGACAAATTTTTGTAATGATTAGAAGTTTTTGTAGAGTGCGGCACATGGCAATTGTTAAATTATCGCACACGCCTTTTTCTTCATAATTTTTCAACATAGCTTTCTGACATAACCCCATATATTGGTAACTCAATTATTCTTACTATTTAAAAAAAATAATCCTAATCTTCAACATTTCCGGTATTATGTCACTTTCCCGTTTAGGTTTCACCTACCTGGTGCTTGAACTGCGTTGCAGTGTGTTTGAAAGACACGTTTTTCCACAAAACTATTAAACCTGCTTCCAATGTGATGATCTACGAAAGGAACACACACTTCAGACGAGGGCCGTTGAGTACTTTCAAAATATCATGCACGTTAGAAACACCATTTCAGAGTACTCTCCAAAATGACTTTAAACTGTTTTTTCAAAGTGCTGTATCTAAAATATACGCATTAGATGCATAAAAAACTACTCAAAGTCCCTGCACTGAACCTTCTTACAGACTTTCCACCAATAAAATAATAGGGTCACCGCTGAAAGTCCAATAGGTACATGCAATGCGACTAGAACACTGCACAGCAGTTCAGAGCCTTGCGCTTAGTAGTGATGTTGTACTTGATGTGCGTGGCAGTGTCGCCCTTATTGCTTCCACGCTTCTCGGCCTCAAACGTGGAAAAACCCTAGGTAGGTGGGAGCCTTAAGCGATATTACATGATTCCTGGAGCTGTACTTTGTCTTCTACAAGTCTCCATAGAGCCTAGTTCACAAACCGGTACGCCAACTGCTGTGCAGGCCAGCGTGGAAGATTCCTGTTACACGATATCAGTCGACTTACAAACTTTAGGCACATACTGTGGGTGCGCAGATGAGCGTATGGTTCATAGAAAATATAAAACCCACTCTGAAAACTGTTTTTAACTAGTAATTTATGTAGGCCTATTAAAAACTAGTACATAATTATATTTCTTTATTAATGTTTGCTATAGAATAGTTTAATGGTTATTGATGTATTTTCAGTATTGGAAAATGACAATGTGAAGTCACAAGAGTAGTTTTTTTTAATTGCTCACGTTAAGTTTAACATTTCGCCCAATGTAGTTATTTAATAATGTAAAGTTGTGATTCACATTCAGTAATTAAACAAAATTGGTGTCGACAGAGTTTTGAACTCACGAGGAAAATGCAACACCAACATTTTCACAGACACACTACCATTGCACTACCACTGCACAAACTCATAGGGTCTTAAAAATAGTGATAAATGTTTACTTCAAAAATAACTCATTTTGAATTTTCATTGTGGCTAGTGTTTTAAATCTTTGGTTTCCCAAAAATAATTAAAAGATGTCATGGTCAATATTATTTATCTTTGTCACATTTTAAAGCCGATTTAAAGAGTTTCAACCTTACGGATGTATAATAACGATCGAGGCAATTTTTATTTGACTTAAAACAATGATTCCCACAGCATGTTTTAGTACAAGATTGGCTAATCGTTTATCATTGAATTATCTGGCATTTATTTAGTATCACCTTCCTACGAGAACTTAAGAATACTTATAGACCAATTTTATACGTTAACAAAGAAATTTCAATTTTGATAAGTTTTTGATCTAGTCAGTTTCAAATACACGCTGTATTACTCGTGACGTGCGAATAATATGGTACTATGTAACAGTAATGGTGCAAAGGACAAAAATTAAGTACGCTATTTTGCGAAATTACTGAGCCTTCTGTTTACTTTCCCCGTAGCACAAGGAATCGCGGTAAAAAGTACGATATACCTACTGCATGTATGTTATCCATAACCCTTATTTCAATACGCGTGTTGAATACGTGATGGCAAATTGTAAAATTTGTAAACAGAATGGGAAAACAAATTAATTAATATATATATGAGCTTCTTTAGTTGAACAGTAAAACTTACAAACTACACAATGACCGTAAGTAAAAGTTGGCAAGTCTGGTGTTCCGCTTACGAGACGTTACAGATTTTTGTATGTTTTTGGATTCTGTAACTCATTCTTAACTATTCGGCTGTTTGTAGAGCATTGTAAATTGTATTTTTTAGGCATTTTTACAACAAAAATTCTCTGGTATTCAAATTCCTCCCCACTATTGAGTCTTTTTGGGCGTAGATAATAAAAAATCTTGCTATCTCAAGAATGAATAAGCAACCTTGAATGTACCAAATAAACCATTTACAATTTTTCTTCCATTATACCAAAAGTTGCTATACTGAAACATTACCATTAGACTATAACTTATGCTAACACTTTGACGCGTGACGGGTGGAGGGGATAGGCAGTGTGCTGTATTCACACCCTGCTATAGTAAGCAAGGGCAGGCAGGTGACAACGATGCTTGCGGGGAAAAACCGAAGTTGGGAGAAACAGGGTAAGTCCCTAGAATTAGCTGATATCAAGGGAACCCCCTACGAGAATTACTGCAGACACAGCTCCCAGGAACCCCCATAAACGTTCTACCCCACCCTCCCTCCACCACAGTTGGAGTGTGTGAGCAGCTGACGAGACACGAAAACCTACACAAAAAATGTGCGAGGTACACAAGGGATTTCCCATTTTTTCTCTCTCGACAAACTGCTGACAGCCAACTTGAATATAGCAGGAGACGGGTTGAATTCCGGGGCAGCCAAGGAACGAGGACAGTCGTGGTCAGTCGTTCGAGGGCAGTGGTAATCAGTCGTTGACGAGGAGTTGTTCGGCAGCTGCGATGTGAGACAGAGAAGGCAGTTAGGCGAGAGGCAGTCGTAACACCAGGCCGGAGTTCGGACCCAGCCCAGGCAGTAATGTACAATCAGTTGTGCGCAGTCAGTTGTTCAACCGAGATGGGAGTTGTTCGGCGGTACGGCCACGAGACGAGATAGATGCAGCCGAAACAGGAGAAGCCGAAACGGGAGTAAACAGTCGTGTGACGAGAACAGTGCCAAGAATATGACTACATTCCCGGAGACGAGTGGTAGCCCCAGTCCGAGAAGCGCCATTCCCCGAGAAGACGTAGTCGTGCATCGTATGGCGACGAGGCGAGCAGTCAGTCAGTCAGTGAGTCAATAGTGATGTCACTGGGGAGAGAACCCAGGAACAGTCGAGACAAACCCAGTAAAAGTGCCGAGAACTTATGAGTTCATTTCCGAAAACATAGTGGCAGTTTCCGCGGTGGGAAAGTCAGAAAACGCGAGCTGGACGAAGGAAGAGGAGATGCGCACTCTAACAAGGAACGCCAGCCGGAGTCGCAGAGAAAGTAGAAGTCCATGGAAACCAATCCCGGACTTCCAAGAGAGTCAGTCGAAGCCGCAGGAAGAAGCCAACTTAGTACAGCACGCCAACGAGAGCCAGTCCGAGGGACTGACAAAAGGGCACCCAACTCACCAAGCCTCAGCTACCAACAAGGACAACTCACCAAAAGCCAAAGACACAGATAAGTAGAGAAACGTCTACCTTCAACAACCTTCCCCGACGCATAGTATTCAGCCCACGAGCCCTTCAGGCCTAGGACTAGTAGGGGGGCTCAGTCTCGCCAGCGTGTGTAAATACCTATGTGACTTTCAGACCAATTAAATACTGGTGTGTTAAATAACGGAAAATACGAGTATTTCTTTACCCCTAACGCAACAACCTCAGGTGCCCTTAGTCTGCACCTAAATAATTTAACTATATAAGCTACTGGCCACCACCATGTATAACTCAGGTGGCCTAGTAGCGACAACTTTGCCTGTGTTGCTTCACCTCGCCTTTCATTATCCTCATGACACAAAAACTTTAACCCATTTGATTTCTGCTATTCTACCAAAAATAATGATCAACTGCGAATAGTCTTATCTCCAAACAAAAAAGCAGAAGCCATGTACGCTAACTGCACTACGGGCGTTAACGAATACTAACCTGATAGAAGTAACACAAACGCTGTTGATATATGGTTACTATGTTGTTTGCGAACGCTGGGGTCGAGCAGGGTTGTTTCAGAGATTAAGTAAAAATCAAGGGTTTTCGGATAAATAAGCAAAATCTGGCAGTTCAAGTTTTCAAACAGACAGAGTTAAATTTTTACCTCACCAGGTTAACCTGACTAGTTTTCGTAAGCACCCTTTTACATTTCAATAAATGAATAACTCTCAGATCCACTACTTGCATTTGCTATAAATTTATCTTCGTATATGGGTGGAACACTTTATGAATAACAATTTGGTTTTAAAAAGTATCGAACTGCTGTTGATATAAAATGTATATTTTCTTGCTCACAAATTACAGTTTTTGAAATTAAGAGTTTTTCTCGTGAGTGTTTAAAGTATATAAAATTGTCATTAACATTCACATTCAATGCATATCTTACTCAAGGAATCTTACCTAGTAGACTTAAATATGCCAAAATTGTTCCAATACATAAGAAGGTTGATAAAACCTTGATGGACAACTATAGACTGTTCTTCTCTTATCATTTTCCAACATTTAAAAAAAAATTATAATTAATAAATTTATTAGTTTTTTAAAATCAAAACGGAGTGCAGATTCAAGTTATCAGTTTAGCTTTACGGAAGTCAGATCTGCAGAGCAGGTAAGGTAGATTCAATTTTGTAAATAAAACACTTACCAGTAGGCCTACTTATTGTGATGATAAATTGTTTGGTACAGGTACTTTGCTGACCTTTCCAGAGTGTCAACCATATCTGTGTCTCAATAAGCTTGATCAGTGTGCGATTAGAGGGGTAACTAATAAATTTTTTATATCTTACCTAAGAGACAGAAAACAAGTAACATCAATATTATACAGTATAAATATGTATACTACAAGTTACCTATCAAAGTTAAGTACTATAAAACTAGGAGTATCGCAGGGCTCAGATTAGGATATATTATATTTATCAGTTATCATTTTACTTTCAGAAAATGAAAGTATATTAGTTACAGACACAAATAAGTCTGTAATGAAGCATAAGACTAGGCAATATCTTATTGACATATCCAACTGGTTCTCTGCAAATAAACTTCTTCTTAATGGTAAAAAATCAGGTCTTGTACATTTTTCATTACGAAAGGGCAAAGTAGCTCTGGAAATAGGTAGGCGAACACGAAAGTAGAAAATTACACCTAACAATATGTAAATAACACTCGATTTCTCGGTGTTCCTGTAGACAGTAATGTGTCTTGGAATCAAAATGTTAACAATATCTGGAAAAAACTAAGTTATATGAGTTTTGCAATTTACTCTTTAAAAATGATACTCTCCAATAATACTGTACTATCATCCTATTATTCCAGCATTCAGTCTGTCATTATTTACGGCATTATATTTTGGGTAAACCGCTCAAATTGTAAGAAGTTGTTATTGTACAAAAGAAATTAGTATGAATAATTATTGGAAAGGAGTATAGAGTCACTGCAAACCAGAAATGTAGACCAAATACACACGTTCTCACACAGAACAAAAAATATATACTTCAAATCCTTAAGCCTGGTCTGCAATGAATTGGCAGTTCGTGACAGTCGTGGAAGTCGCAGCGGTATTCGCAGTGCAGTACGAAAAGCTTTTTACAATGTCTCGTTCGTAACACTTTGTACGAACCAATCACAAACAACCAACGAATATGCTGCATGGAAGAGTTCCAAACTCATATGGAAATTATAATTGCCGCTTATTTGTTAACACAAAACCTGCACGTATTTTCTAAATAGTATAAAACAAAGTCGATTATCCACGTCTGTGTATTCGCTTAGTACTTCTAAACTACTTAATAAATTTTGATGCGATTTTCAGCATCATTTAGAGAATTTCGTGAGAAAGATTATAGTGTATAAAACATTTATATTTAATGAAAGGATACTAGAGAAATGTCGAACCGTTTGTAATCAAGTCGTAAAAAACCGCTTTTAGGGCGCTTACATGGCTTGCGCTGACTAAAACATAAGATATACATACATCAAATCAATGTACTACAGAATTGTAGCATTCAAAAAGGTTTAGAGAAAAGTCCCCTATATCATATGTTTATCTTTTAATGATGACCCACAGTAACCATTTTTGCCTTTCAAAGTATCGCTGTAAAAAGTAAATTGTTACCGGGCGAAGCCGGGCCGGTTCGCTAGTTAATGATAATTTATACAATAATCAATGTATGTATGGCTCGATTGATTTTCTTTTATGTGCATTTTAGCACCAGCTTGTGAATGGAAACGTTAGTTTTAAACGCTTGTGACCAGATTGTAACAAATTCATCCACGAGTACCTCCCCTCTGTTCACTACTGAATATTTTCATTGCAATACTTGTATTCATAGTATTTAATTTGTTGGCGAGAATTTCATTGAATAAACAATACCAATGTAATTTAATAATTTATGTTAGGCCTCAAAAAGTAAACCAAAAACAGCTCTGTAAAGTGCTTGCAACAAGCTACAGTAGCGCTCATAACAGTACAGTTTGGCAATACAGTGGTTTTTACGACCATATTCTGTTTGGATATTGTTTAAATATTATACGTATTTCATATTACTTAATATGCACATTTCATTGCGTATAAAATCTCTTATTAAGTCATACAAAACAATCAATTTGTGACACGAATAATACAAGGCTTTCCTTTGTATTTTAATGTATTTTCGTAAACGAACACATATTTTTATGTGTTTAACTGTCGTCGTCATTTATCTATGGTCTCGCCGATGCTGATTGGTAGGTCGTAGCATTCATATACGCAGGACTTTAATTTTATCCAAGTTGTACGACTAGCTATCTACGAATATGCGAACTACTCCACTTACGACTTACGACTATGAATTGCGATTGATTTAGTAGATCAGGCTTTACTGTTCTGGTATGGCATTAATAAATATACATCCAAGTACCATCAAATTAATGAACAATTATAAGAAATTTAACATTTTAACTTAAAACATTTCGTCGCTGGTACTTTCCCTTTCTAATGAAGAAGTATTTGATAATACAAACTCAATATGTAAAGTATAAGCTTAATTTAACATTCTCATTATGTCTTACGCAAAATATTTTATATGTGCCTGTTTATATATGTATATATATATTTCTTAACGTGTGTATGCATGTCCATATGTGTACGTACATAAATCCACAATATCTTGTGAGTGCAATTATTTATTTATGTGTCACTTTATAAAATATTTGTTTTAATTGTTGTTTTGTGATTTCTCTTCTTTTGTTTCGTTGTATCTCGTCCTCTGTGCAACTGCATATATTACCTTAAAATGTAAAATTGACATCTGCTATCCAATTGAATGGTTGTACACATAAGACTTTAAAATAAATCAAGAGCAACAATTTACTACTTAGGTGTGCCAGTAACCTAACTATCAAATATACTCAAAGCTGCAAATAACATTAATCACAATCATATGAAGTTTCAGTTCTCTATAAATCTCCCTCAAGGTACCTAATTATGAAAAGTCGCAGATTTTATGAATGGACGGATTTGAGGCATGCAAGTAGTATATTTTAATAAAACTATGTTAAATATGTGCTGGTGCATAGCATTGTTTGGTTTGATGTACGAGAAATATGGACTTCTGACAAGTTTAGAACCCGTGACATTTACATATGCCCTGGCGTGTTTCTTTAATAGCACAGTGTGAAGTGCAAATTCCATAGTGAAATATCTCGCCCTGTACAAACAAAAATTAAGTCGAGAGTGGTATTGTGGCATATGAAAGTTGGACTGTATATTTGTAAAAAAAATTTCTTTTTTTTTGTTAAATTATACTGTATGATATTTATTTGAGGAAAGTTGAGAAGTTTGTTATTGTGAGATAGTTAATTTTAAAACTTTATTTTCTGGTTGTAAAACGTTGCAATGTATGTATCTCATTCCTCCTATTTTTATTTCTCTCTCTCTCTTTCTCTCTCTCTATATATATATATATACATACACGTGTTTGTGTGACAAATAATATTCCCCTATACAGGTGAGTGACTTAATTTTACTGTAACATGAAGTGTTGGCTGTAAATTAGTATTTATTTATTTTGCATCTTGTTGAACCTTATATCAGACACGTCAGTAGTAATTAATAGTAAACAATAATTAATAGTGCATGATGATACAAGTAAATTGTATATGAAATATCTTACTATTAAAAACTAGTCACGTAGTGAAATATTATATGCAGTTATGTACACAATTTTGAAATGTTTATAGTTCTATATAAATACACATAGAGATAGTTTAACAATAAAGAGGAAGGTAAAAAAATTATACTATTACAAAATAATTATGCATACGTATGCAGCTTTTGGATATTCTAATAATTATCCACCCTAAAAAATAAGTATAGTGATTTTAATTTTTTTAAATTCTTTTAACACTTTATATTATTCAATGAATAAAAAATGCTAATTTTCCTTAATCTGCCTAGCTGCCTCAGAATATTTTAATTTGTTTTGATCTTTAATCTGGTGTGGCAATCTTTTGTAGAGGGGCAAATGTCTATGCAGTGGCAGTTGTTAGCATACTGACTTATGGTATGATAGGGTACTTTGAGGTTATTGTGTGTTCTGGTTTTGTATGTGTGTGTCACTGTTTGTTTTATGGGAGAATTAATTTTTTTTTTATTAGAATCAGAAGTTTTAATTTGTGCGGGGCATAATAATATAAATATCCACCACCCAACACAGTGCCAATAGGCCTACTTGTTATACTCTCTGATAACGCAGAATGTTTGCATGTACATCCAGAATTCTAGATAAGTTTATTTGCAGTGATACATCCACAATTAACAACAAAAATTGTGTTTTCCACTCTACCTGGTATAGATGAACGAGGTTCATCAAGCTATCCCAAATAAACCTAAAGCTGGGTAATGTGTGAACATGTTTGCAGCCAAACTAATAAAAGTTAATGGTAGAATCGGTGTTGTAATTTGACTTATATTAGATTACTATGCATTTTAAAGTTTTTATTGAACTTGTGATGTTTCTCTCATTGAATTTTACTCGTAATCGTAGCCCACTTCATCATTATATTTTTTTAGGCTAGAGTGTGAATAAAACGATGTGCATAACAGTAATATATGCGGGATTTGCTCATATTTAGCCAAATCCTACTAAAATTATCCAATTAATAAAATGAGATGTAAATAATTGGTTGGTCACTTTTTTAATATATCATTTTTACTATACTTGCTATTGGGTGGCTTCCGGGTGGCAAGTCCACTCTCCCACCCCCCTCATTTACTTCCCAGGCCCTTCCTGAACTTCCTTACACCTCTTAATATTTCTACTTCCTCTTGCAATAAATTCCACTCTCTCGCTGACCTCACAAGCATGAACTATGCCAATGTGATAAAGCATAAATACTAGTGCCGATGTATGCCATTTTCAGAAATTTTGTTTAGTTTTTTTTTATTTTATTATTTTTTTTTTAATGCGACTTTTCACAATTACTCTGCCTCGCTGTAATTGACACAACAAAAACGGATGCTTCCATTTACTGTCATAACACATTTAACATCCAACAAGTTTTACGCACCGAAATTTACACATATAGGCCACATTCATACGCAAATTTAAACAAAAAAATTAAATCTTTATTGCATGGATTTATGTTAACTATTTTGTTTCTTCAACTAATATTGGCTACTTCCACCTGTTTTACTATGTATTAACATAGTTAGGGGCCTACACACGCAACACATAATTAATAAGGATAATTAAATTCTAATCTAAAAAAATTTCTCCCCATACTGCCAAAAACTCTCACACAAAAATACACTAAAATGGAATTAACACACTTGAGTAAAACAAGTAAGTTTTTAAACAAAAAAGCCCATACATTTATGGAAGTGAATTTAATGTATGGCCTTTATCACCAGGGATGGGTTGTGTTGAATATGATTGTTTGACAATCAACTGGGTGACTTGCTATAGATTTGGTGTAGAATGCTATTGTTAAACATGACTGCAGCAAGTATCAATCAACACATGGAATGTTACTTTAATTTGTTATTGTTATTGATAATGGCAATGATTATCTCTACTGTAATATGGATATTGTCTAATTGATCACACATACTACAGTTCGCATAATATATGATTTTAATTCCTCTAACAATTGAGTTAAGGAGTCAGTGTAAAAAGAGATGCACGCGACAAAATTATTTTACATGAAAGAGGAGTTTGAGTAAGTCTCTGTAGAGTAAAAATTAGGCACGTAATTAAAAAGTATTTTTAAAAGGAATAGTTATACATAAAACTTTCAAACCATGTAACATTTACTTATTTTCCATTGGGCTGACTTAATAACAATTATTAGATTATGTCTTAAGTTTGAGAACTAAATGTAATTTAAAATGAGCATGTAGGCCTACCAATAGTTATTCTTGGCTAAACTAAAATGTCCATGTAGGGTTGAGCCGTTTACATTAGGCCTACAGTCTAAATTTATAACCTATTTTGTCTGAATTTAGTAGGGTATAGACAATTAAAAAGTGCATTTAAAGCATTATGAGGAACTGCATGTTGTACAGCTAAAAAAAAAAGGGTTCATGTACTTATGCACGCGTGTTTTAAGTTATACTTCTTTGGCGTAACTAAAATAAAATTTTATTACGTATGCAGATAATTTGTGTAAGTAGGAAAATGATAAAATTACCGATTAAACACATACAATGTAATTAATAAAGGTTTGATTAAAGAATACAATTAAATTAAAATAATATTTATTTTTATACAGTTAAAAAAATATTAAAATATTCATTGTCATATAAAACTGAGTAAAATATATTTCAATTAAATTAATATATTTCTATTGGTTCTTCTGATGGTGATTGAATGGGCATGTGAGTTGCAAGCGGTTTGTGATAACTGAAATATTATACAAATAGTCGTGTAGAAACTTAATGCAAATATCTCGTAAATACAGCATCAATGGTGGTGCCGTGTCGTGTTGTACAAACTGCAGGAACATTATTTATGGATAGATGTAAATCCTCCTGCAAATAGTTGATATGTTGACCACAAGTTTCTAAGCTGAAATTGACGTTAAAGTATCCACTTAAAATGATCGGTAACTTATCCTTACCTCCACCCATATATGCCCCTCCAACTGTTGTATACGGAAAAAGTGTCCGTTTTGCGCGCGCAACTTCCGTTGCACACAAATATTTTACCGTCAACGCGCCAAAATAAATATAACTTAATAAAATAATACTTACAAAAATTAACCTCAAATACTCGAAAACACTTTCAAAATTATATTATACAATTTTTGTCACCAACAAATTATTCGCGGCACAATGGAAGTAAAATGAATATAAGGTATATATATTCGCAATCATTACTAATATAAATAAAATGTTTTTCAATGTGCTTATTACATGAACTGATTTTCTGTCTGTTTTAAATATAACCACGTGCTATGTTGTGTACCTTGCGTTTGTATATAGCTAGACGATACGCGCAAGCACGTTGGGTCATACACCTACCACGTTCACTGTCGTGCGCGAGTAGTTATAAACAGAGCATTCGAACACAGGTTCTTTACAGGGAGAAAGGGAGGAGGAATGCAAGAGCAGCAGAATACATTTGCATGAGGATTTTTTCCCCAAAAGTCCCTTTTTTGCCTCAAAATGCCTAATTTCTCCTACTAAATGCCACTTTTTCCAAAAAAAAATTCCCTTTTCCCCCCGAATTTACCCTAATTTCCCTCCAAATATTATTTTTTCAAAATATTTCCATGATCCCACAATGTGGCTAATCGACTCCTTTTTGGCAATGAGAAGCTGAGCGGCTGAAGAGCCTTCCCATAGTCGATGCCTACCATAATTCATGCTCTTGCATTCACAGCCTATGCTAACTTATAAGCATAGTTGGCCATAATTCCAGAACCAGCCATTTTGGCAGCAAGTACATTCTAGAACATACCAATACATGGCAGCCCAGTACATTCTAGAACATACCATTACATGGCGGTTATTTTGCCAGCCAGTAAATTAAAACTAATGTAAAAAAATTATCAAAAAATTTTAAAATTATTATTGACAATATTGGATGAGGCATTCAATGACATGGCAGCCATTTTGCCAGCCAGTACAAGTTGGTGGCCATTTTTCCAACCAGTAAATTAAATAAATGTATGTAAAAATAAGTTAAATTTTTTAAAAATAATCGGCGACCATATTTGCAGTAAGTACAAGTTGGCGGCCATTTTGCCAGAGAGTTCAAGTTGTTTTCAATGGCAGCTGCCATTTTGCCAGCCAGTAAATTAAATAAATGTATGTAAAATAAGTACAATTTTATATAAATTATCGGCGAACATGTTTGCAGTAAGTACAAGCTGGTGGCAATTTTGTCAGGCAGTAAATTTTAAAAAATGTGTGTAAAAATTAGTATAAATTATTTTTTTTTAATTATTGGTGGCCATATTGGATGGTGCCACCCCTCCGTAGCGAAAGCCATTTTGACACCATCACCACTTCAGCAGCAGCCGCAGCAGCAGCAATGTTGGCAGCCATGTTTGCAGTCAGTACAAGTTGTTTTCAATGGCAGCTATTTTTTGCCAACCAGTTAATTAAAAAAAGTATAATTGTTTTAAATTAACGGCAGCCATATTGGATGCAGTGTCACCCCTGTCTCTTCGTCGTGACCCCTCTGTAGTGGCAGCCATGTTGGCACCACCACCACCACCCCTCTAGACATTAAATCGTGCGAGGCTGCGCACATTAGAGTGTTTTTTTAAATGTACTTGAATAGCAAAATAATTAAATGAAAGTATCAAAAAATAAATATGTTGTGTAATAAAAAAGAAATAAAAAGTGTAACACTACACCTTTTATTAAACGCAATACATACATACATTGTATTTCGCAGTAAGCAAACTTAATTTAATGCCAAGAGTAAAAAACTTGGAAAATAATTCATGACGATTTAATATCTGCCATAAGTGAATATTTCTAAAAAATTGAGGGTTAATAAACTTGGCACATAAAAAAACGTGAAACGAACTACACAATGTAAAGTGCCACCCCTAGTCCCACAATCTGCACGACATAATCATGCAGAGGAACCAAAATTAAAACACCCATAATTATCTCAGCCCAGATATTCAATTAAACTAAACACACACACAGCATTTAAGTAAAAAAGGATTGTTTTTAATAAAAAAAGAAATAAAAAGTGTGACACTACGACTTTTATTAAACACAATACGTACACACATTGTATTTCACAGTAAGCAAACTTAATTAAATGCCCAGAGTAAAAAATTTGCATAATTAATCATGCGATTTAATATCTGCCATAGGTGAATATAAAAAAAAAATTTTAAGGTTAATAAACCTGGCACATAAAAAAATACTTGACACGAACCGACAATGTAAGGTGCCACCCCCCATCCCACCATCTGCATGACCTAAACATGCAGACGGACCCAAATTAATTCAATTAAACTCAACACACAAAGTATTTAAGAAAAAAGGATTGTTTTTTTTAATAAAAAATAAAATGCATGAAACAGGCTTATTTACGCCTTTTATTAAACGCAATACGAACATACACACATTGTATTCGACAGTAATCAATCTGATTTTAATGTCTAATGAACCCCATCACGGGTTACATTTCAANACATACACACATTGTATTCGACAGTAATCAATCTGATTTTAATGTCTAATGAACCCCATCACGGGTTACATTTCAAGTAAAAAAACAGGCGTAAAAGGAATACACTAATGAACGTCATCACACGTCGCACCATTGCTCTGTAAAGAAATGAACTATGCGTAATCTGTAGATTGCCAGAAGTGCTGCTTGCTTCATTTAAATGTCTGGTTGAAATCAAACGTCGAGCAACTCACTTGATCGACACACCTAGTCCTGGGTAAGCGACGTCACTTCAAGAACCGCAGGGCGCACGAGACGAAGTATTGTAGCCACCTCTCTATGGCGACAGCTGCAGCTGCATGTGCTACACCATTGCTGACGGCGGCAGTAGACGCTTCATACAGTTGAAAAAAGTTGGCTTTAACACATTCATCGAAGTAGCTGACCAACAGCTCTTTTGTAGAAGTAAGGGGCAGTATTGCGGACGAAGCTAGGAACTGCAAGGCCTCCATCCAATGTCCCCACATCACATTTTTTGATGTTTGCACAATATGCTTATGCAGAAAAGAAACAATGTCAGTAATGTCCTCTCGCATGGCTATCACGGTTGTGTGAACACGTGTCGTCAGTAGGTCTAGACACTCCCACCGACCAATACCTTGTACCGAGCATGTAGGCGAAATAATACCGAAAAACTGTAAAATAATGTCGTTCTTAATTGCAATCTTCTTCTCGGCCACCTTCGCAGGGGAAGGTGAATGCGCACATTTCGTAACCGGAGATGTAGGCAGAGTAATGATCGCCTCAACATCAGACATATTGTCACTGGTAGACACAATGCGCGAAATAGTGGCAGCAACATCTTCCTCGAGAACACAAAACCGAATAGTAGCCCTATGCAAGGGCCGTATATATGAGTACCCCAAATTACGCTAGTATTCCCCCTCTGAGAACAAAACGTAATTTGGGCTTAATTATAGGAGGGGACAGCTATTAGGGACTTCTGACGACACAAAGAAGGCCAGACACCGTTAAAAAAACNTGGGCTTAATTATAGGAGGGGACAGCTATTAGGGACTTCTGACGACACAAAGAAGGCCAGACACCGTTAAAAAAACTAATTATGATAAATGGGTCGACGTGTTCTCACCCTCACCGCGAAGGAGGTCAGATGTCCCCCTGGCAGNAAAAAAACTAATTATGATAAATGGGTCGACGTGTTCTCACCCTCACCGCGAAGGAGGTCAGATGTCCCCCTGGCAGCATCTTGAAACGTAATTGATGTAAATTATGTGTTGGTGCAGCAGAACGTCGTTAAAGGTGAATTGTTATTGATGTGTCGGAGGTCAGTTTTCTTAACCTGTGACAAACCGGCAGNCAGCAGAACGTCGTTAAAGGTGAATTGTTATTGATGTGTCGGAGGTCAGTTTTCTTAACCTGTGACAAACCGGCAGTGGCATTTAAGAACGCCGTTAAAGAAGAAATATAGCGTGTGAGTCACTCCATTTATTGGGATTCACGGTAGGCCCAACACAAAAAACCGCCAGCTGCGGCATCTTGGGTCACCAGGCGCACTTATTGATTTAATTTACGTNACGGTAGGCCCAACACAAAAAACCGCCAGCTGCGGCATCTTGGGTCACCAGGCGCACTTATTGATTTAATTTACGTTAATTTACAGTTTGCTCGCCGAAGACGAGGCTTGCAGTCTGAGACACACAGCCATCGATTTAAATTACGTTAATTTATGGGCGTCTCCGAAGGCGTGCAGCTGCCATGTTTTGTCACTCGCTAATTGATGTCAATTACAGGTTAGTGGCGCACATTGCTTTTTAAATATAAAGGAGGGCACCGAACACTTCAACGATGCACCCTAACATATAGGTGCACAAACATGCACTTACCCAAACATGTTCGCGAACAAACATGCACTTACCCAAACATGTTCGTGCACAAACATGCACTTACCCGAACATGTTCACGAACAAACACGCACTTACCCAAACATGTTCGCACACTAACGTGCACTTACCCATACATGTTCGCACACAAACACACACTTACCCAAACATGTTCGCGCACAAACACGCACTTACCCAAACATGTTTGTACACATACATGCACTTATTTAAACATCATCGCGCACAAACACGCACTTACCCAAACATGTTCGCACACATACAAGCACTTACCCAAACATGTTCGCTCACAAACATGCATTTACCCAAACATGTTTGCGCACAAACACGCACTTACCCAAACATATACACGCACACACACCTACACTTTCCCAAACATTTACGAGCACAAACATGCAATTACCCAAACATCACACACACAGACAATGCTAGCAATCACTATATACTCTAGAGGCCGCAGTCAACGTATATGTGGGTAGAGAAACAAACAATAAATAAGATGCAAGTATTATGAATGCTAAAGGGCACAGCCACTAGGCAAGTCATACACACAAACTACGAGTAACATGTACACACGCACGCACACAACCTCAGCACTGGAATAATAATAGTGTTTAATGTGACTGTATGATTAGTCTCTCACACTATCACCAAAGTTAATGTGACATTTCATTAAACGGCCTGTAAAAAGATGTGTCCCCTTTTGCTTGCTACTAAACACAATGCATGCAAACCATTAGTCATGCAAACCATATGTTGCTGATATATATATATATTAATGATCAGATATATATATATATATGTATTGTGTTACTTACGTGAGCAATATGCATCGGCCGGTGGGAGTTTATAACTCTTTACCTTTTCATAAAAAATATATATATATATCTGATCATTAATATATATATATATCAGCAACATATGGTTTGCATGACTAATGGTTTGCATGCATTGTGTTTAGTAGCAAGCAAAAGGGGACACATCTTTTTACAGGCCGTTTAATGAAATGTCACATTAACTTTGGTGATAGTGTGAGAGACTAATCATACAGTCACATTAAACACTATTATTATTCCAGTGCTGAGGTTGTGTGCGTGCGTGTGTACATGTTACTCGTAGTTTGTGTGTATGACTTGCCTAGTGGCTGTGCCCTTTAGCATTCATAATACTTGCATCTTATTTATTGTTTGTTTCTCTACCCACATATACGTTGACTGCGGCCTCTAGAGTATATAGTGATTGCTAGCATTGTCTGTGTGTGTGATGTTTGGGTAATTGCATGTTTGTGCTCGTAAATGTTTGGGAAAGTGTAGGTGTGTGTGCGTGTATATGTTTGGGTAAGTGCGTGTTTGTGCGCAAACATGTTTGGGTAAATGCATGTTTGTGAGCGAACATGTTTGGGTAAGTGCTTGTATGTGTGCGAACATGTTTGGGTAAGTGCGTGTTTGTGCGCGATGATGTTTAAATAAGTGCATGTATGTGTACAAACATGTTTGGGTAAGTGCGTGTTTGTGCGCGAACATGTTTGGGTAAGTGTGTGTTTGTGTGCGAACATGTATGGGTAAGTGCACGTTAGTGTGCGAACATGTTTGGGTAAGTGCGTGTTTGTTCGTGAACATGTTCGGGTAAGTGCATGTTTGTGCACGAACATGTTTGGGTAAGTGCATGTTTGTTCGCGAACATGTTTGGGTAAGTGCATGTTTGTGCACCTATATGTTAGGGTGCATCGTTGAAGTGTTCGGTGCCCTCCTTTATATTTAAAAAGCAATGTGCGCCACTAACCTGTAATTGACATCAATTAGCGAGTGACAAAACATGGCAGCTGCACGCCTTCGGAGACGCCCATAAATTAACGTAATTTAAATCGATGGCTGTGTGTCTCAGACTGCAAGCCTCGTCTTCGGCGAGCAAACTGTAAATTAACGTAAATTAAATCAATAAGTGCGCCTGGTGACCCAAGATGCCGCAGCTGGCGGTTTTTTGTGTTGGGCCTACCGTGAATCCCAATAAATGGAGTGACTCACACGCTATATTTCTTCTTTAACGGCGTTCTTAAATGCCACTGCCGGTTTGTCACAGGTTAAGAAAACTGACCTCCGACACATCAATAACAATTCACCTTTAACGACGTTCTGCTGCACCAACACATAATTTACATCAATTACGTTTCAAGATGCTGCCAGGGGGACATCTGACCTCCTTCGCGGTGAGGGTGAGAACACGTCGACCCATTTATCATAATTAGTTTTTTTAACGGTGTCTGGCCTTCTTTGTGTCGTCAGAAGTCCCTAATAGCTGTCCCCTCCTATAATTAAGCCCAAATTACGTTTTGTTCTCAGAGGGGGAATACTAGCGTAATTTGGGGTACTCATATATACGGCCCTTGCATAGGGCTACTATTCGGTTTTGTGTTCTCGAGGAAGATGTTGCTGCCACTATTTCGCGCATTGTGTCTACCAGTGACAATATGTCTGATGTTGAGGCGATCATTACTCTGCCTACATCTCCGGTTACGAAATGTGCGCATTCACCTTCCCCTGCGAAGGTGGCCGAGAAGAAGATTGCAATTAAGAACGACATTATTTTACAGTTTTTCGGTATTATTTCGCCTACATGCTCGGTACAAGGTATTGGTCGGTGGGAGTGTCTAGACCTACTGACGACACGTGTTCACACAACCGTGATAGCCATGCGAGAGGACATTACTGACATTGTTTCTTTTCTGCATAAGCATATTGTGCAAACATCAAAAAATGTGATGTGGGGACATTGGATGGAGGCCTTGCAGTTCCTAGCTTCGTCCGCAATACTGCCCCTTACTTCTACAAAAGAGCTGTTGGTCAGCTACTTCGATGAATGTGTTAAAGCCAACTTTTTTCAACTGTATGAAGCGTCTACTGCCGCCGTCAGCAATGGTGTAGCACATGCAGCTGCAGCTGTCGCCATAGAGAGGTGGCTACAATACTTCGTCTCGTGCGCCGACGCCAAGAACTTCACTGCAGCGAATGGGTCCTGATCCACAGTCGATCAAGTGAGTTGCTCGACGTTTGATTTCAACCAGACATTTAAATGAAGCAAGCAGCACTTCTGGCAATCTACAGATTACGCATAGTTCATTTCTTTACAGAGCAATGGTGCGACGTGTGATGACGTTCATTAGTGTATTCCTTTTACGCCTGTTTTTTTACTTGAAATGTAACCCGTGATGGGGTTCATTAGACATTAAAATCAGATTGATTACTGTCGAATACAATGTGTGTATGTACGCATTGCGTTTAATAAAAGATGTAAATAAGTCTGTGTCATGCTTTTTATTTTTTATTTAAAAAAACAATCCTTTTTTCTTAAATACTTTGTGTGTTGAGTTCAATGAATTAATTTGGGTCCGTCTGCATGTTTATGCCATGCAGATGGTGGGATGGGGGTGACACCTTACATTGTCAGTTCGTTTCAAGTATTTTTTTATGTGCAAGGTTTATTAACCTTCAATTTTTTTTTATATTCACCTATGGCAGATATTAAATCGCATGATTAATTTTCCAAATTTTTTACTCCTGGCATTAAATTAAGTTTGCTTACTGCGGAATACAATGTGTGTACATATTGCGTTTAATAAAAGGTGTAGTGTTACACTTTTTATTTCTTTTTTATTAAAATAATCCCTTTTTTAAATGCTGTGTGTGTGTTTAGTTTAATTGAATATCTGGGCTGAGATAATTATGGGTGTTTTAATTTTGGTTCCTCTGCATGATTATGTCGTGCAGATTGTGGGACTAGGGGTGGCACTTTACATTGTGTAGTTCGTTTCACGTTTTTTTATGTGCCAAGTTTATTAACCCTCAATTTTTTAGAAATATTCACTTATGGCAGATATTAAATCGTCATGAATTATTTTCCAAGTTTTTTACTCTTGGCATTAAATTAAGTTTGCTTACTGCGAAATACAATGTGTGTATATATTGCGTTTAATAAAAGGTGTAGTGTTACACTTTTTATTTCTTTTTTATTACACAACATATTTATTTTTTGATACTTTCATTTAATTATTTTGCTATTCAAGTACATTTAAAAAAAACACTCTAATGTGCGCAGCCTCGCACGATTTAATGTCTAGAGGGGTGGTGGTGGTGCCAACATGGCTGCCACTACGGAGGGGTCACAACGAAGAGACAGGGGTGACACTGCATCCAATATGGCTGCCGTTAATTTAAAACAATTATACTTTTTTTAATTAACTGGCTGGCAAAAAATAGCTGCCATTGAAAACAACTTGTACTGACTGCAAACATGGCTGCCAACATGGCCGCTGCTGCTGCTGAGGTGGTGATGGTGTCAACATGGCCGCCACTACAGAGGGGTGGCACCTTCCAATATGGCCACCAATAATTTAAAAAAAAAATTTACTTATTTTACACACATTTTTTTTAATTTACTGGCTGACAAAATGGCTACAAACTTGTACTTACTGCAAACATGGTCGCCGATAATTTTTAAAAAATTATACTTATTTTACATACATTTATTTAATTTACTGGCTGACAAAATGGCCACTGCCATTGAAAACAATTTTTACTGGCCTGCAAAATGGCCGCCAACCTGTACTTACTGCAAACATGGTAGCCGATTATTTTTAAAAAATATACTTATTTTACATACATTTATTTAATTTACTGGCTGGCAAACTGGCCGCCAACTTGTACTGGCTGGCAAAATGGCCGCCCTGTCATTGCATGCCTCTCAAATATTTTCACCAATAAACTTTTAAAAAATTAGTTATTTTTTTACATAAGTTTTAATTTACTGGCTGACAAAATGGCTGCCATGGGTTGGTATGTTCTAGAATGTACTGGCTGCCAAAATGGCTGGTTCAGGAATTATGGCCAACTATGCTTATAAGTAAGCATAGGCTGTGAATGCAAAAGCATGAAGTATGGTAGGTATCGACTATGGGAAGGCTACTCAGCTCCTCAGCTCCTTATTCCCAAAAGGAGTCGATTAGCCACATTGTGGGATCATTGAAATTATTTTGAAAAATAATATTTGGAGGGAAATTAGGGTAATTTCGGTGGAAAAAAAGGGTTTTTTTTCTGGAAAAAGTGGCATTTAGTAGGATAAATAAGCCATTTTGAGGCAAAAAAAAGGGACATTTTGGGAAAAAAAACCTCCTGCAAAATCATTCTGCTGCTCTTGCACTCCTCCTCCCTTCCTCCCTGTCAAGAACCTGTGTTTGAATGCTCTATTTATAACTACTTGCGCGGGCAACAACTTTGCAAAAAATTGTTTCAAAAAATTTGCAATTTCATAAATTGTGGGCACGTTGGGTTCCCAGGCTGCTTACTGAGGAACACCAAATGAAAAGAATTGCTTGTACTCTTGATTTTTTGGACCGATATCATAAGGAAGGTGATCAATTTTCAGAGAAAATTGTCACAGGGGACTAGACGTGGGTTTCTCACATGACCCCAGAGTCTAACGTCAGTCAATGGTATGGTGTCACCTGACACCACTAGTTAAAGTCAAGGCAAAGCGGATAATTTCAACACGCAATGTTATGGCAACCGTGTTTTGGGGTAGACATTGAGTCTTGTTAGTCGAGTTTATGCAGCAAGGGACAACAGTCAATGCAGCCGCTTACTGCACTACCCTGACTAAACTTCGACGTGCAATATGAAATAAGCGACGTGGCCTTCTGATGTCTGGAGTTTTGTTGCTGCATGACAATGCCAGACCCCATTCTGCCATTCACACCCAAAATCTGATCAGATCTTTTGGATGGGAACAGATTGACCACCCACCGTGAAGTCCAGAGTTGGCGCCGAGCAATTTTCACTTGTTCCGCTACCTAAAGGCAAACGCCATTAGATAGGCAAGCGCTTCGCCACAGATGACGAGGTGAAAGTAGCATTTACAGACTAGTTATCCTCACAGGTGGCAGACGTCTATGACTTAGGCATACAAAAGCTTGTAGAACGTTATGACAAATGTTTAAACAAATATGGAAACTATCTAGAAAAATAGAGAAACATGTAAGGAATCAAATAAAAAACAGTTTTTTTTAAATCTGTGATGGTTTATGTTTTATAAGAAATCGGACCTTACTTTCCGAATTGGTTTTTATATTATAGACCTTCAAAGTTGGGGTATTTTTTTATACTCATCCTGTTTAACAGAAGACGCAGCAGCCATTTTTTCTTTTCTTCGTAATCGTAACCATTCACATCATTTCAGTGCCGGATCTTGCGCCTTACGCAAAAGCGATAGAACACGCATGTACACTAAAGTAGGATTGCATTAAAATTTTCAGTGACTTTCCTCGGAATTCCCCATTTTATCAGATCCTACTTAAGTTACTCGTAATCAGTTGTGCACTTTCAGTGAAAGAGAACCCCTTTTTTAGTTGGGGATGCATTTCAGCATAAATTTACCCTTTCAACAGCGGAAAGCCTCCAGAACAGCCGAACTTTCAGTCGTTGATTCTGTAACCAATTGAAATACTGAAATTTTCACTTATTCTGATTTAGAGTGCATATTTCAATTACATTTTCCCTCAAGCCAATGGGGATTTACTAAACTTAAACCATGAACTTAATACACTTAAACATACTTTTCTTTAACCAACCATTTACAATTCAAATTTCCCAATGAAATTTTACACTAACTATTTAACTCAACGTCCTTAATTAAGACCAATCAACAAGTTAATTTTTTTTTTCAGATTCACAAAAAAAAAAAGATTTACCTATTCACCTGTCTCTTCAGCATGTCTTATAACGTTATATTGTCTGCATTCACTTTGCTAGAACAACTTTTTTTCCTAGGAGCTCCTACAATTACCATGGTCAGTAGTACCTCGCATCTATCAAAACCAGTCATCAGAATTCTATAACACTTCTGAAGCAGGCACACGTTTCCAGGGCGACCACAATGCAAGAAACGATAACAAATATAAAGAACCTGAAAATTAACAATTATTACTCTGCAAAAATTTCGATCGCTTTGCCCGCGATTTCCAATAAACTATCCACATTTCCAGCTATTGAGATGCCTGTGACTGAGGTCATCTTTCTCATCCTCGAAATGACCAGGGTTCGCATCCGAGTACAAGCAACCCAACAACTACTGGGCGTGCCTAAACTTCCACGTGTCCTCATAGGGTTAAATCCAACATGAGCACTGAAGGCTCTTCTAAGGGGACAAACAACAAAACAACAGATTAAAATAACAATACTTTCCCAGTAACTGTCCCCACTTTTAAAAGTTAAAACTGACGTGAAAAAATTATACATACCTTTTTTTCTTGTCGAACAGATCCTGGCTGACAGTCGTCCAGATTCCGTCGGTGCTTCACCAAAATTCAAGGCCAGTGGTAGGAGGGTCCCTCGGAAATCTGTCGCCCTAGTTGCGACTTGGGTATCTTTTTTTTTCTATTGCAACACTTAAAATCACCACTCTAATCTTATACACAAAACAAATGAATGACACAACCCTTCTCTACACCTAATAAATAATCCAAGTATTACTTCATTAATTTAACAAATAGTTTAATGCTTACATCCACTGAGTATCCGAATTTTTATTAGTGAGATTACATTTCCACATAACTGTGTTTATCAATTAATTTCTTCCAAAAATTGATTTCCTTGTGTCCTCCCTTCAACTGGGAGTTGAACGCACAAATCTCTGGCTGGGCTCCTGTGCAATCTCACCTTTTACAGATGTACCGCAACACCTCGGGCACAGTGGCACGCAGATTTTGTTTACTCTAATCACCCCAGTGGCTTCCAAAACTCACTGACACACATCTCAAGACTTTCCCACCGTGTATATGACAAGGAAGGCAATCAGCTACCCTTTCTATGGATACACGATGACAATACAACCTTTTAATTTCCCCTCAAATTCCTGGCCTAATTTAATTATTTTTCAACTCGGGCCACTTTGTCTATCACCGTGCCCATTCATTGCATCCCCTTTTAAACTTCTTACATAGCTACAGTCCAGCTATATAGCTAATGAGTTCATGAAACTGATCATAACCATGCCCCTTGTGATGTGCAGTCTAAACTGCAAACTGGTACGTATATGCCCTATAACAGCACAATTGTGCGGCTAAAACTAATTACTCTCAGGGCCGCTTACCCACAAAACACACTCCAAAATTTATTTGCGAGATAAACAAGTGAACATTTAATTTAAGTTGGTGACTCAACTCCACTCATTCTCTTTAAATATTACTTTGAACTTTTTTACATACCAGATTTTGACCCATTCTGAACTTTTTCCCGTTTTTCGCTTAGACTTTCTGCGAGGTATTTTTTCTTTCAATATTTTTTTCTCTGATCATGGGAAGCCTTCGCTCGTTCTATCAGTTATTGAATTTAAATTACTAAAAAGGAATAGTTGTTAAAATACATGAATTAACCGAACACAAAGCTTAAAAATTTTACAAAATAGCAATCAAATTAACAAATTTATTCAAAAATAAATTAATTTAAGAATCCTTTATTATGTTTAAGGAAATCACCGACTTACTCCAAAAATCTCAACTAATTCCAGTTATTCATTCATTTTCTTTTTCATTGAAACTACCGAACGTTTGACAGAAATATCACCAACTCTCAAACACGCATGGGCTCTCTCTATCTAGCTCGTCAATTCACTGGGTCACTAGGTCAGAGCCTCTTCCCTGCCATCTATCAGCGCACTGGGGAATTACTCCCTTGATTCCATACCGTAACATCGGCCAAAGCTGTCATGATGTTTTTTTCAATCTGGCGACAGAGAGAAGCACAATTTCCAGTGCTACTCAAATGTGTTCTGTCCCGTAGTTCCTTAAGCTTATTGCACTTTTTACACTTATATGTGAAAATTATTCTTGTGTGGTAAACAAATTACGTTAATATCATTCTATGGTACTTTGCCAATAATTTACCAACTGCAGCTTCATTTGAATATTCGATCCTTTAATTTAATTACGTATGTCAACAACACAATAACATATGTATCATCATGATGTCCATTAGAAAATTAAAACAAACACCTCGACAGATTCAAACCTATATAAATTCCCTCAAACTTTGCACAAATTATAGCACCTGATAATTAAATTAAATTTGAAAAAATCAAATACACTGTAATTATTTCCACCCACTTGTGATAACCATCTAGAATGACTTTGCTGAACAATCAAATCGGCGTTTTCGAGATGATAAGTCAAAATGTGAGGGATGATAGAGAAGAACAAAAGAAGCGAAATGAGATAGGGAATGGTGGGCTGGAAATGTGTTTGTCAAAAGTTATAGATTAAAATCGTGGCGAAGCGAAATTGTAACAACTGGTACATATCGGTGTGAGATCAGGCGAACATAAAACTGGCGGTGTAAGACGACGTGGAAGAAACCAGGGGCCTTTTAACTACATGCATATTTCTGTGTGTGTTTCGCCAGTGAACAGTGACGACAAAAATGGAGTATATGGCTGGCGAACTTTCCGACATCGTGTTTGTGTATGGCAAGCAGATAAAATTAGCAGGGAAGCCTAACTGTTGTATCAGACCATGTATCTACGGTTGAGATATCCAGCATTTTCAATATTTCCCAGAGTTTTCCACCATTTAAGGAAAACGGGGCAATTGAGACGAAAAATCCACGACCGACGAGGAAGACGAACTGCAAGAACACCTCACTTTGAAGAAGCAGTGCTTGATCGTGTGGCAGTAGAATAGACACTGATCATCCAGGCAGTAGCATGTGAAATGGATGTGGCCCACAGTACTGCGTGGAATGTACTGCAAGAACAGTTGTTGCATCTCTAACATCCGCAGAAAGTTCACGCCTTGAGAACAGCTGACATTGCTCCATGCATCGATTTTTCTGAAAGGCTACTGCAGTGTTATGCGATGGATCCTCTGTTTCATAATACTGTTATTTTCTCCGATGAAGCTTGTTTAACTCAAGGCGGAATACAGAACACTCGAAATAGCCACGTTTGGACCGATGAAAATCCCCGTGCAACAGTTGTAAGGTCCATCAACAGCGATTTGCAGCGAAAATGTGGGCAGGCATAATCCACAACCATCTAATAGGGCCATATCTTCTTCCGCGCTGCCTTACAGCGCAGGTGTAAAGGGTGTTTCTGAGAGACATACTCCTTGAATTGTTGGAGGATCTCCCCCTTCCTCACCATCAACACATGTGGGTGCGACATGATGGCGCCCCAGCCCACTTTGCAGCTGGTGTTCGTGAAGTCCTTGACGAGAGATGTACCCGGAAATGTGGATAGGAAGAGGACGTACTGTTCCATGGGCAGCACATTCGTCTGATCTAACCCCGATAGATTTTTTTCCTGTGGGGACATGCAAAACATATTGTCTACGAAACACCGGTACTTAATGAAAAATATCTGCTAGCAAGAACCCTTGCTGAATGTGATGTCATCAGAATATCGCTAGCGATATTAAAGCGAATACCACAGAGCCTCTTGCGATGCTGTCATGCCTGCATCGATACTGAAAGCCGCCATTTCGAACACCTACTGTAAAGCTTATTCATTCTATCGTGGTATGTATGATGTCAATAAACTAGTACAGGATTTTACAATTTCGCTTCGCCATGTTTTTCGCCTATACCTTCTGACTAAGACATGCCTGGCCCACCATCCCTAGCTCAATGCGCTTCTTTTGTCATTCTTCAACATCCCTTAAAGCTTGACTTATCATCGCGAAAACTGGGAATTTCCAATTATTATCCAATGAAATTACTCCAACACAGGAAAAACACAAAAGAAAGCCTGACTTAAATTAACCTTAACTCAAAACTATGTAGCAAAATACTTACTTATTTGCTGCCGGCCACAGCCCTCCAGCCATGTGGAGCCTGCAATCTTCTTTCTGTAGCTAACACACACAGTGATCATGCCAGGTGTCAAACCCTGACTCACTTCCCACCGAGGAGCCGGCTAAGAGGATCGAAATGACCCTCACACAGTCTTGGGCTATCTAAAGCCATAACCAACTTGAGTGGCAGGCCGGCTTCCTGCCCCGAGCTCATCACTCACATTTCATCATAAGAAACACACCCAGAATGTTATGGTAACCGACTTTAATAAAACCAGCCCTAGGTAGGGCCGAGCGTCCGTCTAGGCACGCACTGTCTCATCTCCGACTCTCACGAAAACCGTCCTCGTGGTTCACCTCATTACGACTCTTCGCCTAAAAAAAGATAGGAACATCTTGCCCATGCGCCCATGACTGCTGAAACAGGAGACCTCGGTTGTTGACCAAGAGGCCAGTCCCCTGTCACCGTATTCCTTAACAAGCAGCATATGATCGCAAGTGCAAACTGCCCATTCATGGAAGTATTACACTAAACCCTAGGATGAAAGTGCACTTACGTGAAATGTCAGCACAGAACAATGGTGTTAACAGCGTACTGCAAGGTCCCAAGCCTCGTTGCCCCACAGACGCACATAAGAAAAATTTCCAAACACAGAATCCGAACAAATACAGAATCCAAATGTTTCTATTACTCACGTCCCACCAAGTCGAACGTGTTTCTATTCCCAGCAGGGCCCCTCGGATTTTCGCATGTGGGAATCGTGCTGTACGATTACGCTGGTCAGCAGGTTTTCTCGGGGATCTTCCATTTCCCACCCTTGTATTCTGGTGCTGCTTCATACTCACCTCCCTTCAAACTTATCGGCTCTCAAGACCCCGATGTTTAGAGCAGTCCAAACCTCTCCACTACAATCTCCACTGGAATTTTTTCTCAATGTGACAATATACTATAATGGTTAGCTGGTGCAAACAGATACATGACGTTTTTGCAAAAGTTTTACTTTGGTATAAAATGTATGCATAATTACGAGTATACTTCACAATATCCAGCAAACTGTGATGTAAGATCCTTACATAAAAAACTTACCGAACTAATAGTTAAGAAGACCAGGAGAGAGAAAACGATATGCCACTTGTCGCATTAGACAAAAATCTGAGACAATATATATTTTTTTTTCTTGCCTACCCTATTGCTAAGTGTTAAGTGTACGTCCGAGGTAGGGACAGGAGTTTAGTGCGTCTTAGGGCTAGGCCCCGTAGGCCTACAGGAGAGGGAATTCCATGCAAAGGAGGCGTGCATCGCGGCAAAGAGGAATTTTTAAGGCAGCCATGGCCGCGATTGGGGCCATGAACTGCATCCCTTGTTCATATAGCTGAGGGCGAGAGAAAAAACCGGCATAGACACCATAAAAACCCTCCCGACAGGAAAGAAGTTCAAAACTTATGCATGCATTAATGAAAATGTTATAGGATGCAGCAGATGTGGATTTCATGCTTTTTATTGAGGAGTTGAAAAATTTAGAAGGGAAATTGGCGGGGCTGTGGGCGCAAGCACTCTTGAGGTTGAACTGCTGACAATATTTTTGTGCAGGCGAACCAGTTCAACAATATTGACAGCAGCTATTGAATGCAGGACCCCCCTGCTTCTCGTCGAGTGTGGTGGCCAACCGGGTAGCTCAGTCATGGCACCTACTCCATCTTCACTCTTCTGCGCTGACATCAGGGTCTCCACGCCATGGGTGAAGGTGGGGAGGCCTATACGAGTGCCACCCCCTCACTATTCTTCCAAAATAGTCCTCGCGTCTTCTGGTGAGCTCGAAGCTCAGGTGGGACTTCCGTGGCCTACCAGGCTGGTGGCGAATCCGCTGGCCTAGGAGTGGAGGCTGACATCAGAAGTCTTCCGAGGTCCAGCGCATTCCAATCCATTCCTCACGCATCCGCAGTCAGCAGCCCGCAGGTTCCAGCAGTGGGTTCGCTACACTTCGCATGTTTCAGCACCTCGAAATCCCCCTCCCCGCCTTGATCGTTGGGCTGCCTCCTGCAAGATGCGCTTCGCCATCTCGTACTGACTATCCAGATTCCCGACGTCCACGACGACGGCGCTGTCGCACCGGCCAGTTGGTCCGCGGGCTGGTATTCGCGTATTCCCAGCCACCTCAGGGTCTGGGGATCCCCTATCCGCCACCTTAGGGACACGACGAGTTGCGGAATAGTCGCCGTACCCAAGCTGCTACAAACCCGCCGCACTCACAGAAGTCCTCGCCCTCACTGATCCCAAGGGGCGGGCAGATCCCGGAGAGGGAGCAGCCACGAGCACAATTTTCATCCCACAGCAGCTCGGCTCGTCTGAGAGAATATGCGACTCTGCGTGCCTTATATACCTACTGAGCTTGAGATGTCATGTAACTTACCATCAATCACGAGCGAGCAGAGTGCCGTAAAATAACTAACCGAACTTATAGCTGAGACGGTCAGGAGGGAGAAAATAATCTGTATCCTGTCGCAACAGACAAAGAACTGAAACAATATGCGACTCTGCCCACATTATATATCTGCTGAGATCGATATGTCATGTGACTAAAAGGGGCGTTTACACGAGGCTTGTAAAAGTCACCAGTGCAAGCCACGTGTTGACTTCCTGGATGTAGCTGTGTACTCGTAACTTGTAACAAATGACAGTTATAAGTGAATTGTTCGCCATTTTATTAGTGGGGCAGCTATAGTCATGCTGGTGTTCCCCATGAAGTGCAGTCATGCCTGATGAGATTGATGAAGCTATTGAAGGGGCGATAGATGAAGTATTTGTAGTATAACATAATGTATTTGAAAACATGGTTAATAATCAAAGAAGGATGCAGGTGAGGGAGTGTATGGATCGATAAAACAAATATTGAAAATCTGAAACCTTAATCCATGAATTCAATGATATTCAGGATAAATTTACGAATGACAGTAGAAAATTCGAGGAATTGCTACAGATGTGTGCACCTTTAATCTCTAAAACCAAAACACAACAATGAAGAACTGTATTTCAGCAAGACAAATTTCGAAGCGAACCTCCGATACCTTGCTATTGGAGATCATTTTTGCATCTCTTTCCTTGCTATTTTGTATTCCTCCTTGTACTGGGATGGTAACTGCCGTCACACTTACTGGATAATCATCGAAGCAGAAAAGCAGAAAACTTCATTTGTGAATGTCGTGGGCAGTTCGTTGATTTCTTACACGCAGCTACTACAACAAGACTTACGCAAATGCTAATGAAGCACGGAGGAATGAAAATAACGCATGTGTAAAGAGCTCCATCCGCTTGCCATATCGATGTGAGAAGTAATCTAAAGAATTAACTTGCACCGACAGTTTAAAAAGGTATCTGAACCAGTGTGAACAAGCTGCACCACCCTATGGTGCAGGCCTAGCAGCTCAACCTTCCTATTTATAGTTCACAGCAAAGGCTGGTCCAATGAAACTTCGACCCGTGAATCAGAAGTTACACCTACCACTTCACCCGACCATACATCGCAACCTAAGTAAGCAAGCTGTGAGACGAAGCTGAAAGCAAATGTTTTTTTTCCTGAAGGAATGAGCATTCAGGGAACTTTGAAAATGTATATTGCTCCAAATATGATAACTTCGGTGAAAGATGTTGGTTCATTTCTGACCTGTACGAAACAAAATTTAATAAACCAACTTATGGAGGAGGTGGGGAAATACTGAGCCATAAAATATAATACATGTTTAGAATGTAGCTATAATAAACCATATGTATACAAAAAGAAGGCAATCAAGACCCCGAACTTACCTGAGTGTAATGTGGATGAAATCGAAACCAGTGTTGAAAAAATCATAAAAAATCTATGCTGCAAGAAAGAAGAAATGATATTGAAGGGCTATGGCTGGACACTCGATTTGGCGGATCGTGTGTGGCTGAGAACAAATGGGATCGGTCCACACAAAACATAGAAAATATATTGGAATCTCCAATATCGATGTCGATTACATGCATTAAAAATTATCTACAATTCGTGGTATTACAATTTACAATCTGTTTTCACAAATTGCATATACTCAAAGGGTCCTAGGCATGTGAGAAGCCTATGGATTGGCGATAGTTATGCTTTTCAGGAACCTACAGTGCTGGGAAGAAGATTATATCTCAGTTGCTGCAACCTCCGTCGTCGGTGCGATAGACAACAGTAACATTGTTTCGTACCTATACCTCTCCATATTGCCAATGCCGACAACGAGAACGAATGTTGCACTCGTCAACTCATCACCATGTGTAACAGTGAATGTGCCTTTGCCGCCCACGATGCACCACAATATTTCCATGGCGTCATGGGCAGATATATCGGTAACCGGGTTTGTTTTATGGGTCTTAGTTTGATAGGGGCCTTGGTGAGAAGCAGGTGACGGTACCTGGCATAAATATTATGGAGATATCGGTGGTGGGTCCAGCAGAAGCTCCATCGAGTTCTTCAGATGGGACACCTGCAGCAGCACCACCATAGACATCTGCAGGTATCTTTGGTTGATACATATTCAATGGGGTCGACTGCAACTTCGGACGATCTGACAACACAATTTTTTATTGCAATATCTGTTTCTTCAGCTGTACCATCCAGTTCTTTGGCTGACCTGTCTCCAGCGGAGTTCGGGTCGTCGGCTCTATCGCCACCACCAGAGAAAACTTATCCCTGCAGCTACTGCGGCAAGGTATTTTCTCACCAACACACTGCACATCATCATGAATTTCATGGCTGTACGAACAGCCCAGCCACACTTAATATCTGTGCTTACGGTGTGGGTCGCTTTTCTACCGCAACGATACTTACTGCAAAGGTCATGCAAAATTAAATTGCAGGCCTCATGGATGCTTCGGTACCGGTTCTGCAATATATAGATCATGCAGCATCCATCGGCGGTGTGATGGATGCTGATTTCGATCATATAGCTCCTCTACCAAAATCGGCTGCGAACAGTTAAAATGACGAACCTGGCACCTCATCATCACAAGCAACATCTTTTTCTACGAAGGCATCTTCATCTGTGGTTCCTGCTCCATCCGACGTGACGACAGCCGAACAATCTGGGTCTGTTAGTGTATCATCTATAGAACTTTAAGTGGAATATCGTTGTGGCTTCTGCTACAAGGGTTTTGCCTTCAAGCTTACTGCATGGCAGCACGAAGTTCACGAGTGCCCGAATAGCTTGTTTCATGTTTAACGAAATACAACTGCAGGTGATATGTATATGAATGCAGACTTTAACAAACATGAATAATTTTGTTGTAATAATTTTTAATAAATTTAAAAAACTTAAATATTTTAACCGTACATATTTTATGCCCTGTTATAAACTGATTTTGATAAAAAATTAAGCAGTATGAAGGAAATATTATTTGTAATTTAGCTTATCAATATGTTCATAAATGGCAGTAGGTCTTATACATGCATACCTTCCTGCAGCTATAAATGATGCTTGCAAACTAAATTTCACGAGCCTGGCCCTAAGAAATTACAAATTATATTCGCATATGCCTATAAATATTAGCGTGCTTAAAACTGACTTGTGAAAATGTGGGCTTACTATGATTTAAAATACAGACTCAACTGAAAAAAAAAACGAGCTCTATGATATATCGCTTACCTTTAAATGTATTTAAAATGCAAACAATAATATATTTACTATTCAATTTTATAAACAAAGTATCCTAGTTCTTGAAGTTATCGTGATTGAGGGTATGCCCTAAACCAATAAAAATACAATATTTATAAGATAATGAAAAAATATATATGGTTTGCATAAAAGACAAAAAAAAATATTAGTATGAGGAAATGTGCTAGGATTGATTTGGATGATTTCCATACGAAATTTAAATGGGTGTGGGAGAAGCTATTTTTCTCGATTTTTATGACTGGGTTGCAGGTTTAGCAGGTTCTGATATTACATTATCTAGTATTTTTAAGATATTTGTGGCACAGGGGGGTTTTGGAGTGGTGTAGGGGGAGGGGGAGTGAGAGTGTGTGAGGGTGAGGGT